>JAVJGI010000057.1:69058499-69074167 GCA_035590275.1 Ibycter americanus | reverse complement strand
GTCTCCCCCGCAGCGCCGTGGGGTGGGCCCTGGCAGCGCACCCCTCTTTCCGTAGCTGGCTTTGCGGCGCGGTACGCCGTAACACCGCGTAGTGACCGTGGCCGCAGGTCCGTTTCGGTCGCTGTAGCGGCGTGCAGAAACGCTCGGCTTTAGCAGAGAGCGTAAGAGGCAGCTGCGAGCTGCTGCCTGGTGGCCCGTGCGGCACTTGGGCTCATGCCCCTGGGAGGGCTGCAGGTGGGCTTCACTTGGCGCCACTAGGCGTAAACCGCAGTTTTCTGTTAGCTGGGTGGAGCTGGTTTCAACGCCTTTTCTGCAAAGTGAAAAAGGCTGGGACCACCTTTTTATTGCATAAATTACCCCAGTAGTGCCGGCGGCAGGGCCTTCTGGAGGTCTCCAGCCAAACGTTCTGCTTGGAGCAAGGATATTGCCAGTAGTAGGTGAAGTCAGCTGTGGTTTTATCCTGCTGAGCCTTGAAAGCTGCCCGGCATGGGGATCTCCACCCCTCTGGTGCCCTGTTCCAGACCTGTTCCACATTTCTGAGGAGGGAGTTTCCTCGTGTCCGTCATCAAGCCAGTAGAAGTGCCTGGGCCAAGCAGGTCTGGGCACCATCCAGCGTCCCTCAAAGTTGCATGTACTTCTTACAAGTGGCAAGTCCGTGAGCCTGGAAAGAAACCTCCTTGGAGCCACCCCACAAGCTTGTCTTGGCCAGCAGCAGAGATGGTGGGAGCGTTTGGCGTTGCTCTTCAGTGTAGAGCAGCAACAGCCAGGAAGCCAGCACTAACCTTGCTGTTCCCGCGGGTGCTGCAGGTGCCTTGCTCACGGCTGGCCGGAGAGGAGACAGCGGGCATCAGTGACTCACCGGGTAAGTGAGGCTGACAGCTGGCCAGGCAAAATCCTGCTGGTGGTCTGGCAGACTTGTATGTTTCTGGTTAGCTCCATGAACCTCAGAGTGCTTCAGGGACACCGGGTGATACTCAAGTGGTTTTCAAGTGCAATAAGTAACTCCTGCCAGTAGTCCTTAATGCTGCTATTTCATGTTACTGTTTACTTTGTCTCGTGAAAAGAAAGTCACTGCAAGAAGTGAATCTACATTCTTCTCGTTGGTTAAAATTACTTCCCAACACACGCACCACTCCCACTTCCCTCAGCTCTCCTGGTCTGCTGATTTCAGCAGTCTCCGGTGCTGCGTGGTGGGCCACCAGTCCTGGTCTGTGAAGCTGGGCTCTTGTCCAATGTGTTTGGATGCTCCTTCAATGTTCGTTCAATGACTGCTCACAGATACTCTCCCAGATTAAGATGCCATCTGTGGACTTTGAAGAAGTGTACTGTGTCCTATCTGTTGAGCTCCAACAATGTCACTGTTTCTTAGTCTCAAGACGGGCACTCTTCTGTGAGATCAGATGCTGCATGTGGCTATTCTTCTTGGCTTGTGTTGAGGTTTGGACCAGCTGGACCTCACCAGATGATTGTTTTGTCATCTGATCCCATGGACTATAGCTGTTCAGTGCTACACACAAGCAACCACACATGGTTTTTTATTACTGGCCACGGTGAAAACTTGCAGTGAATGGCCTCGGTTTGAGATGCTGTGCTGAGAGAGCAGAAACAGGAAGAAAGTGCCCAGGGAGTATGGCTGTTGCCATCAGTGGGAGAGTCTGCACTCGTCTTTAAATACTGAAATGATCAGTGATGTCCAGTAGCAATCTTGAATCTGGACAAATCTACCTTGCTCTGGGACAAAGGAGTTTCTTTTTTCTGGCAGGACAAGGAGTTCACCTCAGGTCTCAGTGTCTCTTTGCCCATCCCAAGTGACTTCCACTAACCGCCTGAAAGCTCCTTTGGAAGATGGGCATTGCTTTCACCATGGGGAAGCTCAAGGAGAAAGAGTTATCCTGAGTCAACATGCATGACCAGAGACATCTGCTTCCTCTTTTCTGTTGAGTTACATGTTTCTCAGTTCTTTCTGACACCTTTTGCAAGTCAGCCCAATAATCACCTTGTGCTTTGGTTAAAACTGGTGTTGTGAGCATCATGATAATGCTAGTGTCCATGATACTAATACCATTATTCCTGATATTCTCAGTCAACATTCAGCTAAGGACCAGCTCATAAATTACCTCCTTCAATGAGCAAATCCAGCTTTCAAAGCCTCCAGGCTCTCCAGACATCTTTCATGGATCCGTTAGCAAAAGGCAACCCAGCAATGTGATTCTCAGCAGACAATCCATTCTTCAGAACTTGCACATTGGTCCAGAGTTTCCGTGTTTCACTGTCGTTGACAAATACCTGGACTTGAGCTAGTAAAAATTGTCTTTCCTTTCTTTCAGCTTGGAACTGGGCCCTTGTAGGGAAAGTTCCCTGTGGTTCATTGAGAGTCAGACCTT
Source organism: Ibycter americanus (assembly GCA_035590275.1). Classification (NCBI taxonomy): domain Eukaryota; kingdom Metazoa; phylum Chordata; class Aves; order Falconiformes; family Falconidae; genus Ibycter; species Ibycter americanus. The sequence continues at coordinate 69,071,783 of JAVJGI010000057.1, read as the reverse complement.
GACTGTGACTCAAGGTAAAGTAAATTTGATTTCCCGTGACACCATTATGTATGTCACATCTTAAATTTAGCTGTCAATAACAAAAGCTAGCAATAACAGCACAGTGTTCAGTACAAACATCAGAAGGTTAGGAAGTGTCTAACACATTTTTCCACAGGTCCATTGTAATACCTTACCGTGAATGCTCATGATGTTCTGTGTGAGTGGTATAAAAATACTGCCTTTTTTTCCATGGAATCGCTGTCTTGCTTGCACTCAACACAGCTCTGGAAGTTGAGCGGGGCTTTGTGATGAAAGAAGCCTCTGCTGCAGCCAGGGGTCATTTGCACTCTGCACACATGTAAGCACGCAATCATGTGTGTATGCGTAAATATATAAATTTAAGCATGTAAAGGCAGACCTGTTTGAGGTATAGAAGTAAGACGTCCTACTGAACCTGTGAATGAGGAAATAGAAGTACAGGCCTTAAAGGAAAATTGCATACATGCATGTCCTTAGGCAAGGTCTGGCTGCACATCAGCATTCTCCAGCTTTTCACCATTGCAATCTCCACCCCAGCCCAACCTGCGAAGAGTCCTTGGAGAGCTCACTTTTCCAGTCATATTGAAATCAACTTCTAGCTCCATGACTTCACTGTAGTGGTGATGGTTTTTTTGGTGAAGCTAATTTTTAGCTTTATTCTCCCTACAAAAAACTGCTGCTTTGCTGCACAAGCATACATCTGTCCGCCCACCATGCCTAATGACTTGTAAGTCTAAATTTAATCAAACTTGGTAGGTAGAAGAGATCACGAACATCCAAAACACTTGCTGAAACAAGACATCAGGGTGCAAGAGGGTGAAATTTCACCAGTAACATGGCAAGCCATTGGTAGGTAGGCATCAAAGAACAAGGTTGAAGAGGGAGGTTATAAGCCCTGTACCCTTAGAAGAAAAGCAAAGTTCTCAAGGGGCATGGCAGAACTCAGGAAAGGATGTGAATATGTCCCAAATGGTGGTTTATGAATCCTGCAGCTCATGGAAGGATTGGTTTCATTCCTTCCAGTTCCATGCTGAGGTCAGTGGGTTTTAGCCATAGGGATAGGGCAACCACTCCTTGCCTGAAGAGAAGTGTATGGTCACCACCAGCACTGCAGGGGTGTATCCACATGGAAATGCCCTGTCCCCCAGTTCACAGCAAAACATGGCCCCTCTGAGTGCATGGCCTTGTGGGCTTGGAGGTGGCTGGGACAACAGAAGTGCAGGAGCTGTTGCAGCGGTGCTAAGTATCTCTGTGTCAAGCCACACAAGCCCTTTTCTGGCCAGGGAGGGCACAGCCCTCACAACAGCTCTCCTACCAGCTTAGCCCAAGCTCTGCTTGCATCATCTTGGCTTCTCCAGGGAGAGTGGGAGTTTGGACCTGTGACCTTGCTCTTCAGTGTGGTCTCAGCATCCCTGAGTATCCCTGGGGACAGCAGCAGGCCCTGCATGGGTGAGCAGACTTGGGCTGCACTGGGGTGAAGTCCACAGCCTCGAGTGGCTCACGAGCTAAAAAACATACAGCACAGCTCCCCATGGCATGAAAGTGGCGCCTGGGATGAAAACGGCTTGGGCAAGAAGCAGGCGAGATGAGAGGTAGGAAGGTAAGGCTGGGAGTGGGGAAGGGAAGATGAGGAGGGCTGGTGGGGAGCAGGGAGTGGCTGTGGGGCCGAGCACCCTGTGCTGCCCGTGGGATGTCCCAGTTCACAAATGCCCTCTGGTGGCACCGTGCGCCCTGAATGTTGGTGACAGACCCTGCACATGCATGCACGCTCTGGACGCCAGCCCGTGCACTGTGCTGCGCAGCTATGCTCACAGCTGCCTTTATAGAAACGCTGCTTCCAGGAGTGCCAGCAGGACAGACATATACTCCCTCTCTAGCGGTGTGGGATGGGGGGGACCCTCTCTGAGGTCATTGCTCCATTCAAGGTGTGCAGACCCCCAGGGATGTCCCCAATGTCTGCCTCTCTGTTCCCCCCCAGTCTCTCCCCTACTGTGAGGCATGCTGAGCGGGTGGGTGGGCGAGCATCACTGGTGCATAGTACTGCACCATTCAGGCACATTACTCAGTTTTTTTCGAGCTGTTGTTGCAGCAGTGTGGAGCAGTGCATTTCCACAGGGCAGGGGCCAGAGGCAAGGGCATGGCTCTGCGCTGCCTGCAGGTCACCCTGCCACAAAGCCATGAGGTTGAGTGTCCCAGCATGGCCCCTACTCTCAGGATTCTGCTCTGCCGGGCCACTGCTTGCCACTGTGTGGGCTGCAGAGCTCTTCTGCCAAGGTCCTGGTTTAGGAGGATGGTTAGAAAGGGCTGACTTCAGCTGGAGGGACAGGTAGCAGGCAAGGCAGACAGACAGCAGAGCAACAAGTGAAGAGAGGCAGAAAGCTCTGGAGATCCAATAGCAACATCCAGCTGCCCTTTGCTGAAAGTCCAGAAGAGTCAAATCAAGGACAGCACTGTCTCCGTGGGAAGAAGTCTCATGAGAGACCAGACAACAAGCTTTGTCTACGATTTGCAATGCTCATTGCTTGAAATAAAGGCTTGAAACTGGTCCAGCTTGGCAGAGTGCAAGACTCACATCTGACAGCATCTTAAAAAGCTGGTAACCTTTTTGCACAGTTCCTCTTTACTTTCTGCTGCCAACACTGCATCAGTTTTGTGGGGTGGTCTTGCACAGTCCAGCAATTTGGGAAAGGTGCCGAGCAGCCCTGAAATAACAGGTGCTGACACAGACAAGCTCCTGCTAACTTCCTTGCCTCCTGAGTGGTGACAGCGAGTCCTGCTACAGACTGAGGGTGTCCCATACTTGTGACGGGAAAGGTGCATGAGCCTGTACCTCCTTACCAGCCCTACTGGGCCAATTCCCCCTTTTAATTTGGTTGCAGCCAATCCTGTGACAAGTGCACATGTGCAACTTTTTTGGATGGTGCTAAGCTGTGTCTCAGGTCCCATTTTGTGTGCTTGCTCACCTTGGCAGAGAAGTGAGAATAATAGTCTGCAGGAGGCACACAGTCAGACCTGTCAGAGCACAGGGAAGTGCCTGCAAAGCTTTCGTTGTGTGTGGGTTGAGGAGTACGAGGGAAAAAAATAACTTTATCTGCAGAGAAACTCAACATCAGGCATGAAGCTATATTCTACCTGCAGTTACATTCATCTACTGAAGAGAAACTGTCATCATTTCATTGTTACAGTCTTTGGCATTTTTAACCTGAATAGTTAGTTTCTGTGGGGGTTTTTGGTTTTGGGGGGTTTTTTTGGGGTTGTTTTTTTTTTTTGTTTTGTTTTTTGTTGCTAGACATCATAGATCAGCCCAAAGTATGGTGCCACACACACTCCATTCTATTCACCAGAATAAGGTTAAATTGGCCTTGTCAAAATTTGGCTCCAAAGCCAGCTCAGGTTGGGTCAGAGCTGCACATACCCAGTTCCTTGTGAGGCTCACCTTCTGTTGACTTGGGTGGCTCCTGTATGCCCCTATAACATACAGTCTGAATCATGTGTTACAACACAAATCCATTCACAAAGGTCTTCAGGCTTTGTGCTTGTCATTATCAGCAGTGCGTTTCTTCTTTATGCACTGCTTTGCCTCCTGGGACAGACAGCAGCAAGCATAGCATCTGTCCGGAGGTGCCAGAGTCTGTCTGGGCCCTTGAATAGTGTATTTTCCAGAGCAGAATCTCAGATGAAAGTTGCAAACAAAGGTGCAGTTTGGTGCCACTGTTGAGCTCATTTTGCCTGACAGGTTCACAAAGCAGAAACTTTGCATTAGCGCCTGGCTACTCAAAAGTAAGCTGCTTGCAATACTTTTAGTTCTGCTCTGATCCCCCAGTACAGATCTAGATGGCCATAGTGTGAGAGTAAAAAAAAAAGCAAAGATGTGACTTAACTGAAGATATCGCTATCTCAACATAAATGAGATGTCTCAGGGAGAATTTTGCCCTGCAAACTGCAACGTTCACTCTGCAACTTGTATGAGAAATAGAAACCAAAATGGGCTGGAAGGAACAGGATGGGTTCCATTGGGTGTGAGGGTGCCCTTTTGTTTGATATTTGTTGTGGCTCCCTCCTGGTGTTAATTTGTACATACCCAAGCAGTTAATAGGTCATTTGGAAAAAATGTTACCTGCACAGTAGGTGGGCTCTGAAGTCAGAAGTAGCAGGCAACCTCAAGGACACACAGTACTGCTTTTAGTATCTATACATGAGACCAGCTTTTTCGTTCTCTGGCAACTTAGCTAAAGAGAAAGTGCTGAGCAGTGTGTGTGCCTGCACATTCACTGTATAAACAGCACACTGGAGAGCATTTCATTCCTTGAATTTTCATCACATGGATGCTGCACCCCCCTGGATCCATAGAAGAAAGTGGAGACAAGTGTGAATGTTACCAGCGGCAATGTGGAAAGTTGGCCAGGCATGACTGGGGACCTTGCTGCCAAGGATCCATGCAAATGCAGCATTACTGAACAACACCCCCTCAATGCACAGAGAAATAGAAAGGTTTCCCTGATTCTCTTACATTGCATCCCTTCTCACATTAATTCATCCTGGGCTGGCTTTGAGGGCTTTAGCAACTGGCAGACTGGGAAGATCAGGCCTTTCCTGCAAAAGCCAAGACACCTCCTCCGCAAATACTTGCCAAGAGCAGCTGTCACTTTGATGGGGAGAGCTGGCACATGTGCTACCTGCTTTACTCCAGTGTGGTGCTACACACAAGATGATGACAGCATCCAGTCCTACACAAGATGGAATTAGCAACACTTTTCTCAGAAGGCATAAAACACTGAGGTCCAGTACAGATTTTTTCATCCAGAAACAAACTCCAGGGAGAAAGAGACTCCAAAATCAGATTTTTTTTGTAAATTACAGTGGGTGCAAGTTCCTAGATAAACAAGAGTAGACGTTGGCATGCTTGGGACAGCCAACACACCTGCCCCTGCTGCCAGCATCCAGGTTAACTGTGTCAGCTCAGAGCAGGGATGCACAGTCTCGCAGCAGTCCCAGCCCAGCTGGCTGAGTTCTGCCCATCTAGCCCAGGCACACAGCCTCATGCCCTCTCTCGTGCCAGCACAGTGGCTTGGTTTACCCCATGCTGAGCATTTACTGGGTAAAAAGTGAATCCATGGTTTTCTGCTGTTTTATCTGCTGCAGTGGTGATTTGGACACCTGTCCCTCCCACATGAGGGACACACGTGGAGAAAGGAAGATCAGCACCATCCTTAAGCTGCCAAGGAGCTGCAGGGCATTTGCAGACCCTAGATGCATTCACAGTGGGTCTTGCAGTCCAGAGGTATGAACAGGCAGAGGCAAACCCAAGGGAGAGGAGAGGCAGGTGTCCTTGGGTTGGGGCAAGCTGCAGCAACTCCTGCCCAGCTACAGTGACTCCAGCTGGCAGTTAAAGCAGGGGAAAAAAGATATGGAATGGGATGCTCCCCCTAGCCTGCTGCATGTCTGAGGTCCAGCACACAGCCTGGTTTGGTGGGAAGCTCTAATCTTCCCCAGAGCAATGACGTCTTAGCCCTGCCCCTCTGCTGGTGGGAGTGTCAGTAGACAGGAGGACTCATCCATGTACTCACTCTGTCTTCTGCTCTCGCAGCTGTTGGTGTCACTGGGAAATTTTTGAACCATCAAAGAAATAATGAATGTTACTCACTGCCTGCCACGTGGGAGTATTTACCCACAGTAACAAAGAGAGGAGGGAGGCAGCCAAAGGTGTGGTTTGGATCCAGAAAGTCCGGTGAAACTGCTAGGAAGTGGTGATGACTGGTCCCTGCCCCAGTTACGCAGGGAAACCTCCTCAGATGTAAGGCTTTGGCTCCCCTATATATTCAAAGTAAAACCCCTTGCCACCTGTATCTCTGCTTTTTTTTTTTTTTTTTTTGCATGCAAAGGAGAACAAATCAGTTCTTCTCCCTCCTACTCGCGTGGAGACCTCAGGGTAAGCACAGACGCAGAATAAGGACTATCATCATCTCTGTAAACACCATCTGGAGGCAGGGAGAGAGCTAAGGATGAAAATGAATGTGGTACTTGTCCCCTCGTGTAACAGGAGGATGGACTGTGGGCTCTGGGCTTGGGCTGCAGGAGCAAGGCAGCGCTCTGCTTCTGGGGGACTGCAGTGTTTGTCAGTCCTTGGCGTCTACTGGTATGCAAAAGCCCTGGGAGGAGCAGCAGAACAGGAGTTAAAATATTGGTGCAAGTGCAGCAAGCCAGGAGGCCAAGAACAGCCATGAAATCCAGGAAAGGCAACAGATAAGAGCAAGGAACCGGCAGGTGCTGGGTGGAGCAGTGACGACACCAAGGCCACACCACAGATAAGGCCACCAGGCAGACATGGAGCAAGAGCGATGTGATGCAATCCAGCTTGGCCTCCTGCCATCTGTTCCCAGCCAGGCGGAAAACCTGCAAACAGCACTGTGGTCACCCGGGAGGCAAAGGAGTGATAAAGGCTCACGGCTCATGATATGACAAGCGATGCTGGGCAGACGATGTCGACGTGGGTGGGTGGGTGCTGGTGAGCGTGTGGGAACCAGCACAAATGCAGGGGCAACGCCACGAGGGAACAAGCATGGGATCGGTTTTGGAAGTAAAAGTCTCCTTCCTTGCTGCCTCTGTCTCCGGCAGAGTTTCTCTGTCTCACCAGTGGCGACACTAAGTCTCCAGCTCTGCAGGAGAGCCTGGGACTTTCATACCTGCCCCTCCTGCATGCCTTGCAGGGCTGTGGCTGGCGAGAGTGTGGGGAGGAGGTGGCAGAGCCAGGACCCCCACCCCTGTCCCAGGAGAAGCCAGAGGGAAGTCTGAGGGCAGCCCCAGATGCAGGGGATGGGGAGCAGCTTCCTCATGTGCTGCTGTACCGCTGGGAGCCTGGGACCCACCAGCGACAACAGAGACGTGCCCCGCTTCATGATACCTCCAACAGAGAGGAGGAAAGCCCAGACTCAAATGCATGAGTGTCTCAGATGTAGCTAGAGCTGCATGGCCAATGTGAGGCCGAGCAGTGACCAGAAAGTCTGCTGTCCCACCTGAGGAAGAATTTCCTCACCTCTTCCTTGAGGGGGACTGTAGGCAGGACTTTTGTCAGGGGCTGCAAGCCTCTGCTTGAAAGAAAAGCAGGAAAAGACAAAACCAGTTTGCAAGAGGTGATTTCCCTTCATCACCTCTTAACATGTCATTTTAATTTGCTCTAAGGCAGCGGCATTTGAATACCACTGAGGAACCAGGTGGAGCAATATCAAGCCTCATATTGGCCAACAGCTTTTCCACAGCCCTGCATGACCTGCTGCCTCTGGCACAGAGGGGATGCAGATGTTTCCTGCCACCCTCCACCCAGGGAGAGTGACCTGGAGCACACAATATGTCCCAGCTGCACGGTCTCAGCCTGTTGCTCCTTCACTGTTGCTGGCATGACTCAAAGAGCCAGGCCATGCTCAGGACCAGCAGCACAGCATGGTTTTCTGCAGTGGTGACACTGGAGGCATTATGATCAGCTTTTGGGTGGATTTTTTGATACTAAAAGCATTGAAGAAGACTGTAAAGGCCCATGATAGCCCTTGTCCAGGGCTGTGCTGACTGTTGATGTGAGAGCAGCCTGGAGGAGGTGACCCCATGCTGTCCATGTCGTTCAGTGTTGGCTGGGACCAGATTTGCAAGGTGGGTGCCTAAGGAAATACATCTGCATGTGCTGAAGGGTGAGAGCTGCTGTGACCCCAGGGCACAGAGTGGTGGTGGCAGGGCTCTCCAGGGCTTGGCCACCAACCCTTGTGCACAGCAAGGTTTGGTCAGAGCATCTGTGGTTTTGTACATGGCCCACTGGGGATGGAGGTCTCTCACTTCTCTGCTGGTCTGGGTTGCTCACTGTCCGGAGTAAGGTCTCTTTCCTAGCTCCCAACCTGAACATCTCAGGGCTGTAGTTTGTGCTTGTTGCTTTATATTCTGTCATCTGGCACTGCCAAGAAGAGGTTGGCTCCATCAACTGTCCAACCAGCTGTTGTACACTGCTATCAGATACCCCCTTGGCCACCCCTGTACTAGACTAGACAAGACCAATAGGCCCCCATGTGCCTCAGGAACAACTGCTAATGCAGTTAATTATTTACTTTAGTTGAGGGATTTCCAAAGTGGAATAATAATAAAAGTCAAAGGTTATTGAACTGTGTAAACTCCGTGAAGAGGGAACATAAAACATGTGCACAGCCGTCTTGACAGTGCGGAGGGAAGTTTCTGCAAGGGGAACCCTGGATCAGCCACCTTCCCCCTTCCCAAAACCTGCTCACAGCCCTGCTGAGCTGGGTGCCAGGGCCTCCCACAGGCAAGGATGGAAGCAGCCTCATGCAGGGCCCAGACCCCTCTGGCCATGGGGGATGCTCACCAAGCCATTCCCTCTTCTCTCAGCCAGCTAGGGCAAGTGTGTACCTTCCTAAGCCTTAGGTAAGGCTGTGGGGAAGAAATGTCCTGAGCACAGTCAGGGTCAGCTATTCAGCAAGTGCAAATGTGCATGCTGTGGGTGTCTAGATCCCTCCCAGCCTGCTGGTAGTTTCTGTAGGACACCTACCCCCTGCCTGCCCCTTGCACACACAGCACCTCCTACCTGCTCCCAGGGTGTAGGAGACCCCCTGTCACTTCTGACCCAGACTGGTCTTCAGCTGCACTGGTCTTCAGCTACAACGCTGACTTTCCACTCAGTGGTCCTCTTTTCCATCCTTCACCCTTCACCAAATGATTTTGATTCACCCGACGAAGGTAGGGATGGATGTTGAAAATTCAGCTTCTCAGAAAGAGGTGATGGGGATGCCCACATGGAAAGATGGATATCAAGCATCCAGTCTTGTAGGCAAAGCAGCTGGGAACTTCTGGGATGGTGATGCTTGCTGAGAAGTCCATCACTGAAGAGTTGGCCTCTCTAACCACTGAGGATCCTCTCTGGCCTCTCTTTGCCCTCACGGCTCTATGTGCCGCCTCTATGTAAACTGGATATTCATGCATACAGCTCCCTACCACCACACTGAATCTCATGATAAAGATCATTTTGCTCTGTCCGTAACCCATTCATGTGACCAAGCTGGTGAGCAAAAGCACGGTGTTAAACTGCCCATGCTGCTGGGTGGAGGAGCACAGTCAGCGGCTGCACCTGCAGCTCTCTGCTCCCATTCAGCCGAATTTCATTCCCTCCAGCCCCTCTGCATGCCCAGCCTGTCCCATCCCACCCAGCTATGGGGTGAGTTTGCTGCAGCAGAATGGCAGGCCTCCTCTGTGTTTGAGAGCCCCCTCCTGGGGTCCTGCCCAGTGCATCAGGCAGCTGAAGATCTGCCTGGCCGGGTCTCACTGGATAATGCTCAGACCACAGTGAAGCCAACTAAATCAGCTTGGATTTCCTGGCTTTTCCATGGGAAATTTCCCAACCCAAATGGCAATATCTGCCACACATGAAGAATGGCAGCTGCAAAACTGGAGGGCTGGTTCAGGTGAGATACACTCAGAGGCGAACCGGATGGGTGGAGCAGAGAAGAGCAGCGTTGCCCAACCCAGACCACGGGACAAAGGGGTTGTAAAGCAGCGTCCAGTGCCAGCACCAGGAGCTGGCATATGGCATTGGGGTGGCTTATCAGTTGCATGAGAGCACCCAAGCGATCCCTCTGGGTGCACAGTCCAGCTGTTCCCAGCGCAGATCAAATGCTGCTCAAAATGCTGCTTTTCCCAGCACTGATGAGATAAGCTGGTGGCCTCCCCTATAAAGGCAGTCATGAGGAGGGCGAGGTGCGTGAGCGTGTGCGCCTGGACCAGCCATGCCTGCGAGGGAGCTGCTGGTGGTGGCGGTGGCACTGGTGACTCTTGTCACTGCCAGTGGTAAGCCTGCTCTGCTGCCGGCAGCCAGTTCTTTGGTGGTGGGTTGGGAAAGACAGAGGGACCAGAAATAGGTGGGAGGGCAGAAAGACCCAGAAGCTCTGGTTTGGAGAGAAGGTGAGGAGGGCAAGCAAATACAGGGGCAGTGTGGTGGGGAAGAAGGACTGCAGCAAACACACCATGCCTTATTAGCAGTTTGGGGCAAGGGTTGCAGGCTGGTTCATCAACGATATTGCACTCAGGACAGGGATGGGATAGGGGACAGGCCACAACCTGAATGACAACCAGGATGTGGGAGGACAGCACATACACTGGAGTGGCAGCTACTGTTGTTCCTGCCTCCATGAAGACCTGCAAGTCTTTACAAGAGCACTATGTGCTCAGCATATTCATGTGGGAAGCAGCTGTTTGTAGACTCTGGAAAACCGGTGCTACCTGGGTGCATGTAGTGGTGGTACTGCAGCAGCCTGCGTGTGAGCCCTCATACTCCCAGGATATTCATGCACTGCACAGACAGACTGTGAACTGTTGCTGCTGCTCTGTCTCACAGCAGAAATGGAGTCCACTGAATGCACTCTCCCTGGGGATGGCTGTTGTCCAGCTGTGCAGTGCCACCCAGCCTCAGGTCTCTGAGATACCCCATGTCCCCATGCAGCACTGCTTCGGTTCATGTTTCCTGGGACATGTTGGATGCTCCTGGTCCAGAAACTGGGAAAGAGGGCTGTTGGGAGAAGGATTAGGGGGTGGGAACAGGCATTCCCAGCTTTGTCCCAGACAGTTCAGCTACAGATGGAGGCTGTGCTGCTGGGAGGGCGGCAGGATGGCCTGCAGCAAACTGACCCCAACCTCACCAAACCCACACAGCTGATCTGGGTCCCGAGTGGACCCTGCACCACCCTGCCTTCCCTTTGGATGTGACCCTTTGTCGATGCTTCCTGCTCCTGCCACTGGTCACAGGTGTGCCACGCTCATGGGTCCCTGCTCTGTTTCAGGGGCAGAGATGAGTGAAGAGAAAGGCCTGAGAAGGGTAAGAGGTTTTTGGTTTTCCTTGTTCATGGCTTGAGATAGGGTTTAGTGCCTGGCATGCCTGAGAGAAAGGCTGTTCCCAGCAATGATCCCCAGCCTCATGGGTACTGACTGGAGCTCCAGCATCAAACCCACATCAAAGCCCAGGTTGTGAGTCCCACTGAGGGATGCGGTGGCCTCTGCTCCCTGCTTTCCCACTGTGTGTGCATGCCCTGTCCTGTCCGGAACAGAGGGAACCAGGTCGCCAGTGCCACTTGCTCCTGCCTGGGTGCTGTGGGAGGAGGAGATGAGTGCTGCTGGTACTGAAATGTGTGCTGTGGTTTCTCCTTTCCAGCCGGTGTGTGGAGACATGGTCGAGCTGCAGGCCTGCCCCCTCCTGCATTTGCCTGTCTGTGGAACTGACGGGAACACCTATGCCAATGAGTGCCAGCTCTGTGTACAGCAAATGTAAGCTCGTGCCCTTGGCAGAGACCTCCAGGAGTCTAATTTTGGCCCTCTGAAACTGGGTGCTTGTGAAACACTGGCATTCAGCCTCCTCTGTGCCTGGGAAAAGCCATGGCAGGCGGGAAGCACATGTGTTCCTGCTAGTAAAGTGGAAGAGGACTTTTGTATGTCAGCTGAGCTGGGGACTGGGCTGTGAAACCTGCGAGCGTCACTTCCCTGAGCTGGCAGATAGGTGCAGGGATCTCCCCAGCCCTTGCCTGCCTCATCCTTGGCACGGCATTTAGTGACTACTGCGCAGCTGCAGGGTGAGGGATTGAGCTCATTGTGTTGGCAGGGGACTAATCCCACAGAAGAGCTGAATATTCATCCGTTGGGTCGGCTTGTTAAATCAGGCCACCTTGTGGCTGCACGATCAGCAGATCCAAAAGGTGAGGTCAGGAGTTCGTGGCCAGGACACCCTCCAATACAAACGCCTGCAAGCTACCAACAAAACAGGCACTCTCTGCAGAGGGTGGGAGAAGGTCCCACTATCTGTGCTGCCTGCAATTAGAGAAGGGAGAGTGGAACATAGATGGGCAAAAAAGTCAACTAGGCATCTAGTGTGGACAGTCAAATAGCACTGCTAAGCCCTTCAAAGGGACCTCTGTGAATGCAGATGCCCAGTTATGTGCCTTCTGGCTCTTTTGGCAGAACTTCAAAACAAATGTACCACCATAAACTTGAGGGCTAGGGCAACAGGGACCCCATGAAAAGCACAAGGATTGCTTTGGGGCAGTGATTTTATCCAGGTTGGGAAGTCATGGTCTGAGCAGGGTTTCCTGCTAGAAAAGGACTGAGAGTGAAGGTCAGGTTGAACACAGGTCAGCAGTGTGCTTGCACAGAAAATAATACAAACTGTGTGCTGGGCTGCAGGAGGAGTGCGATGATCACATTGTCAAGGGAAGCTGCAAGGAGGTACGGAGGAGCTGCATCTGGCTAGTCTGGGCAAAGGGAGGCTTGGGGGGACCTAGCAGCAGCCTACAGTTGCAAACAGGATGGTGCCACACTCTTGGTGGTAGCAGGTGATGCAACACGGACCAACAGCCACAGCAGCAGCCCCAGAGGGTACAGGCTGGACACAGAGCAAACCCCTTCCCCAGAAGGATGGTGCATCACAGAGGTGGAGGGGCTATCAGCCCTTGCGGGGTGGTGGGTCAGGCTCAGACAGAGCCATGGCCACCATAACATCACACTGGGGACAGTCCTGCTGTGAGCAAGTTGGGCTGGAGCTCCACCACTAGTGCTGCATGCCTGGGGAGGGGACATCCGCATGTCAGGATGGCTTGCAGTCACTTCAGCTTTTTAGACAGGAAAACAAGCAAGCCGATTTTATAATAGTCAGCTGTGTTCCATGGGCTGGACCGGAGCCAAAGTGTGACTCGGGGAGTGTTTTTTTGAGCTCTTACTCTTTTTTCCTATGTTATTCTAGGAAAACCAGGCAAGACATCCGGATTTTGAAAGATGGAGAGTGTCAAGATATCTGAGCTTTCTGGTGGCTTTCCTGAACCTAGAAATAGTTGATCAATTGATACAGTGTGCTCTGTGCTGACTGCACATTTAAGTTAGCAATGGTGAATAATAAATTGACATGCACAATATTATTTCAACAGTACAGTTTTATGCAAGGCTGAGGGAAAACAGCACAAGCCAGTCCCACAAAGGGCTACTAAAAGCATACAGTCAAAACATTAATTTCAAATCCACATCGCAAACCAGGGCTCTGCACTGTAAGTGTTATTTCACCCACATTTCTGCGAGAAAAACCACCTGGGAGTAGCAAGAAACACACAGATTCCAGCAAAGAAGGTGCAGAAAAAATGCAGTTTTTCTCTACAGGATGCAATCTAGTGAAGGGAAAGTGAAGCTTCTTCATCATGGGAAAAGGTAACTCACTGGCACCCTAGTAAATGCCATCGCTTCCAA
>JAVJGI010000057.1:69043074-69058489 GCA_035590275.1 Ibycter americanus | reverse complement strand
GCTGATGTAAATTGAAAATACATCTGCACTTCTCATATTAGATGCTATTCAGCTTTTTATCCAAGAGCTGTTCACAATGGGAATCAGCCAAGGCAACACATGCCAGTATGGAAACAGCCCAGGTGGAGACCCTGAATGCAAGGGACCATGGGTCTCTGCTCCAGCACTTGACAGCAACCTCCAAACTGAATTAATAACCCAGAAATACTCTCCGGGAGCTATAGGTTCCCAGCTGGCTGCCACATTTCAGGTCTAGGTTGCTCCTGGGTTCAGGGTCATCTTTGGGACTAGGGCAGGGCACAGTCCAACAAAGGTAACAGTGTGAGTGTCCATCAGCAGTCCTGGGGGCTCACTCTGCTCATTTGTCTACCACTTCTACCAGATGTGACACAACTTATCTTTCACAAAATACCTGTAAAAAAGTTGTGTAACTTGGGTATGCAAGGGGCTCCCTTTTCTCATGGTGGCAGAGATCAGAGGGCGCTGGCTAATCCGTGACATGCTTCCCAAATTCAGTTCAGTCCTGCACCAGATGCCATGTTTCTGCAGAATGACTGGTTGAGATTTCTGATCAGTTTTGAAAAGTGCTTTGGTGTGGACTGAAACCCTTCAAGGACAGGTCTGTGCTCACCCCCAGGGGATCATGCTGCTCTGACTTGCCACTATACTCACACGACTCATTTGCAGGCATCTAGGTAAGGGTCCAGGGTGCATCATACAGTCAAGCAAGCTCCCTGAAGTCAGTGACCACTCTGTGAGTCCACAAGCTGTGCCAGTGTCATGGCTAATGTGCTTGGCCAGCTGGCCATACAATCCATCCCCTCACAACTCTTCCAGTTTTGCACCTTCCTGGAATCACCAGGTGGGACACCACAGCACCATAGTGCATGACAAAGCCATAGCTGATAGATTTAATGCTGCAGCTGGAAACAGCATTGAGGAGCACAAACCAGCCATGCTTGGTCAGATGGGAGATCCATCTGACCTGGCATCGACCACCTTCTGGCCCAGAGGTGGCTTCTGTTATTAAAGGCTTTTCTCATTAAAAGCTTTTCCCCAGGCTGAAAAGTCCTAGCCTGGCCAGTTGCTCAGAGTTGTCCAGAGCTTTGGTTGTCCCCATTTTCCTTCTCTGGACCCTTTCCAGTTCTGCAGAGGAGGGGACACAGCTTGCCCACCTGTCCATGGCTACTGCTATTACACCATCTGCTCATTTGTCCCAGGGCTCTGCAAGCCTGTTTCTCCCCTGCCAGTCCTCAGGCAGCAAGGGGGAGGTGGGCTGGCTGCATGTTGCTCCCTGCGATGCCAGTCCTTCTGTGTAGACCTTCAGATTATGTCTCCCCTGCACCATAGGGAAGGGCTTTGGAGGGGTTATCACTCCCATGGTAAAAAACACAAACATATTGCTCATCTCCCCTGTGGGATTTTCTGCTCCTGCTGCCACCAACACAGCTGCAGGCATGGTGTACGTGGGCAGCTCTGTCCCAGCTCTCTGCCAGGATTGAGGGGAAGGTTATGTCCACCCCATGGTGCATAACTGGTACCCATTCTCCTCCCAGGATAGGGGCACTGGCATCTCAGCCCGACGCGGTGGCTCAAGCCACACAGGCAGAGTGGCTACAGCCCATCACTGTGTATCCCCTGAGAGCCTATATTTAATTGCAGAGGCTAGGAAAAACCAACACAGACAATTTGGGGGTTCTTCTGAAGAGGGAAACTGCATGCCTCCAGCACAACATGGAGTGCTTATTCAGAAACTGCAAAGCTAAAGCACACACTTATGGGCCAGACCTGCAGGGTAAAGTGTGGGCAGCCTCGGGACAGGGTCAGTGTTGACTCTACGTGCAGCAAATTCAGGTACCTGTCTTCCCTGGGGAGACTGGTGGATTTGCCTGTTCATGTCATATGGCTCAACAGCCAGTGGCAGACCAAGGGGAAGCAAAGGGAGTGATTTAACACCACCACAGACCTCGGGGGACAGTGCAGGACGGCTGGACCCAGCCTGGTGCAGAGACCCTGACTCTGAAGCCCAGCAGATCTCTGCCTGGCAAGGTCAGACAAGACCCAGGAGGCAGCTGGTGGACAGCAAGACAACTGCAATGCACTGGTCTGTGGCAAGAGGTATGGATATGGCTTTGCACTTTCGCACACAGTTTTGCCTGTTGAAATTACTGGTTTCCCTTCTTTTCATGCTTCAGTCAAGGCAAGGGGAGGAAGGGATTATCTGCTCAGAGGCACCATAGTTTGTCACACAGAGCTACTGGTAGTCCTGCTCCCAGAGAAGCATGTTGCAACCAGGCAATTTGCCCCTACACCTGCCTCAAGACAGGCAGTGAAGGGCAAGTTTGAAAATTGCTTCTCCGTTGTTGTCGTGCAAGACTAAACTTCAAGAAGTGCCCCAACACCCTGCTAGAGTGACAGCAGCATAGCTCCCCCAGCTGCCCCTGTTGTTATCCCCAGATAACCTTGGGTTCAGGGCTGCATCCGTGACTGCAGGAAGGGATATGCAGGTCTCTGGGTATTGCCTTGCAGTAGCTGTTCCACAGGGGGGTAAACAGAGATACCATTGCAGCTTATAAATAGCTTTGGCTTATCCAAAGCCTGGTGGTGCTGTGTCTGCAGTGACAGCGGTCCTGACAGTGCCAGGAGACAGGCCCAGTGGCAGAATCCAGCCCTAGGTCCAGCTGTCCCTTGGACAAAACATTCCCAGGGCTTTTGAGTAGTTAAAGCCATGTGGGGGACCAGCATGGTAAGATGCACTCAAGGTTGGTGGTCCCCTACTGAGCAGCTCCAGTGACTCTCCAGGAGTCTGTGACACTGGAGCTGCTCAGGTTGCTGGACAGCTGGCTGAGCCGCTCCACATCCTCACCTTGGAAACTGGATGTATCAGTGAAGGTGGCCCGGGCTGAACTGAAATGTGGAGGGAAAGGGGAGGGAGGCAGCACCTGGAACACTGTGAAGTGTCCACCTGCAACAGTTCATGCAACCAAGACTGGCCAGAAAGTTTAACCTGCTTGCACAAATCCATCTATAGCAAAGGGACTGAGCTTTGGCCACATCTCCTAGGGAGCTCTGCTGGAGAACAAGAGTCTGCTGTGTTGCTGGTGCTGGTGGGGGACAGGGGGGCAAAACTGGGCTCTAAAGTGAGCCCAGTGTCCCTGGCATTGTGGGTGAGTCTCTGCCCCTCAGTTCTTCCACTTCAGAGCAGAGACAATTCAAAACTAGGCAATGGAGTCTGTAATCTTCACAGTTATCCATCGCCAAAGCCTTCCCATGGGATAATAAAATCACTTCCTCGGGATTTAAAGTAATTCACACACAAAAGCCAAATCTCTAGAGATTTCAGTCCTGAGAGATGCAACTGCAGGCTCTGTAAGATTTTAAAGCCCATCTATTCCATTAAGCACCTCTAAAGACTCTGACAGCACAGCAGCTCTTTCTTTTACAAACGTTCTTTACATGTCTATTGGTTTCTAGCCAGCTAGAAGATGGCTGGAATAGAGAAACATTCACAGCACACCAGCTCTGCAGTGTCATATGGCAATGTTTTGCTGAGTCAAGAGTCATTTATCAGACCTCACCAGGCTTTGGAGTGACTGAGTAGATGGGGGGATGTAAGAAGCTGAACTAGCCACAGCCTAAGCACGCACCCAGTTCCCATGGAACACAGAAACACCCAGGGGTTTCCACCTTTTCTTCCATGTTTTGTATCACCCGCAAGCAGCCCAGAATATGTCAGGCTCTTTGTAACAGTGCTTCCAGATGTAATGTCCTGCTGTGGCCAGGCATATAAAATTATAGAATAGAATCATTTAGGCTGGAAAAGACCTTTAAGGTCATCGCATGAAGCCATTAACACTGCCAAGGCCACCACTAAACCATGTCCCTAATCACCACATCTTCATGTATTTTAAACACCTCCAGGGATGGTGACTCAACCACCTCCCTGGGCAGCCTGTTCCAATGCTTGACAACCCTTTCAGTGAATAAGTTTTTCCTAATATCCAGTCTAAACCTCCCCTGGCACAACTTGAGGCTGTTTCTTCTTTCCTGTCACTTCTTACTTTGGGAGAAGAGACTAACACTCACCTCGCTACAGCCTCCTGTCAGGTAGTTGTAGTGAGCAGTAAGGTCTCCTCTCAGCCTCCTTTTCTCCAGACTAAACAGCCCCAGTTCCCTCAGCTGTTCCTCACAGGACTTGTTCTCTAGGTCCTTCATCAGCTTCATTGCCCTTCTTTTGATGTGGTTCAGCACCTCAATGTCTTTTTTGTAGTGAGGGCCCCAGAATCTAACACATTATTTGAGGTATGATATGTTTTCCTCCTCCCCAAGCACTGTCTTTGCATGGTAGAGTATCCTGCAAGATACAGTTTTTCAGGATGTCTGCAGGAAGCAGGGTGACCCCAGGGCCGTGTAGCATCACAGAGTGCTGGAACATGGACACCCTCACCAGCATGGGACACCTTGCCTTTGCTTGTGACTGAGCTAGAAGAAACTTCCCTGTGAATGACTTGGAAGTCTCACATCTCTTTATGCCATCCATGCTCCTGGCCCACCCTCCCATATCAAAGCCTTCCCATATCTGCTCTGCTGCCACCACCCTGCTGCTTCTTTTGGAGCTGTTAAACCTGCCCCACCTCTCTGGAGGTACCATGTAATCTGCAGTGGACACAGGGGAGGAGCCCTAGAGTGAAGTGGTAGTTCAAGGGATAAGCAGAAAGGCAGCAGAGATGACCATGGACCTCCAGGTTACATCTCAAGAAACCCAAATGCATGAAATGTCAAACTCCGTAGCTCCAAACCTGCAGAAAGCAAAGGCAGTATGTAACCAAAAAAAAAAAAAAAAAAGGCCTGGCAAAGACTGAAGGCAGGCTAGATCTGCTCATCCTGAGGAGCTGCTCTGCTCCAGGGCAAGTCCTAGGATTGCAGAAGGAGGTGGGATCATCCCTGCCATGAGAAGCAGGCAATTCCAAGAGGACCTGGGGGTAGCCACGTCGTTGGGTTCTTCTACCAACCTTGGAGCCCCTTTGAATTCATTGGGACGTGGGGTTAGGGGCACTAGCACCTCACCAGAGCATAAGCAGTTGAGTATCTCATGGAGAAAAGTGCTGGCAGAAGCTGAATCCCAAACACTCTGGCACTGAGTGTGTTAGAAACTAGCCAAAGTGGTGTCCCTGGTCCAGCAGAATTGTTATACACAGGTATAATCTTAAGCTTTTTGGTGCCACCCTGGCACGAGAAACTCTGAAGGCAGTTCGCAGAGGAGGCCAAGATTGCCACCTCATCTCACATGCAGGAAACTGAGGCAGACTGACCAGGGGGCCTAGCCATGCAGACCGCGGAGCCAGGAGCAGGATCTCAGGAGCAAATCCATTGTACCAAGCAAAAGCTTCCCCTTTGCAGCTATACCAGCCCAAAAGTGGTCCTACAGAGGCTGCATGAGCATGCACGCTGTGCAGGTCTGGAGCTGTGATGGGCAACAGGGAGTTAGGAGCAACCAGCAAGTGACCAGCTGGGTCTTCCCACTGGTTTTACTGGGGCTGCCCATTGCCACCCTGCTTCATAAGGGAAGTGCGTTGCTCATAGCCTTGACTTGCCACACATGGGACCAATGAGCCATGGGAAAGTCCTCAACATGCAGAGGCCCTGGCTGGCATCCAGGTATGGTTTCATTATTCTGTCTGAGATTTCCCAGGAAGGTGATGCAGCCCTTGGACAGGTCACATGAATTTGGCAGTCTCCATCCCTAGGGGCTTCCAAAGCATACGACACCACAGCTGCACTGACCTTGTGCAGTGGGCAGTCCTGCTGTGAGGGGGGCTGGAGTGGAGGTCCCTTCCTGCCAGCCCTGCTACGGTCCTATGCAAATACCTTTCAAACAGCATACGTCCCACTTCAGACCTCGCAAGGGGTCCTCAAGGACTGACACCACCTCCCTGCATCTCATTCTGGAAACCAGCAGCGAGGCAGTGCTGCACCCTGCCCTACAATGCACCTTCTCTCTACTATAAAGGAGGGCATCTGAGTCACAGTTTAGCAGCAGTAATTGCAAATTTCCTATCTAAAGTGGAATTATTTGCTGTATAAAAGCACTAACATGTTTTGCAATCCACACAGTAGATCCTAGGCAGAGACTCATACACCTTTGCACACTGATAAGGAGAATATTATTACCCTACCAGTGGCCTGGCCCGATAAGAGGTTTTGGGCGGGCAGTCTGCATTTTTTTCAAGCTCTCATTATGCTGCACCAGTATCTCCAGATGCTGTTCCCAGGGGACTAAGCTACTTTCTATTTAAAACTGCAAAGAGCAATGGAGAGTTTAGGCAAAGACCATGCTTATTCGGACTCTTCCCTGCCACCCTCTGCGGCCCGTGAGGAGTATGCTGTGCCAGGTAATGATGAGACCACTCCTAACCTGAGCTTTTGGAGAGAGGAGAGAATGATCTTTGTCACCAAATGAGTTAATAATTACCAGTTTATGCCCGGGGAATAGAGGGTGTACATTTAACCGCAAATATATATGGCTTCCGTGTCGTGTTTCAGATCACAAAGGCTACAAAGGCTTTTCAGCTCAAAGTCCCTCGGGCAGCATCTATATATTGTCTGTTTGCAGACTGGCAATCCTGTCTCATTGTTCTCTTAGCTTGATGGACTTTTTTTCTTTTCATTTCATCTCTGTATCTTTGTGTCCTCTGCTAAATAATTTTTTCTTTGGGATGCAGATGCTTTGATCTCTCCTGCCTAGTGCTAGCAGGTGACAGCTTTGGAGCAGCTGTGGGAGTGCACTCTTGGACCAATTAGAAATGAATGAGGGGTGTTTGCTACCTGTGCAAAACAATTTGCTTAGGATGGGCCGAGAAGGAAACTGCAAGGATCTAAAAATGCTTTTATGGCTCACAAGACGTTTTGAAAGGCAAAGCAAGTTACCTGAGCTGCAACGGGATGTGCAAGGGTTTATGTACTTCCGTAGTTAAACTGAAGCCCTGTGCAGATCCTAATATTGCAACTTTTAACCGCATCTTCCCAGGCAGCTTCCTGCCTTTTGCTATGTGGATGGCAAAGTCATCTCCTGCTGGCTGTGCCCTGCTGTCTCTGATACTGCTTCACATCGGGGAACAGCCTCCCATTTGGGGAATGTCTACTTGGCTGTATGTTGTGCGGCATTTTTCATGTCAGAGGCTGACACTGTCTCTCGTCATGCTGAGATGCCCCTGCCATGACTGAGATACTCTGGCATTGTCGTTGCATGTGGCCTCCACAGCTGTAGTGCAGCCTGCTGTGCCTTTTTGGTCTGGTTAGGCTGGAATTTTATTAGGAGGGGAGCCGTCTTCTCCTGTATGGCTTCTCCTGTACGGCTACTGTGCTTAGAGCAAAGGGAGCCCCTGGAACTACCATACCAAAAAGGGCAATAAAAGAAAAGAAAAACTAATAGGCAACAACAGAGAGTAGAATTATTTTTTATTTTGTGGTTGTGATGGTGGTCGTTGGGGCTAATAGTAGTTAGACAGCACTTGGAATTCCATGGCCAGATTTGGGTGACTCAGCACAGGAAAGACCAAGGCAGACTGGGATGAGTCCAGTGCAGGGCCACCAAGACTGCTAAAGGCTGGAGCAGATGACATACAAGGGCAGGCAGAGGAAACCAGGCTTGTTCAGCCAGGAGAAGAGAATGCTGAGAGGGAGATCTCACCATGGTCATCCTCTGCCTAACAGGGGCCACAGAGAAAGGAGAGCCAGACTCCTTTTAGGGGTGCACAGGGAAAGGATAGGAGGCACCAGGTCCACATTGCAAACGTGGCTGGATAGAAAGGGAAAAAAATTAACAATGAGAGTGGTGCAGAGACCGGAGAGGTGGGCTTTCAGGTATTCCCAACTGCTCTGGACAAGGTCCTGAACATCCTGATGTAATTTAAAGTTAGCCCTGCTTTGACGAGGACATTGGAACAGAGACAACTGAAATCCTTTCCAAGCTAAATTTCTGAAAGATTATTATTAATTTTCAGAAGTGTCTTGTGTAAGGATCTTTGGGTAGAAGTTGGCTCCTGCTGTCAGTTTTGGTTTTTTCTGTCTTGAACTGTGGTTTTTCTTGAATTTAACAGATGTCTGGGATACAAAAGCTGTAGTCCCAGCTCAGACTCTGAGGTCCTTCTCACCTTGCCAGTTCTCCCAGCTGGAGAAGGGAATGGCAAAATGACCATTCTTCACTAATTTGACCTAATACTTTAGCGTGAGCTGAGGCTCTTTGTGGAAGGAGCTGGATCTGATTACATCTGGAAGGAGCAGGTCATAGTTTTGCTTTTTCATTGTGTGGGTTTTGTTGAAACCATGAAAACCAGCGCTTTTGTGACCTCTTCAGTGTACACGTGGGAAGAGTCCCCTCTCCCTCCAGGCCCCAGGGAAGTGCTGCTGCTCCTGAACAATGCCCTTTGTCCCAAGGGAGCAGTCTCATGCTATTTGATCTAAGCCAGGTCTTTATTATCACAGTTTGGAGTCCAAGCTAGAAAATTCAGGGCTGGCTGGATCAGAAACCACAAGACCTACACATCATCAGAGAGGCTGTCTGTCAGGACAAAGACATGGGGAAGGAAGTTCAGTGCTGGCTTCAATGAAGTTAAGGAAATCATTCACTCAGGCATAGATGGCCG
The DNA here is from genome assembly GCA_035590275.1 of Ibycter americanus. NCBI lineage: Eukaryota > Metazoa > Chordata > Aves > Falconiformes > Falconidae > Ibycter > Ibycter americanus. The sequence continues at coordinate 69,049,844 of JAVJGI010000057.1, read as the reverse complement.
AGATGTCTTTGCCTCAGGAAGCCAACTGGAGCCCTTTGCATCCAGTGAAATGAGCACAACTTACCTTGGCCTAACAAGGCATTGCACAGGGTGACAGGGATCTGCCTCGTTCTCCTGGTGGCTGTAAGTAACCTGTCTTGCCCAAATGGTAAGTCAGCTTTGGAGCTTTCTTACATGAGTCAGTCTGTCCTCCGCCCTGCTGTGGTCTTCTTCATAGCTGCAGACCACCTTGGGGCTGCTTGTGTGGTCTTTGGGACACGATCCTCACCCCCAGCAGTGTGTACTAGCCCTGTCCTGGTCTCTGATGGTGTCACCATCCCCTACAGGGTCTCAGCCTAATACACATGATCGTATGTGCATGGGAAAGCCTGTGCCCTCTGGTTCACCCATTCCTCCCTAACACGACTCCCCTCCCCCGCCCCCAAACCCATCCCTGTGTTGTAGGGCTGCTGTTCTGCAGGGCAAGGCTTTCTCCTGAGTTAGTTAGCTAAGTAAGCATCTTAATCTCAGTGGTGGCCAGTTGCAGCTGTCTGAGGAAAAGAGGAGCAATGGAACAAACACGATGAATTATCTTGCAGCCTGTAGTGATGTCTGGTCAAGGGATTTCATGGTGTTCTCATGGCACAGGAAGCCTGCCCTGTGCTTCTATCAGGCTGCAGGTCCCTACAGTGGTGAGTAGGTTGGACAAGAGTCACCCCAGGGCTGAAGCAGAGGGAAGAAGACTGCAACTAGAAATTTAGAGTAACTAAACTGGGAGCCTTAGGTCTTTGGGTGGTGTGTCACCAGATCCTATCCACTGAGGCTGAGCTGGAAGTACAGCAACCAAGCAGTTTCGTATCAAGACCCGCTTCATAACAAAACCAGCATGGCTTCTTGCATCAGTGCTCTTGTCAACAGGCAGGAGGGATCAAATTATCTCTTGGTCAAGATGTCATGTTAGGGTTCCATTTGTCCTTGTAGATGTCATCATCACCCGCCGCTTGAGAGACCGGGAGCTACTCCGGAAAAGAAAGGCAGAAGCCCAGGAGAAAGACTCAGTTCAGTGGGTTCTGAGGTAAATCTTGCTTATGCTGTGAAGTCATTTTCTTGATGCACCTAACCTGAGCCCAGGCATGGCAGCCTAGTCCTTTCATCTTCATACAAGGACAGAGCTGAGCTGGGCCCCATCAGTCTTCAGCGGGGAAAAGTGACCTGCAGCTGGTAGCTACTGAAGGCCTGGGCAGGAGCTGGAGGGCAGAGACGGATGCGGGGTGGATTATGTAGGTGGTGGGTTGGGTGGCAAGCAATCCTCAACGGCAGCGTGAGGCTGGGGAAAAATTTGGTGCCCAGCTCCTGCCCCTTGGTGTGGCCACAGAAGGCTGCTGTGCAGGGCTGGGAAACAGGAATGCACAAGTGCCGCTTCTGCTGGGATGGACGGGTTGGGACCACAGCAGGGGGCCTGTCAAAGTGGCCTCAGGGCAGGAGGGAAAGTCCTCTGCCCCATGCCCAACGCTTCAACCCTGTGAAATCTCCTGGCAGGGATCAGGAGAAGAGCAAACGGCAAAGGAGGGGCAGAGGAGCCGGGCGAGGACGGGGCCGCCAGCTGGTGATGCAGCCCAGCCCGGAGCCAGAAGTGGAGCCAGACCCCCAGCCCAACCCACAGGAGAAGGCTGAGCCAGCACCATCTGAGCTGGCACCACCTGAGCCAGTGTATCAAGAACAGCCACCCATGCCGATCATCCAGGCCCTGTTCAGTGGGATGCAACCAGGAGCAGTGGAGGGGGAGCTGGCAGCCAGGAGTCAGGATCCCACGGGTGAGCTGCTGGAGAACTGCTGTCCCTGAGTGGGCTTGGGGGACAGTGCAGTGCTGTCTCTTGAGGACTGTCAGCCAAGGTTGCCCACCTTATCAACAACCAGCCTCCAGCACCACTAGGGCATGGGTTCTTACCCCACCAAATGTGACTTGGGTAGCTGTGAAAGGGTGGGTGGGTGTGCTGGGGCTGTAGGAGCAGATACCACTTTCCAAGTCATGGGAAGTGATGAAAAGCCCACTACTGTCAGCAGAGTCATTGGCACGGGGTCTGGGGTCCCTGGTCCTAAACAGCTCCTTGTCCTAAGGACACCTCTGCAGCTCTGTCAAGAGCCAGGTTAGGGCAGAGGTGCTGTGGAAAGATGTGGTCTCTTGAGGCCAGAGCTGGTCAGGGAGAGCCAAAGCTCGGACACGTTCTGTCCACAATCTACGCAGTTCCAGGGCTGACACCAGGGCAGGTGGGGAGAGAAAGGTGGTCGCTAGGGTGAGGGGTGTGTGTCTGCAGGGGACTACACTTTTGAAACCTGCCAGAACTGAGGCACAGAGGGCACTAAGCTGGTCTGAATGGCAGATTGCCGTGAGGGCTCAGAAAATCCATTTACAGCTAATGCAGCTTGGGCCAGTCTGTCTCGGGAAGAGGAGAGCACATTTACTTTAGTGGTCAGTGGGCCAAGCATGCAGGTTGCTTCAAAACCAGGAAAACCTAGGATCTGCTTCAGAGGAGGTGAGCATCCTCTCACCCCGAGTACTGCATCTCCAGCAATGTCTGTGCCAGGGGAGAAGAAGAGGCCTCTCACTGCAGGGTGTGCAATGCCCTTGTGCCATGGAAAACAACCATTCTGCATCCTGGGGACTGGGGCTGACTGCAGCACATCACGAGAGTCCAGCTCCCAGCCCTGAGATCTTGAAACGGGGCAAGCATCAGGGCTGCGTTTATTTGCCTCCTGCCTTTAAACCCCCTGGGGCTTTACCCTCTCCAGCTCCCCTCCACGACCCCTGGGACTGCCGTCTGCTTTGAATGGCAGGCAGGCCACCAGGAGCTACTTAATACCACAGGCAATTGCAGGAGCCTGGCCACAGGGGCTTTACTATGGTATAGAGGGGTAACGCACGACAGCCTCCCAATATGAAATGATCCGTCTCTTACATGCCTTATAGGTGAAGAGGAGGTGGTGAAACCAGCAGAAGCAGAAATACCAGAAGCTTTGAATACTCCTCTGGAAAATGACCAGCAGGATAATGATTACAGCGCACATGTTCTATTTTAATTTTCTCTTTTTTTTTCCATGTTTTGACTCTTGCCTGACAAACTCTGATAAGTCCTGCTGAGTGATGTGAGCCAGCTCCTGCCTTGTGAGCAATAAAGTTTACACTCTCCTGGTCACTCCACTTTCCATGCTTCTTTCAAGTTATGATGAGGAAAAACACGGTTCCTTGCGCACAGGCAGTCCTTTGGGAGCGCCTGCAGCTCCTAAGCCCCCCTGCCCTCTCTGCCAGCAGGCTGTTTCACCTGAGTGGTGGTCCCACGGAGGGCTGCATGGTGCCCCACCAGCCTGCAGTTTAAACATATAGACCAGCAACCGTCCATGTCTCTGAAAGGCATTTCTGATTTGCAGAAATGCAAGACTGCAAAGCTGAAACCCACTGCCACTTGTGGCTCGCTGGAGCTGCCCAGCTTGAGTTTTTTCCTGCACTCGATCAACCCTACGAACCCTTGTGTTATTATCTTCAGTCCAAAGGGCTTTCTCACAGTCTGTTTTCCTTCCCAGAAAACAGCTTGCTTTCCTAAAGCCTGGAAACCATTTAGTTTTCAATTTTTGGGCAGCCTCACTCCAACTTTGCTGAGCCGTTGCATTAGGCAAACAAAAGATGGTTGCAAACAGCCAAGTGTGACAGGCTGAAACTTGGCTGAACCGTACACTTTTGTCAGGGGAATGCTATCTGGGGCAAAGACAGGAGCCACTCGGCACAGCTGCTGTGTCCCTGGCTGTCCTGCCACGCACCCAGGATTTCTCCTGAAGCCAGGAAGGAATGGGGCACTGTCTCTCTCTTCCCACATTTCGGGTCTTATGGTCTCCTCTCCTGTGCGTGGCACAGGGGGTGGCTCTCTCACATTCCTGTAATATCCTGACACAGAGGGTCTTTCTCCTCTTGGGGTGGAGGTCTCTATTGCCATTATCTGACTTACCAAGGGCCTCTCCCAGAGCACAGGGCTGGACAGGCCCTGAGGTCACCCTCAGTTTGGGGAATTAATGGATTTTTTTTTTGGCTCCGGAGATATTGCTGCCACTGCTGCTGTCCCAGAGCCCTGCAGGCTCTGTGTCTCAGCAGATGTGACATCTCACTGACACCAGTAACACCAAGTCTCCAGATGCCTTTAGTGGCCATGATGTCCTGGAGTCACCCTGGGTACCATGCACCCTGTCTTAGAGCTCCTGTCACTCTTACTAACTTCTTTGGCAGCCAGTAAGAAAGGTGTGCCTGCAAGCAACAAATCTTATCACAAAATAACCAGCGGAAAGATAAAGCCCTCCTTATCAGCACTTTCATTTGCAACACACTGTTTCTTTCTCTGACAAGAGTGCAGATAACAGAGCTCTTGCTTATATAGAAGGGGTTCAGGGGCAAAGCTGGACACTGTGGAGGTCCATGTGCATCTCTGAGGTTGGTCCTGCTGTCTGTATGGAGCTGGGGATGGGCTGGCAAGGGTGGCTGTGTCTAGGGGAGGGAGGCTGCTGTTCTGCAGATACAATGCATCACCTTCTCCCTCCCTTCCCTCCTCCTTGAGCCCCAGAGAGACGTCTTTGCTCAGGGCCATTAACAGAGCATCCAATAAAGGAAATTTTCACCCTCTGGGATGACAGTATGGTCTGGGTCTGGTAGGAAGGGGAGGGCTGGGGGCAGTCAGAGACCTGCAAATGGCTTTAGCCTTCTTGATGATGAAGAGCAGGTGATGAGTGCAGGGAGATGGCTTCTGAGGTACGGGGCCAGCACAGGCAGCTGGCCAACACAATGCTCTCCTCCTTGCTGCACTGTACCAATGAGAGGGCTGCGTGAGGCTCTTCCAGAATGCTCTGACCTGCTGCCTGAGCCATGCTGACCAAGGTAGACATGTTATGATATGCAGTGGGTATGACCACTATGATTGTCTCCTCACTCATGAGATTCAGCTTGGTATTCGTTAATGTCAACTGGCCTGGGCTGACCATGCTGCTGTGAGCTCATTGCAGGGCCACAGGTCCTGTCCCCATATCCTACAGAGTGTGGGGAGCCATCCTGAGGGCTGGCAGCCATGACAGGACAGCTAAGGAGAGGGAAGCTGACATCATGTCCAGGAGAAGCAGACTCTTCTCTGTCCACTGCCAATTACCTTTCAATATTCTTCCCGAAAACATGCTTCCAGCTCTGTGGGAGAAGAGAGGTGGTTCAGTTGTGCACCCTGGCTTCCTGCTTCTCAAAAAGCTCTTGTGAAATGGGTATCCCCCACATTTGCCTAAAGTCGGGGATGATTTGTGGCAGGCTGTTGCTCATGGGTGATGCTTTGAGTCAGAAGGGTTTTCTGGTCCTTAGTAGAAATGAAGTCTTCTAAGTCTGGGCAGAAAGAAGTGGGCAAGCAACTTAGAGCCAGAGGCCACCAGAGGTCAACGAAAAGCCATTCCAGCCCACAGGAGGCTGGTCTTGCAGAGATAAGAAAACTTTCTGGTTGAGTTACCAATATTGACTTTAATCAGTAAATCCTGGTGACAGCAAATACCCACTCCCTCTTTGGCCACCATTTCCTGCTCAGAGCATGTTAGTTGTGATACTTCCTGTTCCGCATTCGCCATTTGAACAAATACCTCTCCAATACCACCAGGGCTGCCAGGCAACTGTGTGCCCAGCTGGGCTCAGCAACGCTCCACCAGCTGGCCTGGTTCTCCTATTTCACCAGGAAACTATACAACTGTAGAAAAAAGTAAAGGGGGAAGAGATCTCTGGAGATCTTGAATCCAGCGCCTGCTCAAGGCACGGCTAGCTCTGACCAGACTGCTTAGGGCTTTTTACAGCCAAGTGTTGACCATCTCCAAGATTGGAGATCCTCCCTCTCTGGTCCCTGTCCCAGGGCTGCCCCACTCTCAAGAGAAATAGGTTTTTCCTTACGTCCAGCCAGACTCCCCCTCAGCACTGCTTTTATTCCTTGCCTCTTGCCCCATCACGGTGCACCTCAGAGAAGACCCCAGCTCCATATTCTCTGTAACCCTCCTTAGGAGTGCAAGTTAGACTCCACTCTCACCTTACTTTCTCCAGGTGAACAAACCCAATTCCCTCAGCCTGTCCTGTGCTCCAGCTCCCTCTCTCAGTGGCCTCAGCTGGGCTCCAGTACAGCAACGCCTTCCTTGCACTGGGTTACCCTAACTGGATTCAGCATTCCAGGTGTGGGCTTGTTCTCACCAAGCAGGGGGAACGGCCACTTGCCTCAGCCCACTGGCTGAAATGCAAAACCCATCTGGGTGCACCCAGGGCTTTGAGCACGACTGTGCCTTGGTCTGCTTCAGACTGCCTGAAGTTCTCACTGACCACACACAGAAAACGCAGAGCAAAGAGACCAAGGCACACCTTGCGCGGTTAACAGCGTGATCTGAGCTTCGCAGCCTTAGTAATTACTCTTTTTTTCAACCCTCTTCTGTACACACCGTCTTCCAAGTAATTTGCAAAAGCACTAAACGTGGCTTGAGCACAGAATTACGTATGTGGCCCTGGAAGTTACCGCTTGTTTGTCAAAATGTTTGATTGCGGGCTGAAGGTGCGGCTCTGGTGCGGCGTTTTTACAGCAAATGGCTGCACCCCGTGAGAGAACGGGCCACCGGCGCTCAGGCACCCGAAGCAGCAGCTTTGCACTTCCCAGCGGGAAACGCCGAGCGCAGTGAATGGGGCACCGGCCCTGCGACCCAGCGGGCAGCTCCGGGGGCTGCGCACGGCAGCCAGCGCCGCCCGAACCCCC
>JAVJGI010000057.1:69002561-69018083 GCA_035590275.1 Ibycter americanus | reverse complement strand
AAATGTTCCCGTGCAGCAAACTTTTCTCCCAGAACCTTTCCCAGCCTGCTAGGCACTGAGCATAGATGGCACAGTGCCAGAGCGAGACACTGTGCCTTTCCTAAATGATGCCTGAGGTTCTTCTCCATATTTTTGGTTTTTCATCATACTCCATTTCTTTGATTTTTTTTTTTGTATTTGTTTGTTTTGGAAGCCTAGAGAGCTTTCAGGAGGGGTCACTTAGGGAGAGAGGCAGCAGAAAGACAGACATTTCTTTTGGGTTTTATTCTGAGTCAGAGTAGGAGGTTTGGTGCACAGATTTACGAAAGGTCTTGAGATCCAAGTCTGCTGCCCAAACACCTCCCTTGGCCCAGTGATGGAGACACCTGAAGCTCATAGGCAAGTCACTTCTCCTGGGGTGTATCTATACTACTGTGCAGGGCAGCTCTTGGGCAGATGGAGAGCAAGTTACTAGCGCTTGCAGAACCGGAGCTGAGCTGGGAAAGACCTTCTGCTCCCAGCACTCAGAGCAAGTTCACTGGGGGTGCCTGGCAGCAGCAGCACACAGCCCTCCCACCCCAAGCCTGCAGGGACAAGGACAGCAAGACACTTGGTCTTCCAGGGCTCCTGGCCCCTGCGTGGAGTATAGGTAGGTCAGCTGGTAGGCCCTGTGGTCCCTGGGGTCCGAGTGAACCCAGGGACAGGGAGGTGTCCAGATTAGCAGCAGCACCAGGAAATACACACCGCTGTGTGCAAGGATGAGCCCAACAACATGTTCAGCTCTTGGCACTGAGCAGGCATCTGGGACAGCAGCTAGCACTGCTCTGTGCACTCACTGACCACAGTGGCACTGGTGGCAGGTGCCAAGTCCCTTAGGGGGCTGGAGGGGTACAGGAATGACTCTCCTGGATTGGCCAGCATCCTCTTCCTGACTGGTGCAAGGGTCCATCAGAGAGGAGCAAGAGCCAGGGCATCCCATGGCAGGCTGTGCTAGACACTGCTCTGGGACTGCAGAAGCTCCAGTCGCCAGCTGAAATAGCACAGGACTCTTGAGAGGGTCAGCTGGCAGTCACATTGCTCCTGCCAGAAGGTGTCGGTTGTGCCTGTTCTGCTCCAAGGACTTCTGGAGTGCTGTTACATGAAAGAGCCAGTGCATAAAATATGTAAACACTCCTCTGAGCAGGAGCACAAGTGATGCTGACTCTTGGTCCCTCTTTCTGGCCCATTGATCTTTAAACAGCTTACCCTTAGTGGAAGGGGCTCAGACACCTCCTCCCCATGCCTTCCCACTCACAGGACAGCATGTAGCCTGGAGGAGCAGGACTTGCTCTGCAGAGGGGGAGGTGTGACCCCTCAGGGTCTCCCTCAGGCAGAGAAGGGGTCAGCATGGGGACCCCAGCTTGCTGCGTGCTGGGCTTGGGAGAGAGAATGCTCTGCGCTTAGGATGCAGAGCAAAAGTGCCCTTGTGGCAGGGGTGTGTGTCGTTTCTGTGTGGCAGGGCACCTGTTTCCATGGCAGACATGCTCCCAGTGCTGCCCATTGCCTGACACGAGCTGGGTCCACACACCTCTGCTCACACCGAGAAAGGCCAAAGGTCCAGCATGCGCCTCAAGCACAATGTGACCTAGCAGCTGCAGGAAAAAAGGCCTGTTTTGGGGGCTGGGATGGACCCTGGCAGGGGAAAGTATTCACAGATCGATGCCTGAGCATCCTCGCTGTGTTTATGCTCCATTACCAGCAGGCTGCTGAGTGACTGCTGGGTAACAAGAAACAATATTCCCCAAATGTAGCCTTGCAGTGATTCATCAGAGGAACCTTTATCTTCATCTTTCAATTTTTCATTTAGTCATTTTAATGAAGAAACAACTTCCTGCTGGCTGGACGGGCAATTACCCAACACAAACTGCAGATACTGAAAGAGAAGAGCCTGTGACCTGTTAGTTGGCTAAGGGCTACTACTCTTCAGCCTGAGAGCCAGGATAATTCTAGGTGGGAACATCAGCAAAAGGGTCAGCTGTTAGAGGCATTTAAGTGCCTTTACATTGGTATGTAGAGACCTGCTGGGAAGCTGAACCCTATGGAAGACCTCCAGTGACCTTTTTCACAAGTCTTGGGGGTAGGTTTCTAAATCACTAAGGCATGTCTGAAGGCTTTGCTCTCTGTTTTCTCCATCACTGGGCTTTCACACAATTGCATCCTTGTCACACATTTGTCAAAGAGAAAGGGGGAGATGAAGAAAGAAATTTCAATAGTCTCAGGGTTTTGCTTACAGCTGTGTTAATGCTGAATAGCATGCGGAGGTGGAAGGGATATCCTGAACAATGTCTGGTCTCCGGACAGAATCTGTTTCCCATGACAGTGCCTTTCTGAAGCAGGAATGCCAGCATGAAGCAAAACTTGTTAAAGCAGTAAAAGAAGAGGTCTCTATTGTGTCCTGCGTGACAGAATAATCCTCCCTCAAGAACAGACTGCTGTCATTTTCCCTCCCATCTGTGAATTTTGGCTTCAGTCAACTTCGTGATTTTCACAAAGTATAAAATTAAAGTCCTAACCCTTAAAAGCAACCCAGTCAACCTTGCAGGATCTTGCTGCAGGCATGTCCATGGCTGCAGACGTAGTTTTCCTATACAGACTCTAAAATGTCTGACTGCATCAAACTGAAATAGGGTTCCCTGTTAGGAGATATACTTCAGAAAAAGAAACAACCATTTCCCACATCTCCATCTGTTCCACTGGCTAAACATCATTGTCCTTTCTCAAAGATTTATTCACAGGTTATCATTCTATTCCTGATTTCTCTTTAAAGCTTTCCTTTCTGAAACTTCTGTGAAAACTCGCAGACAACAATTTAGACCTCTCAGGCAATCAATGCTGTCTTGCTGCTGTCTCTCTTTCTCGAACTCCTTGCGCCCTGTATTTGTTCCACCTTTCTCTTCTGTGTTTGTGCCCTGGACAGAGGTGTCTCAGCTCACAGCTCAGCCTCTTAAGTGTTGTACTAATAATTAATTACAAGCGTCATCAGTATTGTCAACACCTCTATACGTGAGCTGAACACACCAAATAAAAGTGAAACAAGGCCTTCCCTTAGCAGGAAAACAGGGCTGTTCCTTTTCTTCATTTCCATTCAAAAAGCTACTGACAGGTATGTCCCTTCCACTTACATTGTTTTTGTAGGCATGTAACTCCAACAACACTCAGAAGCAGCCCTGGGAGGGCCCAGCAGGGAGTGCAGTGGTTGAAGCTCAGCATGGACACCATTCAGAGCTTCTCCTTCCCGCCCAGAAGCAGACTATGAATGCAGTTTTGGAAGCTCCTTTGAGCTCTGAGGAACCCCAGAGCCGCTGGCTGCAGGCTCTTCACAAGCACCAGTAGCAGGACCGGGTCAGCCGGAGCACTGGATGGCACCGGGCAAACCAGAGTCCTAACCAAAGTGATGCCCAAGCGTGCCTCGATGCCACAGTCAGACAGGCAATCTCAGGGCCAAGGCACAGAGCGGTTCAGATAACAGGCTTTCACTGCCACGGCTGAGGGGTACCAACAAACTCTGCAAAGGCAAGGCACTGAGCAACCCACTGAAACTTTGAGGTTAGCAGAAAGTTGTGCCAGAGACCTCAGATGGTTACCTCCCACGTAAACCTTCCCGTGATTCGGTAACAAAAAATCTTAACAGGGCCAGCAAGCAGCTGTGTGAATGCTCTGTCTGCATATTTGTGTTCTTTTGACTCAAAATATGGTATTTTCCCAGTGGCAGGTGATGCTTCCATACCAGTGGAAGCAGGCATGGCAGGTTTTCTTCATACAGTTCAGCAGTTCACTCCTTGTCTACAGTGCCAGGTTCACCCTTGGCATGGCTCCTGTCCTTAGCAGGTTGGTCTCTCCTCCAGGCTCATAGGTGGTGTTTCCCTCTCCTGCTGCAACCACCATCAGCCGTGTGTCAGCCACTGCCGTGACTGCCTGAAGAAAACCAGTTGTAGGTAACAGGCTCTCTCCGAGGACACCCACTGGGATTCATACGGGCTCTGGGCAAACCCCATTTTTTGTGTTTTGACTGGAACAAATACGAAATACTTGCTGCCTCTGCTGGCTATCACCAGAGCAGTAAGCAGTAAGTTGCTATTTATAATATGACTGTGATTCTGCCATTAAAGCAAAACCAGATGGGGATGGAGAAATTAGTCTGGTACTGCTCTTAAACTGTCTTCTCTGAGGTGGAGCATGTCTCCAGGTCCCCAGCCACAAAGGAAAGGACACACGCAGGGGAGGCCCAGCTGGTGGGATCCATGCTCTCAGCTCAACAGACTGCATAAAGGACCCCAAAGGTAGGGATTTTTAACTTCACCATGGTGAAGAGGGTGTCAAAGACAGCCCTGGGACCTGGCCAGGCTCATGTGCAGTCCCTGCCCAGGGACCACTGGGTAGGTGGGTGCTTCTGGTGTCCTCACGTTCCTGCCTTGTGAGATCAGGTGGGGGGTCTGGTGAAGTAGCCTGGCAAATTCAAAGGGAAGCTTCCATGTCGAACACCAATGCCAGGGCTGGTGCGACCTTTGCTTCGCTGGTAAATGCTATCCAGATTTGGCTCTGGCACTGGAGACTTAAGTGAGTTGTTACCGCCTTTGCATACAAGGGAAAGAATTCCTCATAACTTTCAAAGCTACACATCTCCACATCTGATGACAGCTCTGCACTGTTTACTCAGGGTTTTCTTGCATTTCTGAGACAGAAATCTGTCAGTGAGGAATCAGACTATGGATGACTTGGTTACTAGCTCATCAGTAATGTAATTATGCAGCCTTAAGATTCAGACTGCCTCTTTTTGGAAGATCTGCTCTAGCTGTAGCGGGTGGATTTGGTAAAGGTAATACTGTACTGCAGTCAAAGCCTGTCTATATAGTGTCACATATAAAGATGCTGCTATGCCAACCCCTTTGCTGTGCACAGGAACGCCGTGATGGCAGACAAGGAGGATCAGCACCATGGCTGGAGTTTCCAGATGCACACTTTGGCCAGTAATGGTGTGCTTTGGTGACAAATTAAATTATTTCTTGAATTTGATCCAGACTGACAAATAGCTTTAATCGAAAAGAAGGAAGTAAAATTTCCTGAAAGCGGAAACAATGTGTTTTGACATTTTCCAGGTGAACTCCTTTGCTTTCTTGTTTCATGAGGAGCTTTCCATTTGAAACTCACACTGAACATTTTTTTTTGAATGGGTGATAACCCTCTAAAATAAAGAAAGAGGGAGATTTCGCTCTGGTCCAGGTGAAATGGAATGAATGCTCTGGCTCATCTGCTGCCACACATGATCAGAAACTTGCCCTCCCTGGGCATTTTGCATGCTGTGAACAAGCCTTCTCTTCAGAGGGAGGACAGAGCTCAGGAGCAGCAGGGTGATGGGTGCACCACCTCTCAGACAGGGTCTTGTAGAGACCTTTCTTTAAAAACCCTTTTATTGCTGATTTCTTCAAAGTGTGAAGGGATGCAGTTTCTGATTACAATCCCACAACTGTCATTACAAGTGGGCTGGTCTATCTGTACTAAAGAGCCAAACCACAATCCTCTTTTAATTAGAGCTGCACAGAGAAGACCACCCATTCCCATGGCTACCTGTGACACATAAACTCTCCCAGCCATTGCTTCCCTGTGGGCTGCTCGGGTGGTTTCACTTGCATTTCAGCAAGTCCCCACTCTCTGAAAATTGCTGACAGTTGTGTATCCTTCATGTGTGGGAGAGGTGTGGCACCACACCATGTGTTTGCATAGGTACCACTCTGCTTGTGCCTCTATCATCTGTAAACTTCACCAGAAACAGCATCTTCTCCTAGATCTTCAGCTACTTCACTTTGGAGTGATGCGCTGAGAACAGATGCCTGCTGGATCTGTGTCAGGAATAGTCAGAAATAGGACTTTCCACGGAGAGTTATTTTTTATCAGTTGCTTGCTTTTAAATCCATGTGACAAGTACATCACAGATATTCAAGGGATATTAATGAGGCACCTAAAACGAGATTAAGTGGAAGATGCTGGCAAAGGCATTTGTCTGCTATAATTACCATTCTCCTGTTTATGCTGTGCCTTTAGCTGGAGTTTGGGCAGGACTGGTGAGAATCCCAGATCACTCACGGGTGTAAATCAGCGTTAGTCACTCTTCCCTGTTTCCTGCATGGCTGCTGCAGGTTTCAGATGGAAGCCAGGCAGAAAGGGGAGGAAGCTTAGCACTGCTTCCTCCAACACATGAGCTCTTACACAGTCAAGATGTTTCAGCATTTTTGGGGTGGCTCATACGTCATTGGGATTGCTGTTGTAGGTCTTCACACGCGATCTGCTGGCCGCCTTCGCTGCAGTAAGTAATCCGCAGTTTCTTTTCAAAGGATGGGGAACCCATACCCCTCTAAGGAGCATGCTATGGGAATGACCTCAGGTAGCACTTGCTTGGCTCAGACTAAGTAAGTAAAATGTCACACATTATGATATAAGAGGTACTAAATACAATTTTCTTAACAGAGTTAGCCCACTCTGACAAAGATGTCAGGTGATATGGCAGGTGACAAGATGGAAAAAGGGGTACTGAGACTTAATTATAGCTTCCAATTTCTCTCATGCCGAGACACAGTTTAGTTTAAAAGGAGACTGGGTCATAATGCATGGATATAGTCCCCATGCTATCATCCTAAGGGTACTGTGTGAGGGCACAGCAACGAGATGTGGTTTGGGAGGCATTTCTTAAAATGAGTGGACTTCCAGCACCTACCAGAACAGCACAAGACCAGTGTCAAGCTCCACCTGGGCCTTGGTAGCCCTGAATTTAAAATAGATATACAAGCTTTCAAAATTTGTCCGGTAAAGTTTGCAACTGGAAAGAGAGGCCTTGAGTGGAAAAACTGAGATGTCTGACAGCCTTTTACAGAGAGCGAGAGTATGTGAGCAAGCAGAAGGGATGACTGCACATGCATGGGTGTGTGTGCATAAATTTTCCATTTACATAAGGACTGTTGGCAAAGGCTCTCTGGGCTTTAAAAGGAGAGAGGCCCAAAAGCTCCGATGACGTACGCTGGAGAGCAGAGAAAGGAGCTGGTGGGCAGTCCTCAGACACATGCAGTGTATTTGGCTTGTCGTCATCGTTTCTGGGGCATTTCTGTTATGAGGGGAGAAATCTCAGGAAGCAGGAGGGAGCTTGTGCTTGTGAAAGCATGTAAAAGTGAAAGCCAACTAGATGTACTGAAGTACTTCTGGGTGGGTCACCACCCTAACCTTTGCCTTGGGTACAAAACCTCTAAATTAAAAAAATAAAAGAAGTGAAACAATCTATTCGATACATACTTTGCAGCAGCAAGGATTACTGTGTGTACCACTGTGCTGAGGGAGCTGAAGAAGAGAAACTGGCAGCAAATCTGCGATCACCAGCCAGAGCAGCAACCTGGACTACAACAGCATCCTGCCCTGAGGAATCCAGGGAAGCAGGCAAGGAGAACTTGAGGTTATTAATCTTCAGGAGAGGACTTGTTATTCATTGTATCTTGTTATTCATTGTATCCTGTCTCTCCGTTGCCTGCTTCCTTTGTCTCTTCTGGGACACGGTGCCATAAAGACTTTTGAGTTTGATTTCCCTAAGCCTCTGAGTGGAGACTGCAGCCAGCATGCATCAACAGCCCGAAAGTCTGACCTTTGCTGGTGTTGCTGCAGTGAGTCAAGAGGAAGCACAGAGATGCCAGCTGCTGGGTGGTCCGCTCATGAGGGCTAGGGGCATCAGCTCATGTGAGCAAGGCACTGGATGCCTGGGAGTCATCTACCAGGACAGGTTCTGCTGCAAGACAGCATGTGCTGAGCCTCCCTGTCCAGATGTCCCATTCTCCACCTCCAGCACTCTGGTATCTCCTCTGTCTGCCGCTCTCTGGAAACCACAAAATCATCCCCAAACTACTTCCAGTTTCTGTCTCACGGGGCTGAGATCAGAACATGTTTCAGCTTAACATTCTGCAGCTCTGCCTGGCTCCTCTCCCTAGGAAAAGGGGAGGAACAGACATTCAGATAGGTCTAGGAAAGGCTCAGAGGGAAGGGGAGGAACCCATCACTTTGGTGAGAGAAGAGCTCCTCTCAGAAATGGCAAATCCTTTGTTAAAAGGTGAGAAACTTCGGAGGGGTGGGGGTTTTTTTGTTGAAAAATAGTTGAGACATTTTGCGCAGGATTTGTTAAAGACTATTTATGGTTGAAAGATAGATGCTTAAAGACTAAGAAAAAAAGAAGAGATCCTCCACTGAAAAACCTGAAGCTCAAATGTAGGCTTACACACCCACAGAGAGCTGCGACCCGGTGGGCAGAGCTAGCTGCACGCAGGTACCGCCAGATGACATCCTGATGGAGCTGTGCTCCGCAGTGCACAGGGACCCCTCGCGCACACTTCTGCGTGGGGGGCACTCCTGCATGAGCCGTTCCTCCGGCTTGCTGGTGACTCACAGGCACACAAGGCAGATGTACTGAGAAATACACTACCGGCGACAGCCCCATTTACCTCCAGACAATCTCCATCAGCCTCCAGAGCCTACCTATGCCATCCCAGCCATTCCTTCCAGAGGTGTGCAGCAATGGCACTGCTGGTCTGTCTGCTGCTAAAGCCCCATCCCTTCCACATCTGGTCCCCATGGGTCCTTCCAGGAAAGAGGACTTCACACAGTTCCCTCTCGAGGAGCGAGGGTAGGCCTGGCCCCTCCACCAGCTCCTCTCACACAACATAAGCCCAGGAGGAGCTCACCTCTGCTCTCAAATAGTCTGTGAGCTCAAGACCTTTTCAAATAGTGGAAGAACACAAACACACCCCTACCACAGGGATTTCCATTCAGCCAGTTAGCTTGGACAACAAAACTTCTATCTGTGCTCTCTGCAGCTGAGCCAAAACCTGCTTGGGCTTCCTGATTTTCATCTTCCTTTGTCCTCTCCATGCAGCCCTTAGCACGGCATCACACTGTAAGCTCAGCAGATCCTTCCCAAGTCTATGGACACTTCCAGCTGATCTGTGCTCAGCAACTTCATCGCTGCCTTTCCCGCTCTGCAGAGTCCATGTCTGTCCCTGGTTTTCCTGTGTCTTTCATGCCTCTTCCCACCTGCTACAGACCATGCAAAAATCACCAGCAGCCGAGGTCTAAGGCTATTTTGGCCATGACATGGCCATCCTTCAAAGATCAGTGATATGGCAGGCTTCACTCTGCAGAAATCAAACACCACTAGCATTCATGATGCAATTTTTTTACATATGACCATCAGGTATATGTGGTGAAAGGTTTAGCATTGCTTTCTGAGGCCTGTGTAACAACCTCCAGGGGCCAGTAGCTGGGAATGACAGCAAAGGAGGGATTTTCCCTTAAAACACAGTGTTGGGCACATTTCTTCTCAGTACAAGGCATGTGCGCACCCACATCCCTACATCTCCCCATAGCCCAGGCTCTATTCTCATATAGGTACCCCTGCAACATATTGCTGTTGAAGATCATAGGTTTGAGAGAGGTCTCAGAAGGATGACTGCAGAGCTTCTCAGAGTCGCAGAAAGGTTTATAGCTGATGGTCTTCAGCCCAACCTCCTGCTTAAAGCAGGGCTCACCAAAGTTAGGTCAGATTGCCCAGGGCCTTGTCCTGTCAGTCTGGAGAATCTCCAAGGACAGAGATCTTCTCACTGCCTCTCTGGTGCCTGTCGCAAAGCTGAACCACTCTTATAGAAGGAATTTTTTCTATATGTGCCACCAGAATTTTCCCTGTTGAAAGCTGTGCCCCTTGCTTCTTGTTTTTGTGGACTTATGAGAAGAGTCTGCCTGTGTGTCTCTTCTGTAACCTTGTGAGGCAGTGGGTCACAGCAACTAGGTACCCCTTGACCTTCTTTTCTCCAGACTGAACAAGCCCAGCGCCCTTCTCCCATCATGGGCCACTCAAAATTTTATAGCCCAAAAGGACCACTTCTGACCGCCTTCCACAAGAAAGTGAATCACCCTGAGGAAGCAGCCCAGAGAACCAGCCAACACCCCACCATCAAGATCGGCAGAGACCTGCTCCAGAGCCATGCTAATCCCAAGAGAAAGCCCATTTAATCTCCCTGTTACATCTCTTCTATGTTCTTTTATTTCTGCCCTTCCTGCACTTGCCTTGCCGGTGCTTAGCTCTGAAGAGATGCTCTGCTCTGATGGCAGCAGGCTGCGTTACCTCCCTAAGAACACTTGGTCCCCAGCAAATCCTCTTTCCAGGCTCCACTTGGGTGAGCCATTGAGTGGTTAAGTGTGGATTCAAGCCTCCTTGTCACAGCTCTGATGGTCCAGCGTTTCACTGGCAACATCGTGTGCATCCTGCTAGAGAGGAGAAGGCCCTTGAGCCGGTTGCAGCACTGGAGCGTGCAGACCTCAGGGACCTCACTTTTCCACTGTGCTTGACTGCAAAATGTGCTGTGGCCTTAAGTGCACACAAATCTGTGACATCTCAGAATGCAAGGAGAGACACAGCTCTTTCTGAACCAGTAAAGTCAGGCACAGAACAGCTGTTAGGACTCTTTATCTGGAGCTTGTTTTCCAGGATGAACCACAAAATATAACCTAGTTAGGGAATGGGAGGATTTAGCTGGTTTTGATGCTTGTGACCAATTCCAGTTTATGCTGAAATCCTTGGAACCCCTGCTGTCACTCGGATCAGGCCTCCAGAGCCTGTGGTTCTCCAGGCTAAGATGCTACAACATACCATCCAGATGCATCCTGGCAGCCTGGCTACCAGGCCGCTGAAGGTTGCATGCCAAAGGTTCCAGGTACTTGCTGATGCCACTCACGTCCAAAAACCACCAGACACAAGAGTGGAAAAATCTGAGAAAGACATTTTCATGTAGAAACCTACCCTTTCTCATCACCTTGGGATTTCTAGGCAGGTCACATACTGTGTTGTTTGATTGTCCACGGAAAGAAAAGCACTGAACATTCTGTGATTAGAACTAATGTGAGGAATGGGATTTTGGGGGTGCTCAAGTACACTAAATAGGGAGGCAGAAATGCTCTGCAGCATGTTGCAGGGGTCTGAGAGGGCAGCTGCAGCAGATTCCGTGCATGTGCTGCAGCGAAGGTGACACAGGACTAGAGCACACTGCAGAGGGACATAGCTTTTCTGATTTCCCTCCGTTTCCTAGCTTCTGTCCTCCTCTCCATGCATTTTGTTTTGTTACTGCAGGAAAAACATTTTCTTTGAGGAGAACTTGAAAACTCAGAAGTATGAATCTTTCTAAACTTTCCAGTTAAATATTTACTGTCCCAGACAGAAAACACTTCATTCATCAATCGCCTGAATGCCCCCACCTGGAAAAGAAGCACAGAGCCCCAGAGATCCTTCAGCAAACTAATTCCTGCTCGTTACTGACTCCGTGGGCATAACTGCTCTCAGGAAACTTGAAAGTCTAGCTACTCAGAAGTGCTGCCCATACATGTTTACCTTGGACTCCAGCTTCCCTCTTCAGACTAAATCAGGTACTTTTTGTCTGGTTTGCCTAAACAAGTACAGCTGAAAAACGAATGCTGGAGCATTCCTGGGGGTACAGCCATACTAGCCCCAGGTTTCTGACACATTTCTGCGTGATTCCTGTAACCTCCAGGTTAACCAGCAACACCTCCATGCTCCTCAGCATCATGCACAGGTATCAGAAATGCTGGCATATATTTTTTTTTAAGCATACTTCACCTTACTCTTACACTCTGCTTCAGGCTTATCCTTTTACGTGAAGCATGGCTGACTTCTGCAAAAAGCTGCTTTTAACCCAGGATCAGACTGTGGGCTGCCCTGTGTGCACAAGTAGGTATTTAAGGCCCTCGAATTTCAGCTGCATCTCTCTTAGAGGCCATCAGGTTGAGCTGGAAGTTGCAGAGGCGGCTGTGAAGTGCAAACCGTTTGCCCTGCAGCCTGGACTGGTCCTGCCAGAGCTTCATGGGAAGGAGCAAAACCCCACGGTGTTCTGCAGAGCTCCGGTCATGATCCCCTGAGCATAACAAATAGGCTGAAAGATGCAGTATTCAGCAAGAGTAAATAACTTTGCAGTGTGCTGGGTGGAGTACGTGGCTGCAGTGTGGTGATCTTATTTAAACTGTAATATAGAGTGTGGGAGCTGAAATCAGCACGTTAAGTTAAAACTATCCGCACCCCAGCTAGTGAACCTGTGAGCAGTGAATGCGCTGTGATGAGCATAAAAAGCTTCATGAATAAGCAACAGTTTCAGTGAAATTTCAAAGACTGATACCAAATGTTTTTCTCTTGTACCAATTCAGTGCGTTTCATCCCTCAGACACTAAGCGGTATTAACATATTTCAGAGCACCACAGAGAGAGCCCCTGTGTACTTTTGCTCAGGTGGCAAAACAGATTCATACTTGGTGTGATGGCTGTGCTGTTGGCATGGCTGGAGTAGCCCTTGGGAAAGATCTGGCACACAGATTTTGCAGCATTGCTCAACAGTCGATGTCTGGACCTTGTACCTACACTGGAAAGCACCAGATGCATGACAATACTGCAAGCAAACAGACATTTGCCTGAGCCAGGCAGGTTTCTGTGTGGCTGAGCAAGTACTGGGAGCCAGAGCATCATGACCACAGTAGCCAATGCTCATTAAAGAAAGACATGCAAGACCATTTTGTCAGGAAAAAGAAAGTAAAGAGAAAAGAGAAAAAGCCAAACTAATAAAGGAGACAGCAGGACACGGCATCACAAAATGTATCATGCTTTATTTACACCTTTGTTCAGTATTGACATGGAAGAAGCCTGGGCTGTCAGCCAAATATGATGCCCAAGAGTAAGGGAGAGGACACAGGCTATGGCATCATTGTGGGCAACAACTCTAGTCAGTGCTGACAGAGTGGTACAGCCATATGAGCATTAAAATATGAGAAGAGCATTTGTCTTCTCAGGGCAGCTTGTGCCTGTGTTGGAGGTGGAGGCAAACATCACTTGTCAGACTGGAGAGAGATCAGTGCGAGGCCACGGAGACAGTCAGTGGAGCTGGAGCACCTGAGGTGTTGAGGAGAGATAAAGGGAATCAGCCTTCATTAGCCTGGGGAAGAGATGTCTCAGAGAAGACCTAACTGCAGATGTCCGCTACCTCACAGGGGGCTACCAACCTCCTCTCAAAAGTGCACGGGGATGTCTTGTGTTAAAATATCTGGTTTTGTCCCTTCTTGTCAGGGACAAAAGGGACACATTGCAGCATGGGAAATTCTGGTTGCACATTAGGAGAAAAATTCCTTCCCTTGAGAGTGGTGCAGCCCTGGGACAGGGCCAGTAAAGGTAGCAGGATCTCCACTGTTGGACATGTTCAAAACTTAGCTGGACAAGGCCCTGACCACCCTGACCCCACTTTGAAGCCAGTTGAGCTTGGAGAGTTGGATTGGAGCAAAGACCTCCAGATGTGCCTCCCCACCTGAATGTTTCCATGATTCTGTGCATAAAGCCTGCAGCTCCCAGTCATGTGTTAATCATGTCTTAAAAATTAATTTCTGAGTAATCCTGAGGATTATTTATGTGACCCTGGGGCTTACTCACATGAGTACCAAGTGTAGGACTTGCTCTTAATTGAAGAGCTAAATGTAAGTCAGCAGCCCAACAGGATTATTCAGCCTGCAATAGTATCTGGCAGATGGGCATATACCCTTTCCCTCCATTCCTTCTCAGATGTTGCTCTGATATAACATTTTCTCCAACGTTGTGTAGCTATGTAGGAGAATGATTCAAATAGGCAGATGATGATGCATGTGTTCCAGAGAGGAAGAAAGGTCACTTGCTAAACCCAAACTGCTGCTTTTGAGAGTCTTCAGGTCTATTTGCAGTGTGTGTTTCGGTTTCATTTCGCTTCTGTCAGGTTGGAGAAGTGCTGGAAATGACGTTTTACATTGTTGAGCTCCTGTTGGTCTCTGTGTTATCAAAAGGTGTGGAGGCACCCACAGCAGTTCCTGTTCACCTTTACCAAGGACTCAGTGCTCTGTGATTTCCTGGGAGTGGGTCTCCTCAGCACCTCTGCAACTGGTCGATCTGCCTTAGCCCTTCTGGAGTAGGAAAGCCATTTCAATTTTAAGCAAAGCTTGTTTTGCTCGCTCTTAATCATTCACAGATTTCCCCTACCCCCTCACACCTATGTGTTCACAGCCATGGAGAGGTGTGTACCCAGTAATCTGGCCAGGATCACTTGGGGTGACACAGTGGGTGAGGCATGCTAGGTATCAAGTTCTCATTGAGCCTCCTGGGCTCCTCTTCACTGGTGATGGTAAGCCGGTTTTGGGGCAGGTCTTGTGTACTCTCTAGGATCCAGGGGTTACCAGGGTGGCAGTTTTCCCTGAGAACTCTGCTTACTTCAGCATCATTTCTCCTTGGTCTGGGTTTCTTGAGGTATCAGAAAGAGGGAAGGCACAAGTGTATTCCTGGACCTTGTTGCTGTCCTCCTGTTGTCAGAGCATATGGTCTCCTGTTGGTAAGTCACCACCTAATCTCAGCACAAGAAGCTGCACTCAGTCAAAACAAATACTCCATCTCGTCTTTAGCCCTGCTACAAGAGTCCTGTGAAATGTAATTACAGGAGCTCAGAAAAATTTAGATTGGAAGGCATATCTGGAGGTCCTTGTTCCAACCACCTGCTCCAAGCATTGCTCACCACAAAGCTAGATCAGGTTATCTCCAAGGGCGGAGATCCCACCACCTCTCTGGGCCCTGTCCCAGGGCTGCACCATGCTTGTGGGGAAGCTTTGCTTCTATTTTCTCAACAATTCTTTTAAACTGGATGTCCCAAAATTGGACTTCATTCTGGATATTGCCTGATGAGTGCCAGGTAGTGGTGGAGAAGCTCTTCCCTCCACTGGCTTGCAAGGACCATCCAGGCCCTGGTCTCCATCACCGAGGCCACATGGCTCCTAGCTGATGTTTGTGTCCCTTGCTGTCCAGCAGGACCTCCGAGCTGCTCTCCAGGATGTGGGTATCATCCTGCACCACTGCTGGGCTACTCCTGGCCAGGGACAGAACACATTTTTTGCCCAGGCTCTGCTCCAGAAGGTTCCTGACAGCCCATTTCTGCAGCCTCCTGAGGCTCCTCTGAAGGGCTGCACTCGCCTCCAGCTGCTCCCCCTGTGGGGTACCATTCCCAGTGCCCTACATCCTCTCCTCTAGGTATGGTGATAAAGATGTTAAAAAATACTGGCCTGGTATTGACCCCTGAGAAACGGCACTTAGAATCATAGAATCATTTAGATTGGAAATGACCTTCAAGATCATCGAGTCCAGCTGTTAACCCAGCACTGCCAAGCCCATCACTAAACCATGTCCCTAAGCACTGCATCTACACATTTTTTAAACACCTCCAGGGATGGTGATTCCACCACCTCCCTGGGCAGCCTGTTCCAATGCTTCAGCACCCTTTCAGTGAAGAAATTTTTCCTAATATCCAATCTAAACCTCCCTTGGCACAACTTGAGGCAGTTTCCTCTTGCCCTGTCACTTGTTACCTGGGAGAAGAGACCGACCCCCACCTGCCTACGGCCTCCTGTCAGGCAGCTGTAGAGATGA
>JAVJGI010000057.1:68974548-68985940 GCA_035590275.1 Ibycter americanus | reverse complement strand
ACATTCCTTTCCAATTCTCCTTCCCATCCCTCTGAGTGAAGGGGAGTGAGCGAGTGGCTGCGTGGGGCTTGGTTGCCGGCCGGGGTTATACCACAACAAGCAGAGAAACAAGCAGCTCCTGTGATTCAGCCCTTCCTAAGATACAAAGTCCACATCATCTGTAGCAGTCTCCCATGGACCCCAGTTACTGGACAGTTTGAAGAACCAGCTTGGATGAGAAGCCTGAATTTCTGCATGGCTGCGCAAGGTGAGAAAAATCATCACTCAGAGAGACACTTGTTGGAGCTAACAAAAGGGGTATGGTATACACGAGAGCTCAGATCTGCAGCCTTGGCTGAACTCCTTCATGAGAATCCCTTCTACCCTCTCAGTAATAACAATAAAATTAATTCTTCTCTTTCTCTCTCTCTTTCCCTTTTGTCTGTAATTTGTTCTTCCTGGTGGAAGGGAAAGGAAGCGTAAATTATTGCAACACTGACAAGAGCTGAATAGCATCTCCTGTCACTAGCAGCAAACCTTGGGAAGCAGAACACACCTCTGACAGAACTTTGCAGAATCTGGAGACGCTATCCGTGTGCTCGTTCACTGACTGAAAAGATAAGCATGAAAGAAATTCAAAGCATGTTGCTCTTTTAACTCACTTATTTCTCCAGTTTCTGGCACATCTCAGGTATTTACTAAGCAAATTCACAATTGTTTAGCACTGAATCCACTGAGATGGGCCAGATCCAACTACTCAGGCAGGCAAACTCTAATGTATTTGCCTTGTCTCTTTTGCAACCAAAGAACTCAAATCGCTTGCTCTTTCTGTGCAGCTGGAGGGCCCAGAAGTAATAGCAACTGACCCAGCAATGTGTAGACTGCAGTCTTACAATGGTGGTCAAATGATATCTTGTGAAAGATTCTTTACACATTGTGGCTGGAGTCAAAATGCCTCAAGCAGAAATTTGACATAGGATTTTACATCCGGAATCAGACTCTCAGTCAGGGTCATAACATAATAACCACTAACGCTTTTGTGTAAGGCTCCCATATTTCTACCAGATGATGTCTCAACATATACATGCTGCACAGCAGTTCCATAGTGAGCACTATGTACACACGCTGGATTTACTGAGCACACACAGAGGATGATTTTACAGGTGTGCTTAGAACACCAAGGACTGGATATTCATAAGAAGGTTGACCACAGAAACCATGGAGCAAGGTTTTGAAGCTTTCAGGTTGTTTTGGATTCACTGGTTGTACAACGAAAAAATAGCTCTGCACATGTGTCGTCGTTGCCATTCAGGGTACCTGGATATTGACAGTGCATTTGGAGATATTTATTGCTGTGTTACACTGTGCTACTCTTTGAAAAGACTGCCAGACACTCACAAATACTGGAAAAACAGCCCTGATTTTGTTTTTTGGCCTGGACAAAATTTTTGTGTGCGAAAAAGGGGGCTTGCTCAAGAATCCTGGTTCTAGAGCCACTCCCCAGATCCTGAGGTCTTCAAGATTTAAGAAAGGCTACACTTACTTAGCTTGTCCTGAGTAGTTCTCCTCTTCTGCTCCCCGGCTGGACTACACACTGGCAATCAATGGAGCTAGTGTATGAAAACAGACAAATGATGTGTGACAATCTACCAGGGAGCCATTTCCTATAGAAGATTATTTTAATGTAAGGATTCCGAGTGCTTTAAAGTCCTGTGAGGAGGACACATGGAGCAGGCTCTATTTAATTAATTTATTCCTTGCTCCTGGTAAGTGTCCAGAGATTTTTACTAGAACTGTGCTCCTAATCCTTTACGTGATCTTGTACCATCTTGCTAGCAGCTGGCTTCACCAGTAGTGCTAGACACTCTCAACAGAGAGCTCACTGCAGAGATATCACCGGGGGCTTGAGGATACTGTACCACGTGCCCATGACTTACATGTGACTTTTGTGCTGACATAAAGTCACATTAAATACAGAGGAGCACACCACTCTTTGCCCTGAGGAGTGCAGACAAAGGATGCACTTCTCTTAGCTGTTTGTCCTAAAGACCTATTTTTTTAATCATTAGTAAGAAAGCCTAGCAAATATGCTTCAACAAACTAGAGATGAAGTGGACAAAGAGTACCAGTTTCAGTGCACAGGCATTTTGGAGCAGTGTCAGGTCAGCAGGGCCATCTCTAACACAGCAGAGCAACCGTGCACTGCTCACCCCAGCAGGCATGGCCATGCCCGGCAGAGACACCCTGGTGCTGCTGGAGGTCCCTTTGTAAGGATGGGACAGAGCCTTCATGGCGCAGCCATGCTGGGTGGCAGTCCTAGCATGCAGGCAAGTCCTCAGGCTTCTGACTTCAGAGTGACATAGCTGTGGTTTGGGCTAATTCAGCAGTACAGCAGCTTTCTCCTCAGTTGCTGCCCCTCTCAGGGCTGCTTTCTTTCAGTTTCAGAGAGAGAAAAAGAAAAACCAGCCAGAAGCTGGCTGCTTCATTCAAAACAGCACAGTGTGACTTACAGCCGGAGTAAACCTCATCAGCTTCAGCTTCTATGAGGCAAAATTCCCTCCTCTAGTCTCGGTGCTCTTTTGTCAGCAGCACGAACACACACAAATCTGAACGTTGCTACCATTATTTGGATCTATTGTTCTATAAACGGCAGATTCAGAGGAACAGGATTTAAAAAAAAAAAAAAAAAAAAAAAAAGGAAACAACCCAAAGGTCTGTCAATTGTGTAAAAGCATTCCTGCGCTGCAGGGTGGGTGGTCTGCTTGGAAGTTGTTACGGTGTCAGCACAAACTGCCACAAAAGATTAGTGACGTGTGTGCAAATACAGCAGTCTGATCATTGCATTCGAAACCAGGTTAGCAAAGTGGCTTACCTGTGTATTGAATCGTGCTTAAGACATGTATTTCACTAACTGGCAGTCAAGTGGGAAGTGCCGCTCTGACATTACATCCGCTCCCTGTTAGGAATCTCAGTGACATTTTAAAACCAAGATGGATACACTCTCATTTTACACACGGGGAAACTGAAGCATACAACTCACCAAAAAATTATAAAATCTGGGATGTGGAAAACGAGGTGTCTTTGAAAACGGAGCAGTAAGTTACTTGTCCGGTTTTAGTGAATGCATCACTAACAAGATGGAAAACACAACCAAGTCCTTTTGCAGCGTGTGGTTCAGTGCAGAAACTTGGCCACAGTATCTGCGGTACCAAACACTGAGATCCTTCTTCTTTTTGGAAAAGAGCTATTGACTTCTGTATCAAATACGAAACATTTTAACATGTACCTTGTAGGTGTGAGACTTGTAGCAGAAGTAAATGAAAATTCTTGCTGTTCTTACAGCTGTGTTAGTGTAAAAAACCACAATGCAGTAAAGTGAAGCTGTGTAACTGAAGATACTGTCTGGCTTAGCGTCAAATTAGAGGAAAGCACAACTGGGTGGGGATTAGACAACCCAGCGCTGATTCCAAATAACTTAGCAAGATTCCACTTCGAATTCACTTGAATTTTTATGGTGTTTACAGTTAGTTGTCCCGTGAGCTCCGAGGATCGAAGTCCAACGGCATTCATGGACCAGTAATAAGAGCACCCTCTACTGGCCATTATCGCAGGCATTAATTAAATGTTTTTAAGTAAGCCGTTAGTGTATCTGCTTCCTCATGCACAGAGGGTACCCAGAAAGTTTATTAGAAAATGCATATGAACACGCTGTATGCTATTCACTCTATATCAGTCTAACAGACACACTGCAGAGATTTACCTGGTTTATTCACCAAAAATGTTATGCATTTCATAAAAATACTTGAACACTTTTTGTAGCTTAGGGCAAAATGGTTCCTTTATTTTTGCAGTTTTCAAAACTGTCCAGGAAACTCTCAGGAAGGATACAAAAAAATGACAGAGCAGTAAGTTTGGTCTCCATACCAGAGACCTTAGTAGAAACTACAACAGAGAATGGGATTAATGTACGGCCGCATAAGGATGACCTGTTGAGGAGAAAGCAATGTGGCTGCTGTAAAAGGCAGTCATGATTTACTGATCCTTACAGATCTGTTGCAGTTCTCTGAAGCAATCATGGAACACGTAGACTTCCCATTTAATCATAGCTTTTTAAAGACGCCTAAGTACAGAATTTACCATAAGATTCTATAGAATTAGTATCTTGACAATGATTAAACATAAAAACAGAATTAGAACATAAGTACTAGGTTGGAATGTATGAGTAAGTTACAGCATCTTTGGCCAAGTTAGCTTTAGTTAGACTAAGCAGGAGTTACAGCATCAGAAACTGTCAAAGGTAAGGGACAGATGGACTGAGTCTTTCCAGAAGCAAAAGATTAGGAAGAATAGCTCGAATGCCAAGTAGCCATCAAGCGTGCTTTGTCTGCATTTAATTTCCAAACACACCTCCTAGACTTGTACCACAGCACAAGAATTTGCCATATCATATTAGTATCACACTGGTCTTTATTTAATTATTCTATTGCGTGATTAATTTATTAAGTAAAGTTCTTGTTAGTTGCTACTATGAGAGCATACTACTTACTGGGTGGGTCCTCTGGGGTTTGCCACGTAAACATACGAGTCAAGAGAGTTGATGTTGTGTGTGAGCAACTTTAAAACCAGGATTCTGCCTAAGTTCAGATGATTTTGTGTTGTATAGAAGTTTACTGCAGTGTGTAATTTGGAGTGATCACTTTGGGAAAGGTAAGCGGTGGCAAGAAATCAAGTTTCACAGTATCAAGTGAATTAATGAAATGATGAAAGAAAAAATGCAAGTATTTAAATTATCATGGTATTATGGCAGAAACCGAGGCTGTATGTCACAGCACTAAAATGTTCCAGGAGACCAATCCTATGGATGACAGGACAGACAGACTCAGAAAATAAAGAAACTGGGATAAAGCATTCAGTGCTTTTGAATGTACCATGAGAAATTACAATGCGCAGAGAAGAGATGGAGTGGCTAGCGCACGTAAACAGTCCAAGTCCATGGGTGTTGGAGATGATTTGTACCGGCTGCACTTTTGGACTTTGGTAGATGCCAAAGTAAAAGTTAATGAATTCATGACATGTTGCCAGGACTTCACCAACTGTTTTTCTTGTTTTCTCAGAAAAGCTGGGGCAGGGCGGGAAAGAAGATTTGAAACTCACAAAAAACTTCAAATATAACCTACGAAAATGTGTAACATTCAGAACTTCCTGAAAATGTCAGGAAGGGAGAGGGGAAACCCAAACAACCAAAAAAACCCAGGGAAAAAAAAAACCAAACCCAGAAAAAAACCCCAAACTGGGGGAAAAAAAGTGAAAAAATGTGACTTGCAGAAGATCCAAAACTTGACAGATCAAGATCCAAGCTGGCTGAGTTTAAGCACGGTGACACACCCCAGAAGGACAGAGCACATCCAAGCTGGTGGCAGAGCTAATGCGTCCCTCCTGGCACGGGCTCGCAGCGGTGGTCCATGGGCTGCAGTGGCTGGCGGCTGCGTGGATCAGGTCTCCAACCAGAGAACAGTCAGATCTCGACAGGATGCTTTTCCTAAACAGGTGAGGGTGCTTTCCCTCAGCAGTGAACCATTTAACTGCCACCAAATTCAAAGAGGACACTGAAAACAGGGAGCCTTTGACCTCTGTTGTAACTAAAACCCTGGCAGGGCGAAAACCAAGGAGGTGCAAGTCTCCTGCTGCAACAAAAGTGCCATGTCACTGTATTACTAACCAGATCCCAAATCTGATCAGGAGGACAAAAAAACGCTTTCCCCCTCCCCTCTTTTTAATTTTTCTTCGGAAATTACTTCCCAAGCTCTAGGCAATAACCGGACGTACCATGCTCTTCAGCAAAAGGGTTCCAGCAAACGGGCAAAGCTCAGCATACTTATACCACAAAGAAAACCAATTCTGAAAGAGAGCAAACCAATGTCAAAAATAAATGGGAGGATCTGGCTTTACCTTGCTGCTGCTGTGTGAAAGTTTGATCTGAACAGAATAACCAGGAACATTTGGTTGAAGAGGAATTAACACAGGAATGTAGTATGTGTCTCAAACCTGTAAGAAAGAAGTTAGAGGCATCAGGAACTCTTTTCATTTTCCTTCACTCATGAACAGTTTCAACTAAATCAGGGGTATTAAAAGCTTTGGAACCCACTTTTCCCTGTTCCAAGAGAGAAATCAACTAATGCTGCATGTTAAATCGCTGTGGTCACTGCTATTCTTTCTGGCCACACCAAGCCAAGTTCTCCCCTAGGGAAAACAAAACCCCAGAGACAACAAAATCAACTAACTGAAGGAATCCAGGTAGCAAGTGAAGGCCCTGATCAGAAGCTATTTGCCGATCATGTTGGGAGAATACCTTCAGATTACGTTCAAGATTCAAATGCTGTTGACAGCATGGTCCCTCAGCAGTACCTCCCACTGGCCCTGCATTCCTAGTTGGCTCCATAATTCCCTTGCAGGCAGCTTGGTGTGACCCTACAATGCATGGTCCAGTCAGTAAGATCAGCTCCACATCATCCTTTTCCTTCCGTGCTTCAGCACGCTGAACCGGCTGCAGTTCCCGGTGGTGTCTCTCCTGAGCAGGACAGGGGGATGGAGGTGCACGCGGCAGCACTGCAAGATGGACTTCTCGTCACGCGCTTGTGGCTGACACTAGGAAGCCAAATTCTGCAGGAGATATGACCAGACCTGTGGACAATGGCACCAAAACATTTTGCAGAGATTGGCGAGTACTGGAACAGACACATCTTGCTTAAATCTTGGTAACTGGGACATGATTTTCTTGCTACAGCAGACTTTCTCAGCTGTTTCACGGTTTTCTGTTCCAGCTACTCTGCATACAGGAACAATTCAGGCTGACTTGGAAGCAATCATAAGAAGAATCCCTTTATAGTATGGCTTAAAAAAAAAGAAAGGATATAATACATTGAATGATACAAAGCAGAAATCTGAAGAATTTCTTTTTAAATACTTACATTCCCCCAGCTCCTTAAATACTTCAGG
This sequence comes from Ibycter americanus, assembly GCA_035590275.1. Lineage (NCBI taxonomy): Eukaryota > Metazoa > Chordata > Aves > Falconiformes > Falconidae > Ibycter > Ibycter americanus. Next base: position 68,978,965 of record JAVJGI010000057.1, on the reverse strand, counting down.
AAAACTGGAATTTTACACTTTTCACCAGAAAGCTCAGCCTTTCACCATCAATACAGCTAGATCTCACGTCTTGGAGATTAGTGTAACAGATGACGTACTGGTTTTCTGTCTCAGAGATGCCCAAGACCCTCTTAACAGAAAGAAAAAGTGACTAAAAAACTAGACAAAGTTTCCTAATGCTTCTGAGTTGCTACAGGAAAGGTTCTTGCATGGATTAAATAACTGGCCATTTAGGAATACGGAGAGGGGGGAAAAAACCTGCCAACACACACACATCCCTCTTACGTGGTATGTGAATAACCCTACACATGGCAAGCCTCGCACGTTTGGCAAAAAGAGTCCCAAAACCTGAAAAGCTGAACTTCATGACACTTGAGACATGTCTTCAGACCCATTTCCATACCATCTCCTCTACCAGCCATTAGCGGGGCAAGAAAAACTTCTCAGTAACTTAGCTTCAGAAAAAAAATGCATACTTTCCTACAATGTTTTTATTCTTTGTATTGAAGATATCGAATTTTCAAAGGCTGCTAGGCCGCAGTTACAGAACATGCTTGTTTTGCCACAGTTTCACATTCTTCATGTGCATGGAAAAGAAAGGTGATTTTCCTGGTAAAACAGTGCAAGAGGATTTGTCTTTCTGGATTGCCAATCAACAACAACAAAGGTGTGCAGCCAGCTTTGTGGTGATCTCTGAAAGAGTAAAAAGCAGCATTTTTTGCATCACACCTTGACATTTTCCTGTTCACAGATGTGAAACCAATGTTTCCTATTGATATTAAAAGCAAACATATTAAAGTTCTATTCAGAAAAGTAATAAAACAGAAAAGTCATGTACAATGCTAGCAAATTAAAGATACTTACATTGTAATTTCACATCCTGTCATCTCCTGCAACAAGAATATAATAACAAACTTGCATTAAGATCTCCTGTCAGGGAAGAATGCCAATTTTTGTCTTTAAACATTTGCACTTCAATCCTTGCCTACCTGTTCTTTTCAGATCTGTTGCTCAAGCATTCAACACTTTACGTGTTTCCTCCATTATCTATCTGTTCAACCAAGATTATATACATCAATTGGGAGATGATAAATGGAGCGTGAAGACAGGTCACATTACTATGAAAATCCCCTCCTACAGGTAGTGAGCAAATGAGAAAATCTCACAGAGAGATGACAAACTTAATTTACTCTGCATGTCCCATTCTGTCCGACAGGATGATTCACCGCGCATCTCTGATCCATGGGCTATGGCATAGCTGAATTCAGAAAGAGAACATTCAAATCCAAGCAGGTGCACTCTCCAGTTTTAACAAGTTCCCTTCGTTTTTCATAGGTCACATGCTTCTTTTTCACCAAGAAGACAGCAATATTTTGCCATTTATTTATTTAAGGTAATGTAAGAAATGGGTGTATCAGACTAAAAACCTGATGGAAATATAATGGCAAAGGGCATGGTATGTTTTGCTTCTCACCCCTAAGGATGCAAGTGAACTGTTCTCTCCCTTAAAACCATTTGAAATCATTGGACAAAATCCAACGTCTTAGTCATGCTAAGAGACAGCAGCCAACAGCCTGTCTGCATTGGCTGGTCAGATGCTGGCTACAGAATTCAAATGTGGCTAAAACTGATGCTGTTACCCAAACCATCGAACAGAGGGAGAGGGAGAGGGAGAAGGAGAGCGGGGAGAGCCATAAAGAGACTTTTCTCCACAGCCGCTCACTTCAAAAGGCAACCCCACAGAAAAGTAAGACACTGTTAGATTAGATCTGTTTCTCATGGAATGAGTATTTTTACCGAGGGAGCACAAAAAAGTGGTTTGGTTGTAGGCGTGCAACTGCAATGCAAGTGTATGCAGACTGCTATTAAGGCTTTGTGGACACGGAGAAATAAGTGTATCGTGAGGTGAAATGGAAATACACAGCACAGCAGATGCTCTGTAAGTAAATCCTGGTATAGATGAACATAGAATCTGGTGTGAAAAGACCCCGTCACACAGGCTTACTCATTATTATGTGGCTCCAGGTGTTTAAGTATCAGTTACAGTGCGATTAGCTGTCAATACCGAGGAGGAAGAGGTGTACTGCCTCGGATGAAGAACCCGTTCTGTCCAACGTCCTGTTTCCACCACAGGCCACTGGCAAACATCAAGGGAGGAGATAAAAACTAGGCAAATATATGGTACCTCCTCTGCAACACTCCCACAGCCTCCAACTGCTTTCAGCTCTGGGGATTTCCTGAGCCTGAAGGGGGTGTTTGTTCGCAAACTCTCAACACAGCCCTCTTTCAAACACTTGGCCAACGTCCCCTGCAACCCAGCGCGACACCCTGTGCCCCGGGGTGTCGTTCTGAAAGGCACTGCACCCATCCAACCCCATGTCACTGTGTGAAGAACCGCCTCTCTTGTTTGGTTAGAGCCTGGCTCCCAGCACCACGGATCTGATGATTTCTGCTCAGAGTCAACTGCCATCCCCTCTCCAAGTTACTTAGGATGTGACAGGCCTCAGGCACGTCCTCCCCAAGTAAATTCTTTTGAGTGAAAACTCCCTCCCAGCCTACTCAATTGTTTCACGGGACATGAAGACAGGCAGCTGAGCATCCTTGCTATCCTTTTCCAGTTCCAGTATCTCCTTTCTAAGAAGCAGGAAACCCAACCAGGCACAGTGCTCCTGGTGCGAGCTCAGCATGGATATATGGAGTGTCATAAATATGTCCCTGTTTTGTTCCCTGTCCCTTTCCTTAAAATGTGCTTTGCTTTTCCAAACACCAAATTGGTGTTTATGCAGGCCACACATACTCAAATTCTTGCTCCCCAGTGGCCGCAATTAGTTCAGGTATTGCTATCATTTATGTAAAGTTAGGACTTGGTTTCTGCACTTGCCTCATCCTGCATTTATCTATGCTGTATTTAATCGACTTTTTTTACTGCCTAGTCACCCACATTCTTTACAGATGACCCTCACCTCTGCTACCTTAAAAAAGTTTTGTAGAGTCAGCAAACATTTTCATCTTGCTGCTCATCCTTTTCTCTAAGAGTGATGAGTTGCCAAGCACTGCGTAGCTGCCTCCCTGCGCAAAACTACTCACTGATGCTGTTCTCTGTGGCTATGAAATAATGCATGTCTGCACTTGCCAATTAATGACGGCTACTTTTTCATACATGGCTACCAGCAGCCAAGTAATATCAAGTATTACTTGGCATACAGCACCTGAAAAACTATCTAGAACACAGATACCATTATTATTAACTCATGTGCACCCATTAAGCCGTGTGTGTTTAATATTAAACATGAGCATTATCGCATGACCGGAGAAGAGCATATGAGATAGTTTGTAACCCATTGCTAGTGCATTGCTGTTAGTTTTATTACCTTCCTACGACCATGAAAATTATGAGCACTGTATGTGATTCATTCTAGTCTGAAGCAGAGCTGGGGACAATATTCTGCTGTGATTGCCCAGCCAGACTGACTCTGAGAAAAAGAAGAAACCCTCTAGTATGCTTCTAAAACAGTTTCACTTCATAATGTACTAGGTGCACTGCACAGATAGCTGCGGTCCAGGGTCAATTTTGCTTGAGTGCCTTGTCTCTGAATTTGCTTTTGTTTGTATCTTCTGGCTTCCTTTTAATCCTAATTCCAGTTTGCTCGGTTAGTAACAAAGTCCTTCTGCCCTTGGGAAAAAAAAACCCCTTACACAGGGTCCCAAACGTGACTTCACTTTGACGCAGTTTTGGTTTTGGTTTGTGAATAATACAGAACTATTTGTTAACCTCCAAGTACAACTCTAAAGTTCACTCTTCCCTGAATTCCCACTCCCACAGAACAAGGGAGAAAAGACTGACACTAGCGTAAAATAAGGAGTCCAGACATATGTGTTTGCTTTTGAAGCAAACAATTCGATTTCCAAGTGATCTAGTAAACGTTTTGCTTTGAACCACTTTTATTTTACTTACTTCAAATGTATTTATTAATCTCTTTGTAACTGCACCGTCAGTAAGTCCGAAGGGAAGAGTACAGAGTCTGGAGAAACGTGGGCTCATACTCTGCCATTTCATAAGCTGCTTCCCGTAGGCCAGGACCGCAATTTATGTTTTCATCTACCGAATACCTCGTGTTATAGACCATTCTCCTTGACTCTTGGACACGTTCACTGTGGCACTTTTCCAACTTTGTGCAAACACTGCAGAGCAATCTTGCTGGAAGCGGGCAGTTTAGTACGGCTTGGTTGTTAATGTTTAAGGAAGAGGTTCTGTGATCCGTGACAAAAGGGCTATTTTACTTGACAGCAGGAACTACCTACCGCTCATGCAAATATTTGAACCGCCTAAAATGTCTTCGTCTGTGTTTGATGAGAGATATATATATTTTTTTTTATTTTTTTTTTTATTCCCCCCCCCCCCCCCCCCCCCCCCCCC
>JAVJGI010000057.1:68942685-68961284 GCA_035590275.1 Ibycter americanus | reverse complement strand
TATCATCTCTAACAGTACCAGGATTTTTTGGATAGGGAATAAACTCAGATAATAGCAGCTGGAAAGGGGGGCAAGAATTCACTCCTGGATCCTGAATTGCGAACAACATGCAACTGCAGACATATCCTAGGAGAATCAGGATATTTGCCGTCCTCTGAAGCCACATCTACTACCAGGGAAGGGTGCAGCCCAGGGGAGAATTATACCACCACTCCCATTCTTCAACATATCTTCTGCTCACACAGGTATAATGTTCTATTTACTATCACTTTCATCCAGCCACCTGTGCTTGTTACCTGATTTAATACAGAGCCAAGAATTAAAAAATTATTTTAATAGGTATTTTGAGGTATTTATGTATCTTATTAAAACGAATTCTGCAACATTTTAATCCGCTTATTTGAAAGACATCTATTTCAGTATTCTTGTTCACTCACAACTTTGCCCTTACTATAAACACACAGTTAAGAGGAGCTCAGAGGAATTCATAATCACATCTTAGTATCTTTTTTCAGGACGCTTACCGTGTGGGAATTAATCAAGGACCAGTCACACCAGTCTGTGACAGAGATGTGGCCAGAACCAGAGTTACAACTTAGCCCCACGCTAGCCTTCAGAGAAGACGTGCTGCCGCCACCTACCGCTACTCTCATGGAGTGCTCAGCTCTCCAGCCACAGTGCTTGCCTATGCAGCGTGTCCCTACCCACAGCCCTCCAAACTCAGAAGCGAAACTTACCTGAAGGAAGATCTGCTGCAACCTCTCTATACAGCTCTTGTACCAAGGTGTAAATACATCAATTCCACCAGTCTCACAGCGCACTAAGTGCTCAGTTAACAACATAATGAAACGCTGCAGGAGAGGAAAAAACCAACACACCAAACTTAACTCAGTCTTGTCAAATGAAAGCAGGATCTTAACTTCAGGTAAGAGGATCTGGGGGAAGAAGCTTTGAACAGCAGCCCAAGAACAATTATTTTGTTTTGCAAACACTGAATTTAGTAAGCAAATAAAATCCAGTTACCTTCTTGTTGTTCAGGAAACTGTATGCTAACAGAACTCCTCTGTTCCCAAGTGCTAAAATCTGAACAGATTCTGCTCCAAAGCAGTGTTTGCAGTGGCATGATCTGGATTGACTCTAACCCACAGTAAACCCATCAACCCGTCCCATATTCTTATTTCAAGAAGATGCCTGACATACAAGTGACACTGAAAGCTTGTAAATCCAGTAACTTTCAAACCTGGAAGTGAGAATAGACTTTGCCCATCATTACCTGGAATATAACAAGGAAGAGATTCTTTTGCTCGCTCTGGGCTGACTCTACTTTTTCCTGCAAGCGCTCTATCTGCTCTTCTAGCGGTCCATCTTCCCGATCACTACTTCGGTCATCATCATCATCATCATCATCACTGTCTCGCTGTAAGTGACAACAACACAACACCAACTAGCAACCTGGTTGCCTGCGGATACTGTTAATGCCCTCTGGTTCCACATGTAAAGAGGTATGCAGAGCAACTGAACCGCAGCAACTGAAGCTGCTCTGTAGTTTAGTAAGTATTGTATTTTGAAAGACATTTACTTTGAATATAATTCAGGAAAGAAATCTGGAAAGAAAAATGCCAGTGTGGGAAAGCCTTGGAAAAAATAAATCACAATTTCAGAGAAACCAGAGCAAGCTTAAGATCTATCAGCCCTTTATTTAGTGGAAACACAGTAACAGGTAATACCCCTGCTGACTTTTAGCATTACCAGATAATGAGAAGCTTTTTTAAAAAAAATCCTGGTGCAGATCTTTTAAATTGTGTCCACTGCAGTAGGGCAGGTAATTCATTCAATTAACCGTTCTGAAATCTCAGGGCTCCTAAAAAATAAAGCACTTTGTGCAAGAACTCAGCTGAATCCAGTTGGTTGGCACAGAACAAAGACTAGAGACTTTAGCCCGTGCTGTTACAGTGGGGACTCCCTATATTCACTATCAAAAGGGATGCTCTCAGACTAGAAAGCATGGAAACCAGAGTACTAACTAGGAACATGGCATGTTCTCATTGCCTCAAAACCAAAACAACACAACCACCACCACCACAAAATGCACATAAGTACCAGACCTGGGAGCTCAGGTAATGAAGTCTTACACAAGACTACAACGGATACAGGAGGAAAGGCAGAATTTGATGGATTATGGTACATTCAAATACAGGCACTGCTTCAGTCTCATAGCATTGTTTCTGTGCAAAAATACCCACAAATTACCAGCTCAAAACTTCAAATATTTGTAAAAGGAACACATGCAACTTGTGAGAAATACAGAGTCATGTGTTAACTCAACTACTGCATAGTAAACAAAACTCAGAATCAGAAGGTAGTTACAGCTCTGAATCGGCATAAAAACTATTTACCAGAGCAAGTAAGAATTTAATTTTATTCTCTCTATAGGAACTTGCTATTTCCCCCATCTACAGAGGCTACCTGAACTCAAAATGCTAAAGGACCAACAGAACCTACGAGGAAGCATGTAAGCCTTGGACTCCTTCTGTAGCAAGGCAATCTACTGCATGCTGGGGATACCAAAACTTGATGGCTTGCTTACTCTAAAAGGAATAGTCATGCAGCAGAGCAACAGCCTGCAGAACTACTTACTGTTGCATACAAATGTTTCTTCCTGGCACAGTACTTATTTAAAGTACTAAGTAATAAAGAGCTGCAGCAAGAGACAAGTACAGAAATGAAAACACTGGTATATTTGTTTAGAGATGCCAGAGAAGCTCTTTGCCTCACAGTAAGATCAATGACTGCATCTAGACCTTAAATAATGACAGGCATTTATTAACCGGTGATCAACATCAATTGAGGATGCAAGCAACTAGGATGGCTGTTGCTGGGAGTGAAGGAAACAAGATGAAGGGGCTGGGATGAACCAACACTGGCAAACTGTACTAGTGATACCTCAACAGAAACTTTTGGAAAAAAATGACTGACTCATGACTTCAAAAGCTATCAGCAGTCTCTGTGTCCCAGGTCAAATTCTGACATTAACTTTGTCCAAAGCTTTGGACCTAGCTAAGGGCTTTATGCAGGTAATCATACTCACAGACTACATACAAACATGGAAATTCTCTCTTGCTCTCTGCAACTCTCAACATGCTTACAAACTGACTTCATTCTATCACAATTAAGTATTGCATTCAGCCAAACTTCCTTGGGCCCCCCATCTTTTGTGGCTGCCACATCCCATCATCCCATTTTAACTGCCCCATTTAGGACAACAGAACACAACAGCCGCTGCTTGCTCATCAGTTTATTGTATACAGTAGCCTAGATCATGCAACCCTATTCAGAAAAACAAGCTGGAAGAAGGAAGTGACGGATGCCAGTGTCAGAATCCAGCAGCATCCATCAGAAGAACAGTAACAGCCAACTCTTCAATAGCAAATAGCTGTTTCCGTGCACTTCTGCATGGAAGCCACAAGAGTACTCTTTTAACTTACTATAAATAATTTGTAACTGTTCTTACTGTTATTTAATAATGTAATTGGAATCCAGATTAGAAGGCAAGTGGAAGACATACTCGTATCAGAAGAGAAACTTGAGAGCTTCAACAGAGCAAATACGTTTGAATGCCCTTAAAGATTTTACTGAATTCTTAGGTTATAGCTACCAATAAAAAGGTGGACTGAGAACATGCATTTTTGACATCTTAGTGCTACAGATGACGATGTGTCTGCAGACATGCTTCCTGGTAAACATATTTATTCAGTCCTTCCCAAAACCAACCGTGTGTCAGTTTGACAGCATGCAGGTTTGTTTAACTTCGCTTAAAATAATTAAAAGTTACAAACAAATTACTCACTCTTTTGTGCTGCCTGGCCAATCTTGCCTTAGTCTCCTCCAGTTCTTTCTGAATCTTCAGAACATGCTTATTCATCTTACGAATTGTGGAATGTAAGATCTCCCAGATATAAAACCTAGGAAAGACACAAAGCTCAAAACACTACATTACACACTACTCCAAGATAGAAAACTAAATGTAATTTCTTACAGAAAAAGGTATCTTGGAGAATTTAAAAACACTTTGTATCATCTAAGACATCTAGTAGAGTAAGAAAACACTTGGCATAAAGGAAAGCATACCTGTAATGTAAAAAAGGTTATCACTAACTTACTTCCTATTTTTTGCAGTACACTTCCAAACCAGCATTGTATTTTATACACATACTGCAAGACTACCAACATCAAATTAACTTCTCAGACCAAACACTTGTCCTGTTCACAGTAAGCAATGCATTAGTGGTGGTACAAGTTACACAGCTCAACCAAAGACCAGGACCACACTAAGCTAGCAGCTATGTAACATACAGCCATGGACTTCTGGCTAGAAATAGTTCCAGTGTTGTTCTGCTTTGATAGGCTTGGAGACTACTTGTAAAATGACATGCTAGCAACATTCTTGCACTGTCATGTAAACATTCATACCCCATCTCAGAAACAAAAATGCTGAAGTACATATTTCGCAGAAGGAGCAAAAGCTTAATTATACGTTTTTCTTCCACTACTCAGTTTTCATACATTAAGCTATGTACTGGCCACTTACAATAGTAATTTACAGACAAATTCTTTTTACCTAGTAAAATCATGTGCAAGCTCTGAAGAGAAGATCCAGTTTGCTACTGCAGCGCAGTCAACAATTTGTGTCCGAATCATCTTGTCCACAAGCACAGCAATCATCTGTATTTTGTGAAAGACATTGCACACACCATCTATGTAAAGTATTCTAGCGTCGGATGGTTTGATGCAACTCTACATTAGTGATACTACTGGGTAATTTCAAATACTTCAGGGAGCTGGGTAGACTAGCCTAGAACTGCTCAAATCAGGGGATCTACATCAATTACATAAAGCATTCTGATTTTGTTTAACAACCATTTCCACTCCTTACCATACATACTTCCATACAAAAGTAAAAAATACAAGCATCATGGCTGGAAGTGAGGCCTCAGACACCCAAGTCCTAGAATTTGACATCAAAGTACTCAAACCAGAGCATATATACCTATCAGATCACAACAATGAAGGAGCTAGTTAGCCTACTCTCCTTGAACTGCAGGTCTTCCAACATGACAGCAAGCTCTTCTCTACAGGACCGATTCATTTTAGGACAGAGCCAGCCAGTGCTCTGTAGCCAATGGAAGTACTTCCTTGCTACAGGCACTACTGTGATTCGGGGTGGGAGGGTTGCAAGCCATCTAGCAGGCAACTGCAGAGAGGAGTTACTGACTAAAGCAGTTGCAAGCTGTTCAGAAAAAAGGCTTATCTTAGTTACTCATGTGATTAAATGCCACAGTATCTAAGAACCACAGCCTGCACTGTATTTATCCTTACAACCACCCATTGTCAAATAAGGAAGTGTAACAAAGCTCCTTTTAAGGAAGGAAAATTAAAATAACTGAATGAATCATACAGAAGACTCAGCACTCAACTTTCAAGTCCCAGGATAGCATCCTATGCTCTGTTTGCCTTTCTGTATTGCCAGGAAGAATTTCTGATTACTTAATCTGATCTTCCAAGAAACACACCCCTAGGATTTTGAGGAAAAGAAAAATCATCTAAATGTTAAACTTTCCCTTTATGAAGTCACCACTATGGAAGTCACCACCTTGGTTATAGGTCCAGAGATTACTGATTACTATTGCTAAATCACTACCTGCAGCACAGATGACTCATTAGCACTATATGGCTTGCAAATACTGCTGATAGTTTGAACAAATTCAAAATACATTCCCATAGACATGGGAGTAGGGTAAGCGCCATGGAAACAGACTCTGGACAAGTGTCCTGCTGTCCAGGCAACATTTCTTCTGTGTGCCAGGGAGGTTGTAAACTGAGGAAAAAGCACTTTACTAGAAACAAAAGACTGAATCTCAATAAATGCAAGAGAGGAAAATTTAAATTCCATGATCAATTAGAACAGCAGCCCTTCCTAACTTTTGCATTTGACATTTTAAAAAGCCATCCTGATTTATTCATAAAAATCTAACTTGACTGTTCAGTCTGGGTTTGAAACCTCCATCGCAGTTTGGTCATGCTGCAATACAAAGGAACGGAAAGGAAGAGGATATTAGATTGTATAATTTCTTCTGATCCAGTTAAATGGCAGTAAGAAGTAGGTCAGACTGTAATCATATTTTCAAGGTCAGTAAATTGGGTAAAAAGTTTAATAAATTTTAAAATCCTGCTTTTTTGATGTTTTCACTGCACTTAGAGGAGAGGTGATATCCTGCATAGGTATCTTCTAGGTGCTCAGTTTTTTCCCTAAGGAATGTACCACAGGTCCAGTAGCAGATGCCAAGGATTACCCCTTGCTCTCAGTGGCATCGCTTCTGAAAGTCTAGCCCATGCAGCTGTGAGGTACGGTCTACTTTCAAGCACAGTAAAGTGCAACAGAAACACACCAGTAAGGAACACATGAAATAATTAATGCAGGCAAATTCAGCTTGAGTTCCTTATCGACTTCTATTTATAGAAAAATGACAGCTGAGGGAGAAAACAACTGCTGTGAAGAAACTGAACAGCTTAAGCAACCGAGGCATTTTTCTAGGTGTTTTAGGGTGTTACTTCCTCTGGCTCAAGAATTAACATAATCATGGCACTGTCAAACAGATCTGTTCTGAACAGCCACTGGCTACAGCTCTACTCGCTCTACCCACACAAAAGGACTCCAGTATGAGCTTTGTGGAGTAACTCTATGGCTTTCCCTAGCAATTAAAAAACCCCAACTCTAACAAACCCCATGTTTCCACATTTCTACAAATGTGGCCTGCTTTAATATAAGATCTAAATTTTATTTCAATTCACATATCTAGACTGTTTTCTGATTTTGAACAGAAACATGATTTCATCAAAAGTTATTTTCTTGTACAACAAACAGCATAGCATGAATGTGAGTCAGAATGATAGCCTTTGCCCTCCCACAATGAGCTGAGGAAAAAGTAGCCTCACTGATGGTACATATTTTATGTCCAATATTCATTTTAGGCACTAGTAACAACAGTAAATGCAATTTGGACTCTCCTTCAAATAAGATAACAATAGATAAGTTATTTTTAAAGGATATAAAGCAAACTGTAATATTTTATTATATATAACCTCTGTGAGTTGAAACTCACAAAGATACTTGACAATGCAACCTCTTACCTGTGGATGATTCTTCCAAACCTCATATACAACCCTCAGAACATGGAGTTTCCCCTCATCACTTTCAGCAAGCGTTTTGAAGACTTCATGAAACCTTTTAATAGATATAAGTACTCAGTGGAGGGGTTGGGATCAGGTCAAAAGAGCAGCAGATACAAGGCAAGTAGTTTAGATTGGCCAAAAGAAAGTTTTGTGACTATCTGCGGCAAGTCTTGAACAACTATTCCCTGGAAAAATATAACCACACTGAGCTAAAATAGGCTACAAAGACATGGCAGCTCCTAAAAGCAACTTAAATCTTAGTGGTGAATCTGTTCCCTGAAGCTGGGCTACATTTCTCATACTCCTAAAAGCAGGAGGCACTTTCATGCTTCATATGCTTATTTATTTGCTGGAGCAAAATTTGCCACCTTTTGAACCTTACACCTTTCTCAATACATGTTTCAGTAACTTTAGACACTTACCCAATCTGCCTCTTTTTGAGGGAAATGCTGCTAAAAAGCCCCTATTTTAGCAGAGTTATGCTGACTACTACACAGTATTCACAACCCAGCTTATTGTAATACAACTATAAAGCGTAAGAGGCTTTTTGATCTCACGGCTGCAACTGTTGATGTGCAGCAGTGAAAATACCATGGCTCTAAGTATTCATACCACCCTGCCTCTTGTACTACTGATTGCAGGTTACCACCTACAGCTTCTTATCAACATTGCCTCTATAAAGCTTCCAGGTGCATGTTTTTCTAACTGCTTTATATACCTTTAAGGACAGACAGAAAAATAGCTCATTAAGATGCACGTGACTACCCCTTCGTGTACCAAGACTACGTAAGAGTAACTCCAAAACACAGAGTATGAAGCATTAGTTATTTTATCTCATTTTTCTAAAAAAGGTGCAGTAAATTCTTTAGAAGTTAAAGCATATCTTAAAGGGATGTACTCTAAAGTATTTTAGAATGGATTTTACTGTGCTTCAGTAGATAGAAGTTTACAGCAGACTGCTTTGAAGTTTCATGTTTTCTTTTTCTTCATTTTTTATACAGACGTAACTGTTCTAGACTCATATTCATACTACAAGATATTGTGGCGGGAGCTACCCCATCATTCAAATGCAAGGAGAATCTTTATTTCTCACCATAATCAGCAAATGAGTAACGTTCCACATCTGTCTCATATGTTTGATTCACTTCATGTGGCTGTACAGTATACATTTCTGTTAATCCCATTCACATATCTAACCTAGGATTTACACTACTGTTCCTTCAGTAAGCAGTGCCATTAGTTCTCCTAATCATATTGCATTGTGAAGCACCTAAAACACTGCTGAAGTGTGCAGCCCAGTTCTTTCATCAAGCGTTTAATGATCAGAATTAAACAGTTCTGCAAGTCCCAAAATAATACATATATTACACTTACTTTGCCAGGGCACTGAAGGAGTGGCTGAAAGACTTTGCAGCTAGATGGAGCAGAGTCTGAACAAAGACTTCTATTTTCAGAGGGTTGAAGGTAAATCCTTCATCTGCAAGTTAATAGTTGAAACTGTAAGTACCTTCAAGACAGGCACATAAGCTACTCAAAACTGTAGAGATAACTCAAGGTTTTAACTCATTTCACAAAAAAGTTTCACCAACAAGGTTTTTGCAAAGCTGAGCAGGGAACTAGTAAAGACTCCTCAGATCTTGTGCAGATCTCTTCAGGCTCCCATTTTGCCATGGATAAAATGCGCAGAAAGAATTCCAGGTCAGTGAAGAAGCTATCAGAGACACAGCCACTCTACCAACACATAACAGCACTGATGGACAGCAGCAGAGAAAGACACCAAATGAAGCTGAAGAGTTAGGCATCAAGCTGAAGGCCTGGCAAACCATAAAGTGAGTGGATGAGGACAGAGGAAGGCAAGGATGATCAGGGTACAAAAGTTTGCTATTTTGACATGTGAGAAGGGTCCAGCAAGCATGCATATCAAATATGGGTACTAGGGGTGAATGGTGCCAAGTTCCCCTCCTGTAGCTGCAGCTACTTGCAGCTGAAGGCAGGCAGCAGGGAGAGCACTCATTAGTGGGTGATGCCTAAAGCAAACTGGGAAACATGACAGTGGATCCCAGGGCAAAACAACAGATTATTGCTGCTCTCTACTTGCATAACAGAACACTTGCAAATATTACAGAAATATTGAAGCTGTTGCCATTGTAAAGATCACTTCCTAATTCTCTACCTTGCACTCCTCCTCTCTCCCCAAAACACACAGGCTTTAGGAATCAATGCTGTCTGTGGCTGCAAAGCTAAAAAGAATGTGAGCAGAGTCCCATCATGAGTTTGTATCTATGGAAGACTACAGCCAGCAGGCTGACTATCTTGTCTGTCATGGGATGGCACCAAGGAGACAGAAGCTCTCAGGCCACAAGCACTGAAGCTCAGGGGTGAGGATAACAGCATGAACTGCCCTCTGTGGCTGAAGGTAAAAGGAAGTGCTAAATTCTCTCGTGCTACCTCCATCAATAAACACATGAAAACACACCTCAGGCACCAGGCTACCTCTGTTAAGAAAAACAGGCCTGCCTGCCTCTGCAAGCAAGTTGTTTACAAAAACCCCTAACAATTGTATATTATTTCCATTTACCGATAAGCTGAAAACAACTTAGTTGAACGAAAAGGAAAAATACTGTTGAATAAGAAGGAAAAACAAACAGTTCTGTTAACTGTCACATTCATAGCTCCAAAGGACGGCAGTTCAGTCTACACACTAAAGAAATTACAGCCTGTCAAAGCCTAACAGCATGTATCTTACCGTCATCATCATCCTGGTTTGGATTAGGCACATCTTTTAAAATGCTGAAGATTTCTTCATTACTGGCCTTATTTTTAATTGCAATTGTTAAACAGAGTGCCACAGTATATCCAGGAAGAGACCCTAAACAAAAGCAAAGAGGTCAAAAATACGTGGAAGGCAAGTGAGCATTTTTAACATCAGTTTGACTCTCAGAGAAACACGTACACTTCCCAGCTAGACCTAAAACTAGCTGTTTCCAATATCATTGTCCACATCACTATAAAACTGCTCAACAGATTTCCTACTCTTCACGTTAAATTCAAAACTTGGAGTAGAACCTTTAGAGCTTACATCAGGTAATCACCCTCCTGTGTAAAGCTTGACTTCAGCTTCCACCAGTTTCTTAAAAATACAGTACTTCCTTCTTTTTCCTCATTGTACATTTGATGAGGACACTTTTATGCTTAGGATTGTCTTTATACTAAGTAACGAAAGGAATAATAAGGTGTATCTCTACCTCAACCTTTACATCATCTGCTGCCTTCTGTATGCTTCATTAAACCAAGTTTACTAGTAAAATCTTCTACTGTTTCATGAAGTTCAAAAAACAAACTCATATTATCACTTCATATGCAGACTTATGCATAGTATTGTGCCCAAAACGGGGAAATGGATGACTTTTTTCAATTTTAGACTTCTGGCAAAAAATACTGTACAAGAGTAACTTCAGGCATCTGGATTTTCTTTTCTTCATAAAGTAACAGAGGGGATTATATTAGAGATCCAGGCTTAATATATATTAATTGCTCACACGAAGCCTATTTACCCATATGAAAATCATGCATGTTTATTTCAGCTGTATTCTTCATGAAGTCAACTGATATTACAGTCAATTCAGTGTGCTCTCTTGCTCTGAAACACTATTTTCTTCAACTTGACCCCTCAGTAACTCTAATACTTACTATTACTTTCATCTCCGTATTTGTAAATGCACACTGGATTAGCAGGACAGAGGACAGAAAAACTTGCAGGAACAATGTCTATTATTCGCTGATGGTAGGAGAGTCTGGAAATAACAAGTTTCACAGCAGCAGAATTAAAACAGGAATAACACCACAGCAACTTCTAAAGTGATTGCTTTACAATGGTTTTCCTGTATTTAACTTTCACAGAACAAAAATCAGGATGTTTATACAACAGAATGGTAGTTTCTGCTGGATAGTAAGAGCTAAGTAAACCAAACTTACTGGTAGATGCTTTCTATTTGAACTCCATGATGCGGGAGTTTCATCCTCATACAATTAATTTAGCTTGTGAAAAGATTTAGAGGCTGCCTGGTAGGATGTCTTAGGCAAAAGCCTAAGATGTGCTGCGGAAAACTAGTAAGATGTTGGTATTCAAAGCAGAAAAAAAATATTAAATTGGATGTCTTCATTTTACTTTCCAGCTTGTTTCACTCCTACAGAGACTTAATTTTGCTACCAGTTTTCAGTGAAATGGAAGAGTGCCACAGAAAAAATTGCTTTTGTTTTGCGGTACAATACTTTCACACTTCCTGTATTGAATTAACCCAAAACCGGATGAATTTTCATGTAGGATGCTGAATAACACAGGCTTTTTGAACATTTTGCTCTTTCTCTCTCCTATATCCCTCTATTTCAACAACTGTAAGTTCAGCCCTGATTGCGTACTCTTGTTGCTGGGTTTCGGGGTTTTGTTTGTTTGTAGGGCTGCTGTCTGTTTGTTTTAAGGTCAATGAACACCTGAGACACCTAGAAGGATCAAGATTATAGATTCTCAGGTTTTAGGATAACTAATGATCAGTTCCCTCCATTTCTGCGAATGCTGAATACTTCCCAGGAATATTACCTGAACTTCATCTCTCTCCATGTCTATGGCGAAGCATGTCTTTTTGTAACTACAGGTATGCATACCTGGGATAGACAGCTCACTACCATCTGCTTCACCTGTTTCTCCCTCTTTTTGGTGTCCTAAGTATTCTACAGGAGGTAAACCAGATTAAAATCATATAAACAACAGACTTGTCTCTTAAACGAAACCAAATTGTAAGAACAGGCAAGCCTAAGGCAAGAGTCAAGTTCAAAAGAAATCTGCCAGTATCCAGAAGCAAAGATCAAACTTTGCCTTGAATGCAACTATCAGAAGATCTTACTTACCGCATGCACTTTTCCAAAACCTCTCTCACAAATTTGGGTTTGGGCTTTTCAAGGTCCTGAGTAAGACAATCTGACCTATCAAAGGACAGAATACGATAGCTTTTAGCAAAAGAATTTGTGCTTTAGTCCCCTTTTGGTCTAACAGGTACAAAGCAATCATGATGTCAGGACAAATGGAGTGCCTGACAGTTTTACAGCAGATAATTTTAAGACAATGAGGTAAGTTTATCACTATTTCCTTACTGGCCATTACAATTCTTGGAATGTCATCTCTGTGTGATGTATTTTCAAGTAGTTTCCCTTCCCCTACTAGATTAAAAATAATTTGTGCTTACAATTAGCTGGCTTTCCCTTTCCTTATGAAAGGAACCTTGTGTGACTTCATAGTCTGTTCCTCCCTCACAGGAATTTTTTAACTTCTGGCTGATTTCGGACACATTTCAGACAAAGAAAAGTCTCAATTACAGTCACTTGCAAGATTTATGAAAAAAACAGCAGCTTGTGAGAGACCCCCACTGAGGCACTACCATCAACAAACACCCAGGCAAAGAAAAATCAGCTCTTTGAAGACTGTTGCTGCCTTGTCAGTCAACACGGATGCATACTAGGATAGCCAGCAAGCACTTAAATCCACATGAGGACAACACCAGGAACTTAAGTAAAGCCACAAAAACATGTCACAGGAAGGGCTGCACCCCTGCCCACAAGGACACTTGGGCAGATCAGCTACAGAAAGCATGTACAGTAGCAGGCTGTGGAAGGGACTTAACCCTAAGGTGATCTCTCTTGCTACATAGGTGCCTGGAATGGAGAGCTCAGGGGAACCTGTGGTTAGACCTGTGGTTAGGTCCCAGAGAGCTCCTGCTAGACATGCAAGTTCAAGATTTGGCATGGTAGGAATGGATGGCAGGGCCAGCTCTGATGGAACTTCAGGCGCTAGGATCTGGCAGGAGGGAAACAGATCACAGGGTCTCACAGATAAAGGTTATAACGAAAGGTTTAGTGTAGGACAAAGAGCAAGATTACAGAACGAGTATAGGATACAGAGTCAGGGCAAATCATTAAAAGTAAACTAGGGAGTCATTTTGGAGAATTTGCTAGCAACTGACTGGGGGTGCAGGACTAATTAAAGAAATCTCATTTCTACTTGCCCCCTGTTTAGGGAACGCTTACCCTGGTTTGAGATTTATCACAAAGTTCACCAGGGACAATACAGTGACAAAAGAGATTATCAAGATAATCTACCACTGAGTGGTGGTGAACAGATTAAGAAAGATCTCTGAAGAGATGGAGGAAAGCAATTAACAGGGCCACTAGGCTGTGACACTTCCTGGGTAAGTTTGCAATGTTAAAGTCTTTTGATTTGAACATGATACTGCAAAGACCTTAAAAGGAAAGACACTTACCAATCTTCCCAGCTCCAACGGAACTGAAAGTTGCTCAAGTGGTGAGAAAACCAGTTAATAAATCTTTATTAAAAGAAAAAGAAAGCTCCATTAAATATCAGAAGTGCAGGAAAACTTTCAGCTGAAATTTTCTTATAAATGCATTCTCCTTTTCAAAGGCAAGCCTAAACTGTAAAGCTACTACAGCATTAAACAGGCATTTATGTTGACAGACACATAAGACTGAGTCCAGAGAGTCAGAAAGAAGTTTTTATGGACAACAAAGACAGCCTGTCATGTTGTGTTGTTTCATACGAAGAGATGACCTATTAAACTAACTTAAAATGTAAGCTTACTGTGAATACGCAACTTCCACATTTTTGCTAAGTAATTAACAGCTCTCCTACACAATGAAGACTTCAGTCAAAGGGCAAGATCGGTACCACTCTCCTCCTTTGGGTGGCACCATTAACTCCACTTCCAAGTCACCTCCCAGACCACTATGGAGCAGGCATACTACTAGGTAACAACCTTAACTGTCCTGTACAGACACCTAGACTTGTGATCTCCGGGGAAGTCTTTCTGGGAAGCAGAAGCAATCAGTTAGTCCGCCACCTTCTCTTTAGATTGCCCAAAGCCAGAGCCCAGAAAACATTTTGAACAGCACTAAGGAGTTCTAATAAAGATTTCTGAGTACGCTTTCCACAGCCACTTCATTTTTCCTGTACATTGGATATTGAGGAGTATTTTCCATTGTCTCCAAAACACATTTACCTGTCCACACATGTTGTATTCATTGTGTCCAAACGCATGTAGAGCATTTCTGTGGCTTGTGCAAGCTGAAAGTTTCTTATTAAGGTTTACAGAAAAGCACTAGATAAGTCAGATATTAAAAACCTGAAAGGAGTCACAGAGTATCAACTTTTTGTACTGAAAGCTCCCTGGGTCTGTTCCAACATCAGGTGAATCACAGTAAATTCACCACGGAAAAAATGAAGCATGTTGTGAGTTTCACCCTCTAATCCCAGTCTGTTTTTCTTCCATTATTGCAATGAGACTGTTGGCTTATTCCATATAAAGCCTGAATTCTTATCATGCAACAAGCAAAACTGCACTGATGTGAGCAGACACCAACCTTCTCATGGAGTACTTCTGTAATCTTACCAGCCTAGCTTCATGGCTGCTGTTGATGCTCATCCACAAACAATCTTTGACCATCACTGGAGGCTTAAGAAAGTATGTCTACACTGACTTTACCCAACAAGGTCTTTAACTTTCTTATGGTGTCCCTGTTAACATTAAAAACTTTCTCCGTGGATGTCCGCTCAATTCTAGAAACAGACTTGGCTCTAATCACTGAGATCATGTGATCCGCAAACAGTGAGTGGTATCATGAAGTAGAATGAAAATTTGGGTATGAAATTACCAGTGGATTGACATCTGTCAACCATTCTCCATTCTCAGTCTGCAGCTTGATCTAAAATGACAGCAAAGTAGAGACAATGTAATAGCCAGAATTAGCTGGGAGTCATACCTCCTACTTCAGCATTCAGCCACCCTGTCTGAGCCGACAGATGATTACTGACCTTTTGAATGCTCCTAGTGGGAACACTGACCAGGAACTCAGGCAAGTTCCTTTAAATCTTATGCTGCACTTCCTACTAAGAAAAAGTAGGAGCACTCACACCGTTGTTACAACAAAAGATCAAATCTGTCACTTCCTTTCCTTCTTAGACTTTACTGTGTCCACTGTCCAGACCTAAACAGGCTGCAGTGACAAATAGGAGTATTGTATTGTATCCCCTCACCAAGACAGCACTTCTGGGGAAGGTCAGAGGAAGCCCAGATCATTGTCCAGAAAGCTGAAGTGTTGCTCACTTGGCAAATCTAGACCTGGGCCAAGTGGGCTGTGCTACTCTTTCATGAGAGCGTTACAGGCGGTTTCATGCAGCTGCTGTAAAATATTAGTACTGCCAGTATTTATTGCTATCCCATCATGTACAGAACAAACAAAATAAAGACTGCATTTAAAAAATGCTCTCCAGCAGTGCAGAAAGGATACAACTTGTGGCAAAGAGCCAGGCTGAAGTTTGCACAGTTCAATCAGTAGCGTTGTGTACATGACTTCAATGTGTGGTGGAGATGGAAGCTGAAACAATTCTGCAAATATTACCTGTAGGAAAGGAAGGCAAAGAATCAGAGGACAGTCCGACACGGCCTGCAAAACCCTCAGCTTTGCAATAGTGGCCATCAATCTTAAACACTTACATACCCAAAAAGCCCATATTATTCTGTCAAATGCACATTCTGAGGAAAAAAAAGAGAAACTTGTAAAGGTAGTGGTAACCCTACACTGTACTAATACAGACCACTCTGAACTGCCCCTAGCATTCCATACTAACACAACACCAGCATTATACAGCTATCACATCTAACAAAAACATCATGTAGCTGTAGAAATGGACATAGTTACAATATGACCTACTGCAGTGCTACCACATGATCTCAGAAAAGCAGAAATCATCTGATCCTGTTACATAATAAATATAAATATTAAACACATTAAATGAACCCTCAGCATTTAGTGTGAAAGACTATTTGCATTAAACTTATATCTGTATCTTTTCCATCGTGCCCTCCTTTCTCCTATACAGAAACTTAAGTAAAGAAACCCACAAC
This sequence comes from Ibycter americanus, assembly GCA_035590275.1. NCBI lineage: Eukaryota > Metazoa > Chordata > Aves > Falconiformes > Falconidae > Ibycter > Ibycter americanus. Next base: position 68,945,085 of record JAVJGI010000057.1, on the reverse strand, counting down.
TTTCAACTGAAAATTACAATTAGCATTTCATACAACAAAAGTATATCCTCAGTACCCCTTGGCAGAGGATCCTTCTAAGAAAACCAAAATCAATCCTGCGGTCAGCATTCATGCTTTTATTGTCAGGCTTGCCTACAGAAACCGCATGTCAATCTTTGAGGGCTATGAAAAGATATCATTGCACAACATTCACCTCTGAGCTTCTGTCTTATTTCGCATGTCATTCTCAGATTTAAATTACATCAAGGAATCAGGAAACTTCGATTCATTATGGTTGGTTAATTTCCTCTTTAAACTTCTGAATAAACACAGAAGAACTGAAGCTTAAATTAGTAAGCTTTAGAAAAATCTTCTTACTAGTGTAAGAAATCAACATCCATTTATGGACTCCACAAACAGTACACGAAAACACATGGACTAGAACTTGTTATTCTAAGGAAGAATTTGGAAGCACGAACAGACTACAAGAAGCTGGAGAACCCTTCTGTGACAGTATAATTTGGGACAAATACTGCAAAAAGGCAGGGGGGACTGTTAGGTAGGAAATTGCTCCTTTTCTCAGTATAGGAAATAACAACTGGATGATCCGTCATAATCTGTTTGAGATGCTGCATAAAACTGTATCTGTCATATTCATGGCATGTTCATTATCAAATATTCAGATTAAGTGTTTCAAACTGGCATACCATACTTTGCGAAAGCAACAAGGCCACAAGAAAGATCAGGACACTGATGATCTGAATGTCTGCGCTCTCTCAAGTTAAGTCGTTAAGTGGTTACCAAAAGCTGTAGAAGCACAATAGGGCATAGCAGTCCAACAAGCCAATGACAATGCCCAGACATTCTCTGTTCACGGCTACCAGAAATATCCACGTACATCTGTAAGCAGCTACTGGAAGGTGCCACGTTTCAGTGTTTCACAGGCATTCCAGACAGCACGAAGCATTTTGTGCTCAGCTTGACAAACTACCACGTGGAGCCTCAGGGACCTCAAAAGTAGGCATACTTAGGAAGGTACTGACAACCACTTTCAGGCCACATTTACTTCTGCCTGTTACATTCTGAACCTTAAATAACACTTTCTTTTATTTGTTGGAACGCATTACCTTACACTTCCTATGACTTACTGAAAATATTAGTGAAATTTCACAGATTAAACTGTTAAACGGTTGTTATATCACCAACTTGATTGTTAACGGAGACCTTACAAGGGAGCAGTAGTAAGCAGAATGCACAGAAGCTTGAAAAAAGCACACTAAGCCTTAAGAACTCTGGAACGTCATTAAAAGTAAACAGTCATAGACAAGTAATAAAGTCAATATTCTAAAATAACTCAAAATTGCAAGAACATGTAAATTACAGTAATAGTAAAAGAATTTGTATGCCAATCTTGCACTTCTCTGCAGTAATTTCATCTGTGCAAGCCTTTGCTATTGTCACATCCTACAAGTTTCTGAACAAAAGAATTTCCAGGGCCTTTAGGTAACTTATTTTGTCAGGAATTTCAGTAACTATTTGTTAGCATTAGTGTAGAGCTAAGCATAAAGCACACAGCTATATAACCATATGCAGCACCCTCCAGATACTGAAGATAAGAGCACTGAAGATACTTCAGTGTTAAGGCGGAAAATTGTTAATTTTAGGATTCCTCTGTTCTGAATTCAGAGTACAAAAGAACAAGCTGACCAAAAGTAATGTAACTTTACAGCATTCAGAATCTTTGCCATTTTGGTGCCAAGAGGAATTCTCAATCCCACTTTTATTGAGATAAATCTACATAAGATTAGTTCCTGTTACAGTTTACTCTGAAATTCCTACTTATAGGTACTTCTTCATAAAGCCTTTATATGACATTATTACCGGTATCTCTGAATCCCTCTCAACTGTTGATGGAAATTATGAAGTTTATACAGCTCTACATCTTGAAAACAGACCCTGTGAAGGAGGCAGCAAAAGAAAACCTATGCTGCTTTTCTGATACACACTATGGTTATTTAAAATTCTCTAATATGGAGGAAACACACTGCTATTTCACTGCAAGTTCTTTTAAGGGCTAGTGGAACAAAATAATTTAGAAGAGCCAAACATAAAATCCTGCAGAACAGCTGAGCCTGGCTGGAGATCATCTAGTCAAAAGCCCCCTGCATAAGACAGGGTCACCTACAGCAGGTTGTTCAGAGCTGTGTCCTGCCAGGTTTTGCTCTTCTCCAACGACAGAGGCTCCACAACTTCTCTGGGCAAACTCCTCCAGTGTTTAATCACTTTTGCAGTAAAAAAGATTTTTTTCTTATGCTTAAATTGCATTTCTTGCATTTCAATTTGTGCCCATTTCCTCTTGTATTTTAATTCATTTTTAAAAAAAAAAAACATCTAAAAGTGACTCAAATGTAGCCATCTCAG
>JAVJGI010000057.1:68932296-68942585 GCA_035590275.1 Ibycter americanus | reverse complement strand
AAAAAAAACATCTAAAAGTGACTCAACTGTAGCCATCTCAGACCGCATGATACGTAAAACTCAAAGTTCGAGAAGTGCCACAACCTGGATTACTTGTGCACTAAGAAATTTTGGTACTTGACCAAAGCTTCCATGCACCAAGTTAAAATGACAACAAAAAGCACAAAAAACCCACTCAACTGGATATAATCCACTCATTTAAAAGCCATTGGTTGAATTCAACAAGGTTCTGGTTGACTCCCAAATCAAACTAATTTAATGGACCTATCATGAAACTAACTGGGACATGTTACTCATGAAACAACAGAGGTACAAAAGAGGTTATCTATAAAATCCATACCTCTACTATGTGGTAGTTCAAGGGGATCTTGTTATTTCCTGGATAGCTCAACAGCTGTGCAGCACTGCAAAACCATAGATACATTTAGTACAAAACATAATACAGCAAATGCAATATAAAGGTCAAATAACAAAGTTACAGCAAATGCTTTATTTTGGGCAAGAGTCCACACAAAAGCAGCACAAACAAATCAACAATCCTTTCAAAGTCTGTCTCTCAACCCTCAGAACACTTAAAACAGAAACAGAACAAGAACACACCAGGTTGCTTAAACTATGATTTGTAATGATGTGTTTTATCTCTATGTAGTTACATCACTTGATGTACTTCTTTTTTTTTGCTACACAAAATAGTTTTGCAGAAAGTCATGGTGATCTGTAATTCTGGCATGCACATATGAAAAGGAAAAAACCACAGCCCCTAACAACAGATGTTCAGAATGACTTGAAAGCACAATTTAAGCTAATGGGTTATATAAAAACTCTCAGGCTTCAAATGTTTCATTTTTTAACCAGCTCACTATCACCTATCACAGCAAACAACTGCTACTTCGTTGATTTTACTTCTACCTCTCTGGTAAATCTATCCCCCTCTAGTCTTTTACTTTCCAGTAACCGCAACAACCCTGAATTTCTAGTTTCTGCTGAACCAAACAGCTGCAACCAAAAACCTTTATCACATGCCCTCACCAAAAACACTTGTTTCTGCCCATTTTTTGCATACTATACAAAGTTTGGTGATTTTCATTTGGAAGCATGACACAGCTAATTATCTATGGTAAACCATCTCCATTATCAATTACCCATATCAGATACTGCTCAGGCAGAAATGAAGAAAAGTGCCTTGACTGCTTCTTGGCACAGCTGAACTCAAACTAATGCAAGCTGCGGGTCCCTCTGCAAAGTGACCTCAATTATTTCTGCCACATAATCCCAAAGAGAAGAATGTAAGGAGGAACAGGAAGCGTTAAGTGTGATCATTTAACACCAGTCAGCTGCAGATGAACAAGCTCAAGGCTCACTGTGCCCCAACAAATCAGCCGCTTCAAAATTCCTGGAAGCATAACACAGTCACAACCTCCAGCGCTCCCATGCAGAATAAATAAGGTGTGTCTGCATAGTTTTTGCAGCACATTCCATATTATCAAGGAATTTCCTTCCCAAGGAGCCACTGTACTCTTGGATCACACAGACTATCCATTATCTGGATATCACAGACCCACAGTATTCCAGGCAACGGTTTTAATATAGTTAAATGTAGTAAATCAAGTTCCATCAAATGCTCTAGGAATGTCTGCTCCTGAGCTCTGTCCTAACCAGTGCAGGACTCTGCATATCCCCAATGGCCTCGAAACCATGACAGCATATAAAAAGTGCCAGGACCCCATACTGCTAAGCTCTTCCTACCAAGTCTTTCTCTCTTTCCAGTGGGATTTGATGATGCAGTGAAGGTTCTCTTCTATTACAAATCGTTCAACAGAGTGGCTGCCAGGCATGACCGGGCCCTGGTAAGAAAGAATTAACTCATGAAACGTCACTACTCATGCAGTGGTACTATAGGTAGCAAGCCATCCTGCATACATTTACAGGTGGAAAAACCAGACCAGCTTCCACAAACACAGTGAGGTCTCAGCTGTCCTGTAAACTTCAGGGCTGAGAAGCTGGTGTGACACAGTTCCACACAAACCAAACACAAAGAAAGATGTTTAAAACAAAATGAGTACTAGGACTCGTAACAAAAAGAAATGGAAACAAAATGAGAGAACATGATTATAAGTTCATGGAGCGTCTGCTTCTTCCTTTGTTCTGTGGAGCCATCAAGCAGGCTACCACCATGCAGCCTGTAAAAAAAAAGATGATCACAGCTGAGCTGGAATATGATAAAGAAAGAAAGCCAGGAATGGCCAGGATAGAGTGGAAAGAATACAGAGTCCTGGTTTTGTTCTTTGCAAAAAACAGGGACAATAAATGAAGGTAAAAGGCAGCAGACTTAAAGCAAAAGGAGGTACAAAAACACTTGGGGAGAGCAGTATATATTATTTTCCTATTCCTATACTTTTGTCTATACGTCTGCTGTTGACCAATGCTAGAGACATAGACGCTGTTGAGATAGATGGATCCTTCACCCACCTCAATTATGTACTCCTTTGTTCCACAATACGCATCAACAAATTTTAACAGATGAGTAAATAAGAGTCTTTAAACTTTACAATAAACACCTAGCCTGGAAAAAATCCCAAGTCATCAACTTTATGGAAGGAAAGTCAAATTCTGTGAATGCAGTTTTACTAGAGACGTTAGACAACAAAAGCATCACATCATCTCACTCCCTAAATTCTGCTCCTTACAGATTTGGTTTGTGTAGTAACCTAGTCACTTAGGTCATTTCTACAGAAGCACCAAAGCAGAACTGCCGGTGGTTTTCAAACCACTCACTATCCTGGGAAAGAGGATATCAATCACATTTTAACTAACATTGCCCCAGGAACCTAACTGTGAAATCTGCTCACCCACCCCCTGACCCCCGCCCAGCGATCACATACCTCAGGATCATCTGTATACTCAAACATCCTAAAAATAACCCTTGGCATCGGGTACACTGAATCTTCCGTGTGAGGCGGAGGAGTGAACGGAGGCAGATTGTGTTGCAGCGCTTCACAAAGGATGCTATCAAAAGCCAAGTAGGGCCTCAGAATGTGTCGTTCTTGCCAACGGTCTTTTTTCAACTTCTGAATCTGAGACCAAAGGCAGTCTAAATACTGAAAGAAAAAGGTGAGAAACATCAGATGCACTGTATCTTTTAAGAAAGCTGGCAGCTCCCTGAACTATCAGAAATTTATTTCTTAAATTCTGTATTCCATTCAGAAAAAAACCATTTTCTAAAACTGCTGATTCAGTAAATTTAAGAACTCTAAATGCCAGAGCTGCTCCTAATCCCACACAACGTTGTGTCAGTAAAATTTGACCACTGGCAGGTTTTTAAACACCAACAGACAGACCAGGAGTCTGAGCATGACGGTCATCCTTTGAATCTGTCAGCAAAACTACAGCCATGAAAATTACTTCAGTCACTGCTCATTGGTGGTTTTAAAACAGACATAATATCAACATTAAAATTGGAAAGATGTTCTGTAGGACTGCTATGCTGTTGCCAGGGCAAACAAAACTATCAGCTACTGCATATTAAAGCCATATACAATACTTCCAAATATTAAATACCTTTGCCATGCTTTTCAACACAATTGTGAGTCCCAGCATTCTCCTAGAGATGGCACAGACACCAGTGCAACTGGCAATAGCCTTGCTTTGTTTAACTACTCTCTTCCTAACAGCAGTCCGAGAACTCTGGAGGCCACTTGCCTTACTGAACACAAGTCTCAAATTGTAACTGGTTCAAGAAATGTCTTTACATGGAAGTGCTTTGCATTCACTGAAATTATTACACTACAAAATGGGAACAAAACTGGTAACGCTAGCACCTGAAGTGAACAGTCATGTCTGCAGTACTCTGGGCAAGATGGTCTCAAACACACTGTGCTAATACCTCCTATATTGAGCTAAATAAGAAAATTCAGATATTGGGCAGGCAGAATACTCACACTGACAATCAATCATAATCAGACAGCCTCTCTCTCCAAATTACAATTTACAATACAATTGTTAAGACTGATTTAATCAGAACAGTGAACAAAATATGAGCCCACCATGTTCCAAAACTTCCCAAAAGACCAATTTAGATCTTACTTTCCAGCTAATTTTGTCCTCAAACTTAGAGGAAAGAAAAAAAACCCCAAGAATACCCAAAAAGGCAAATTCCACCCAAAAGTCGCCAGACGTCACCTCTCCCCTCCAGTATTTTTAGCTTAATTGTGAAAGGTGGCACGGTAACTGCTGCATACAGTTTCTACATATTTGTTCAGCACTTCCCAGAGCTGAGAAAGCAAAGCCACCACAAAGCTTTCTTTCTTGCAGAGGGAATACAGTAGGGGATAAGTAAGGAATTACATTCTGCTTCTCATAAAGGTCCTTTTAACGTGAAGCCCTGTACCTGCAATCCCAGAAGAAATACTACAATTTACAACCATTCCTCACTTATAACATCTCCTCAGGGACCTGTCAGCAAACAAGACACCTTCCTACTCATCCCATAAAATGTTACATTTAGGCTCATGACTTAGAAGAGAATTCCTCAGTAAAACTTGTTAGAGTTAATGACAAATGGGAGAAAATTCAAATACTTTTAGAGGTGCCTCTTAATTTCATGATAAAAAGAGTATCTTAGTAATAAAAATTGTTTTTCAAGCTTTCTGAAAGAATGCAATGTGAAGATACTCACCTCTTCTTGTGGATGTGGTTTATCAGCAGTCCAAACTTGTAGCATGGGTACATGAATCTTCTGACGGCGTCTGTTTACACAGGAAAGAAAATCTGACCTTTAAAAGACTAATTCAGGGCAGCAATTTTTTTCTTATTGTGCGCATACTACTATTTGATCTCTTTAGTTGATGAAGTCTACAGTATATAAAAACCAGGTTTGTGTATACTTAAAATATCTCTACTACTATATCTTGATGACAATGTTAACTTGAAACACCTAGAGAGAAAGGAGTCACCCTGCAAAGCACTAACGCAACAACCTACCAGTATTCACAGCACACTTATAACTGCAGCTGCTCCAGCATGAGCAGAACAAGACCTTCAACATACCCTAGAACTAGAAAAGACAATAAAACTTTTCAAATTCAAAAATCTCTCCACCTATTCTATTTTCAGTGGGAATTTTTCTCCCACAGAATGGTTCAGACCTAAGATTTTACAGTACTTTTAAGCAAGCACTAATCAAAGCTATTAATCCATACGTGAACAAATACTGATAAATGTATTTTAAATGGGTTACAACTTACTTCAAATAGCTTTCTGTCTGAGACAAGAGACGATCCATTTCAGCATCCTTTTTTTCATATAACTCTTTTCCAACCCAAGGCAAAGATGACAGAAATGCAAACATATACCAGTCACATCGTACCTATAGGAAAGAATTATACTGAAATCTAGTACACAAGTAAGCTCCAAAAGATTTGGTACACATACCCTGTTTTAATTTAAATTAAAGCATTAGCAAAACTATTATTTTGGGAGGATGTAGAGACCAGCAGTTAAAGACAGGATTGGCAAGCCATGAAAAAAAAAAAATTCTTGCTTGACATGTACCATTTTTAACTTGAACCATGACAAGCAGACTTAAAAAATGGTATCACTTTGACAGTTCTTCTGCAGATTATTTACATAGAAGAATGAGCTGGACCTTATGCACTTGCCAAAGCAAAGCAAAATGAATTCACTTCAGTCCTCTCACTAGAAAGGGTCATACTTTCTTACTGTATGCATGTATTTTCTGATTGCCGCAGGCTCCTTTTACTCATGCTAACGAAACTGCACACGATGGTACATTTGGTTTGCTCTCTATAAAAGTCCCCTATTCTAAGAATAAGTACAGAAAAATTGTGAAAACAGTACTAGAGGAGTCTACAGATCTTCTGCTTACTTGGGGTACATCTTCCTCCTGTGTCACACTCACAAAGTTCTCAAACATAGCTACCATCGAAGGTGCAGCTATTACATGACAATTCACAAGATCAGACAGAAAACGAACCTAAAAAAAGACCAAAAAAATGTTTTAAGTGAATACATTTTAAACTGAGTGCACAAGAACAAATAAACATTACTTAAACAACTAAAAGAACCCATCAATAAAAGTACAATATTCATTCAGTACTATGAAGGCAGAAAAACCGCGCACTGTACAGATACACCTTTCAACCCTGGAAAACAGGTACCATAAGCACTGCCTGACATATCATTCTTTATAATGTATGTAGTCTGTTTCACTGCCATAACATCGCAAGGATGATACTTCTTATTAAGGAAAGGTGGGAAACACCAGTATGCATTCCAGGACACGCAAACTGATAATACAGAAAAAAAACCCTTGTGCTTTTATCTTCTAAATGGTACCACATCACTAAAATTACAGAAGTGGAAGGAAAAAAAATTTCCAAAATCTGAAGATAGATTGATCTATTGCTTCATGAGTCCAGATGTGAATCAGGAAACAGCAGTGCTGAATCTGTATGCCATTATACACGATCCATTTCTGTAATTATTTATTAATAAATACAGACAGTTAAACAGACAGAGCTATGTAAAAACTGCTGGCATTTCCAGGTTTCAGAAATGATGGCATGCTGGGAATCAAATGGAATTATTTGCCTGGGAAGAAAAAAACTTCCACAGCAGGAATGTATCCTTGATTGGCTGCACTCTAGTAAGAAATCCAGACTGCCAGAAATGGGAATTGAAGTAATAAACGTCTGGGGCAGAGGAGCACCCCATTTCTTTTTTTTCCCTCTCCCCTCTCTTTTGATCTGCCTTCAGACTTAAACAAGGCCCTAGCAGGACCCAAGTTCTCCCAGCGTCACCACAATCTTAACAGACAATACAGGCTAAAATTCTAGCAATTAAGATCTCACATATTTGCGCTAAGTGGACAGTTCAGTACTCAAAGAGCGGCTGCAACAGAGAAAAGTACCAAACTCAACTCTTACCTTCCAGATATTCATTGCTATGAATAGTCGTTGAAAAGTCTTTGACAAAGCTAAGGAAAGACTTCCACTGCCACTCCCTTAGCTGTTACTCACGCAGGTCATTTGTATATGAGCATGACCAGCAAAAGTGAAGCTGACGCCAAGGGACAGAACATTAAAGAGTTCTAACAAGGATTTTATTAGCAAAACTGTCCCACTGTTGAACAGCAGTCTGTTGACAAAATACAATGACATACCAGAATCTCAAATCTTCACCAGTGGCCTTCAAAAGAAGCTGGTGAGCTTGGCACTGGGCTTCCAAATCAGGCACCGCTGAAGTCCTGTTATTTTTTTGCAGACAAAAATCTGTAAGCAGCAAGAGCTGAGCAAATGGTTTCAAAGATAGACAGCATGTAAAACCACCTGCTTGACCTTCATCCCTCGTTAGTAGAATGAAAATACAAGCCTGGTAAGAGCCGTCAAAAATAGCTTTTAAGAACCAGACTGTTAGTTTTCTTTTCAGGTGGTTGGTTTTTTTTTTTTTTTTTTTACAATGGGAGCCACAAAAAGATCATACACCTCTGAACACAATAAAAGTGCATAACTTTCACTTATCTTTTACATTTGACTGCAGGACAGGTTGGGGGGAGCACCTGCATTTACTGCAAGTTAATTTGTCATTGGGTAAAATATACAGCTGGAAGTCAATTTTGCAACTCTGATATAATTTCTCTCCCCTGAAAAAGGAAAGACTTCCACATAACACACGTTTTCTCTTGGTATATCTATACAGTGCACTGCACATTGATGCCAAAACAGACTGAAATACACACTGAAACACCCAGCTCTTTTGGAACAATAAGATGAAAGAAGGAGGAGAGAAAGACAGATAAATGTAAACCAACCAAACAAATGAAAAACCACTTACTAAATGCACAGCTTCATTATACATATTGACTTTCAGACATTCTTTAAGCTGACGAATCATGGCTTCTACAAACTCCCCACCAAAATTGTAGTTCCTGGCATTCAGCAACCCAACTAGTGTTGTGTAAACAGTAAGCTTTTCTGGTAACAGACGTGCACTGACACAGAAAGAGAAACACGGTGTTAGTTGTTTAGTCATCATGTGCCAACTGGCAACTGCATAGCATCTTAGAATCTGCTTATTGTAAGTTACACTTGTCCCAAGAGTAAATACGAAAAAAGCGCTAGCATGATCTTACAGTTCTATCCCACGGTTAATATTTCAGACAGCCTTTTTTTTTTCTTTTACTACAGTCATTTAGAAAGGCAGGTGCCACTTTCAAGTACATTTAAGCTATTTGCTTTTTATTTATATTTAATTGCTGAGTGTTCCAGAGGGTTGGCCAAATAATGTAAGGGACAGAATTTATGCAAGGATGTAAGAAGTTGTTTTAAGTTCGTAATTTAGAAATAATTTTAATAGACAGCATCAGCAACTTACACAAGAGATGTACACATTTTATACTATTAATTTTGATTCCAAGTTTCTCAAGTCAAAGTAACTGATTTTAAGCACAGCATACCGAAGGCCAGGTCGTAAAGAATTAGTTTTCCTCAACCATTTTAGTATGCATGTAAGCTAACCCTATACTTCAAGAAGTGTCTTACTGCTATAGAAAAAGATGTACTATTTGCCTTATGTTAACAAACATTACTACAAAACAGTTACCTACAAAAGCAGAGCATAGGCTAGGGCTGGAACATTATCCCTCTTTACCACACCCCTCCTTCATATTTCTCTTACCTACTACTGTAGACCCTGCACAACCCCTCCCTCCAACACTGCTCAGTGACCGTGACACAGGGCACCTCTGCCCCTGCACTTTGCTAGGGAGAGGAAGGACAGCTGTCAGCCACCAGAGAGCCTGCTTTCAGCTCTCTGTCTTCCCAGATCCCCTCCTCTAGCAAACGGGCTTAGGAAGACATGAGCATCTCATTGCCAGAGAAGGCGAACAGGCAACAAAAAAAACCCAGCACAGATCATAAGACTAAGGAAGTGTTAGGAGCTCTGGCACTCCTAAGCATTTAATTAGGAAACAGGATATTACGCTGCATCACTGTGCTCTCATTGCTGCTGAAAAGCAGCTCTGAGGTTTCTTCTATCTGCTTTGAGCCTTTGTGCACTTTTCAAGTCAAAGTAACCTAAAGAGGTATTTTCCTTGAATTATACCTAGTTACACAGCAAGCTTATTCCTCTATTTCTTTTGTTTGTGGTAAACCAAACTCTGTGCTATAACAGTAATCAGGAACTAAAGCCGTTCTTGGCATTTAAACTGCCTTAAACACTTAAAAATTATGCACACAAGAAAGCACCTCCCAGATTCCCAGACCTCCTGCATACATACACAGTACATAGTATTCTTAGTATCTTGCTTTTGTAATTTGGCAGATCAGCTTCCAAAACACCAGCTAGGCCCTCCAAGTTGCTCTCCAAAGATGAATTACTCTAAAAAAAAAAACACCAAACAACAATGAAAGAAAAGTTTAATCATCAACAAGGCAATATGAATCAGCCCCCAGCTCTCAAGTGGCAGACGAGAAAGTCAGGCAAGAGCATCCTTTTACATCACCTCCTTTTTCAGAGCAACGATTCAATGACATCAGCAGTAAAGAACTGCTCTCACTGGCCTGAAAGAAGGAGTAGCTACTCCTGAGAAGAGCTGCACCTGATCACCAACCTCCCCTGCAACGAACTCTAGCGCTCCCCTGGGATGCAAGATCTAACACTGCCTAAGGGGCACCTTGGTAATTTGACTGAGCCTTGATTAACAATACAACATGAAATGAAACACCTTCACAACCTGTTTTTCAGTGCATCGTATTTTTTGCACCATATCCTTTTTTTGTCCGTTTCTATTTTTGTGCCAATAGCAAAGTTCAGTCCTCCACATCCCTGGCAGACTGGAACCAGCAGTAACATCTGTTGTCACTAAGTGGTAACTGATGGCTGTTTATCACTGCCTGGAAGACATAACACTACTGTCTAAGCCCTTGCTCGTTTTACCACGTGATTTTGCAAAAGCTGACAACTTTCCAACTATCTCATAAAACAAATCTTTCCTTTTTGGGTGGTTATGACAGACGAACCGCTAACCCACAACACACAGCAAGGGGAAAAGAAGACCCCAAGAAACCACTCTGACCTTCTCGAGCTGCCGCCCGGGCCCCGGCCCAGCCCCAGTCGGGATGCGGCCCACCCACCTTCTCTCCCACTCGGCAGATTAGCGACTCGAGCCTCTCCTCGATCTCCGACGGCTCGGACGTCCTCCGCCTCTTGTGGGGCTGCCCTGCTCCAAGGACACACCGAGCACAGCGTTACCGACGCCGGAGGAAAAAAAA
>JAVJGI010000057.1:68913603-68924637 GCA_035590275.1 Ibycter americanus | reverse complement strand
TAGTGATGGCAGCTGTGGCTGGCACTGTGTGGCATTCTGGTAGGCTTTTGCTGCCCCAGTACTGTAGGTACTGGTTTCTCTGTGAGGAAGGAAAGCTGCTGCTTTTATAGCATTTTTGTTTTCCACACAGTTCTGTTTGCAGGGAGTACTGTTTTTTCCCCCATAAATAACTAGATCAAAGGCGTTAGTTAAACTTGTGAAAATAAAATCCTGTGTAGAGCTGCTGTGCTGATTCACTCTTAGTTTTTAAACTGTCTGTTATGCTTGGCTCAATTTCAACAGTAAGTGACCTGTTACAGTCATGTGTAGATGCAAAAACAGAACAGGGATAGAATTTTACCTTGACCTTGGCAAGTCTCCAACCCTGCATGATCTCTCTGGGCATCAGCATTCATGCATTAGTACACGATGCTATTTTCTGTCTCATGGTTCCTCTGTGTGCTGTATACCCAAGTAAGTGGGAGTTTGAGATCCCTATGCCATGAAGACATGGGCATAGAGGAGTGAAAATTGTGCCTGGGGCTATGAAAATACCCAGTGGCCACTGTAGTTGCTGCAGACTGATTTCTATGATAGCTGGGACAGTGCTGCAGTGCTGCACAGCACTGGACTTTTGTTTGAGTGTTTATTGGCTTGATAGTGCCTAAGCCGTGTTTGAGGCTCAGCCCTGCAGAAATTCTCATTCCCTGTCACCTGCAGTGGGGGTGCCTACCAAAAAGGTCTTGCCGAGACCTCCAAAGGGGAAATACTGCACTTGAGTTTGGTGGGGAGAGGGGCGTCAGACTCCACGGGTAAGAAATCTTGAGCCTGGCTGACCTCCCATATGTTTCTTTGATGCCCATGAACCACTGCAGTTCCCATCGTACGTGTCATGACTGGAGGCCTAGCTGTGCTTGTGTCAGAGGGGCTGAAGAGAACTGCAGGGCCTGGATGTGTCAACATGATCCATCACTGGAGGAGGTTATTTTATATTCCTCTAAGGGTCAGCATGCTCTGCAGAGGCTTTGACTTTCTCATGACAGGTGCTAGTGACAGAGTTTCTGTTCTCCTTCCCACTCCTCAGTAACTCCGCACCTCATGCCAAATGGTGCCTGTCTCACCTGCAGAGTAGTCATTAGACCTAAGACACCTGTCTGCCAGCTTGTAGTAGGGGCCCACTGCCTAAACCTCAGGATTTAAGAGTGTGGATTTCATCAGGAGAGACATTTCTTTCCCTCAGCCATGGAGCCGCTTTCATATTCTACTGAGCTGTAGAAATCAAAGTGAGTGCATAATTTTAATCTTGACACCTGGCAAATTTTGGTGGATTGTTTTTGTGTTTAATTTCCTAGAGCAGTGCAGGAGGAGCTCACTGTTTCCCAGACCTTCGCGTCGGAGTATTCAAAGAAATTGTACCTATGGGCATTGATCCAAAGGTAGTGTCTTACAAAGAAACTGGTAAGTTGATTTAAGGAAAATTAAAACCTGACATTAAAAGAAAGTACCTTAATGAAGGATGTTTCCTTCTGCACAGTGGCCAGGACACAGGAGAAGTAGATATGGAAACTGATTTTTTACTGGTAGTCAAAAATTACTGGTGTAGGGAGTATGCTGGCCTAAGTTTTGTTTGCTAAGTGTTGAGCTGCCTCAAAAAGCTTTAGAATTAACTTTCTGTTTGGTGAGAAACAGTAATAATTCAAGTGACATCGAGCAGTTACCTTGTTTTGGGGTAGGGACATAGCTTGTGCTTTAGTCAGGGGAGTAAGTCACTGGACACCTGCTAAAGGCAGATGTGAGGTGAAACTATGCATGATGGTTAGGAAGGATATTTCAATGCATATATTCATATTTGTTCTAACTATTCTGTAGGGGCTTGAGACCGCTCAGAAATCATACCCTATAAAGAGCTCCAGTGCTCTCTCATTGTGGTTAGCCTGCAGCAAGAACCAAGCTGGTACAGGGAGACTATATAGGGAGAGCTTTCCATGGAGTCTTCTTGTGGATCCAGTGGATTCTGGTGCTGTGGATGCCGAGAGCTTTTTTCCTTTTTTTTTTTGCTTTTTTTTTTTTGTTTTGTTAGAAAATGCTAGAATTCAACTGAAGCGTACTGTTATATATGTGTTCCTATGTTAGGGACTGCTGACTTTGCTTTTGTTGAAGTTAACAGCCGTGCTCCTGCCTTTCACACTGAAGCACAGTCAAGTTCTGCATCAGGTTCATGTCACTCACCCTAACACAGGCTGCATTTGTTTTCTGCTCTCTGTAGTTGCTTAGTATGGATTGTGCTCGGTAAGATATTACTAGCTATGCATCTCCTATGAGGACAGTTAGGTAGGTGGTAAGCAGGAGCACAGCAAATAGCAATTAACAGAGCAGTTTTGAACTTTTTTATTCCACCAAGAAGTTCTGTGGGTGGTAAATTTCTACAGCATCTTTTTGTGGTTTTGGCAGAGGATTAGTTTTTTCGCCCCATTTTTTGGCAGTTTGTGGGATGTGTGTTTGGATCTTTCTTTCATTTTTTTCCTGTTTTCCTCCTATTTTACAGCGTTTTATGGAGATGGTTTCCATTACTCTGGCAGGTTGCTTGTAGGGTTATTTGTTAATAAAGTAAGGGATTTTGGTGAGGTAGGTTTTTTGTTTTTCAGTAGGTTGTGAGTCCTAAGCCCTGAGCAACCTGAAACCTGAGAAACTTTATATAAATTGAATTTGTACTGCAAGTAATACATGCTTATGGAAATTTTCCATTTTTATCAATAAGAAGAGTTTCATTGACAAAATTGCATTTCTGTACGCTTCTGTGCTTCCAAATGTAATGACAGATGAGCAAAGGGAAGGGAAGCGTTTTTTCACTCTTTCATTTGCAACTGTAGGAATTGCCAGGGGGATGTAACAAAGATCACAGAGACAGGCGCCTGTCTGCTGCTTCTTCTGTCATGTGGAACAGTGTTGTCCTTTCTTTTATATGCCAATAGGAAGCCAAACATGGATAAACTTGGCTGGTTGAGTTGGGATGAAAAGTTGGTGAACCATCACAAAAAATTTTTGTTTGGAAATCTGAGGAGAATCTTCATCAGCGAGATCATACGTAACATTGTTTTATAGTTCTGCTTCTCACTGCTTTGTCTTATTTTTCTTTTTTTGTTGTTAAAGGAATCCATTTATCCCCTAAGGAATTTCACAGAGAAGTAGAACAGTATTTGTCTCAGGCCAGTCAAGGAGAAAGCGATACCATCTTGCTGGACTGTAGGAATTTCTATGAAAGTAAAATAGTAAGTGTTGTTTGCCTGGTTCTTGCAGTGTGTAACAGGTGTTGGGGGGGAAGCATTTCACATTGCGAGGGTGTAACCTTACTGGAAGAAAAGAGTCCATATTCCAGATTGACCATAATATGAACAAAGTTCAGTTTAGTAATGAATATTAGACACAAGCAGCAGAGGACCTGCTTAGCAACTCAGCATGGAGCCTGCCTGGCGGAGTATTTATACAGCTTGGGGCAGGAAGAAGACAAAGTGGTCCATACAAGATCAGCAGTGAATACCATACAGCTTGAAGCAGAAGTAGCATAATTTGTAAGGATGTTTTCTAGCATTTTTGCCTTGTCCCGTATGTCAAAAAGAATAGAGGGATCCTGCTGTCACACCCATCAGCCCTCCTGCAGTGTTGTGGCTCATCCTCTCTCTGACTGTTCTGTTCTGCTTATTTCCCTCTTTTATGTTTGAATGAGGAGACATGCTGTGTCCAGAATCCTCTTACAGATTTTAACAGGTATTTTGATGCATAAATGCAGCCGAGGAACTGCTGAAAGCAGCTGCAGTCAGCTGAGTGTTTTGGCCCAAAGGTTTGTTACTTCCTCTAGTTCGAGGCACATACCTTACCACATAAGACTGCTTGTAACTAGTTGCATAGCCATCTGTTGTTGTTGCAGGGACATTTCCAGGGCTGTCTGGCTCCAGATATCAGGAAGTTCAGCTATTTTCCCAGCTATGTAGATGAAAACCTGGAGCTTTTTAAGGATAAGCGTGTCCTGATGTACTGCACAGGAGGGATTCGTTGTGAAAGAGGCTCTGCTTACCTACAGAGCAAGGTGAGATGTCATTCTGAGGACACAAGTGTTGGGGAGTTGAGACTGCTTTAAGGGCAGCTGTCTTTGCTGGTAAATTCTTATTGAGCACAAACTGCTCAATGAGCAGGTGGCGAGATAACTGTCTCTGACGCACACTTGCATTATACTGTCTGTCAAGGACGTGGGTAGTTTAATGCAGCTCAGGATGATCTGCATGGACTAGTGTCACAGCAGTGACTGCTCTGTGAAAATAATTATATAACCCATTTGCCAAAAATAGCTATTTGTAAGACTGCCCTGCCCATTGTAGCAGTGTTTTAGGAGGGCTTGAGAGCATTCTGCAGTGTTTCCACAAGCTCTGACTAGGTTGTGCTCTGTGGTCATTACTGCACAGTTTGAGCATCCCAGAGTGGTGAAAATCAGCCAGTCAGTGCTCTTCTGGTGTTACGGAATCAAATCCAGCACACTGCATTGTTCTGATTGTGCTTTCCATCCCACTCTTCTGGATCCTTCCCTCAGGGAGCAAGGGAATAGCATACATACATGTTCTCCAGAGATTTAAACCTTGATTGTTTTCTCTGCTGCACCAGTGTGAGCCTTGAGAAATTCTGCTCCTGTTAACAGCTCACTACATAAAAACAGAATGAGCAGTGGTTCAGAGGTTCAAAAGTGTTTGATCTGTGATGCAGCAGACCTCCTGCAACTGAGGAAGTTGCCAGCCTATTTTTGACTGTAACATTAAATGCGCATTTGGGTTCATGTCAACGAGCCAGCATTGTGCAACTGGCCAGTAATCCCTGGTGACGCTGCCTTGAGTTCTGGGTGCGGATGGTGCCATCTGATGGTCGCTGAGAAGCTGCTGCTTTTCGTTGACCTCTGGCGTTTACATTTGTTTTGGGAACTCTGGCACACCACCACTGCTGCCATCTCCTTCAGCTTTTCTGCTAATATCCTTTAAACAGGCAGTATGCAGAGAGGTTTACCAGCTAAAAGGTGGAATTCACAAGTACCTGGAAGAGTTTCCCGATGGATTCTACAGAGGGAAGCTGTTTGTATTTGATGATCGTTACGCCATTTGTTCCAATGAAGATATCATCTCAGGTAGGACTAGATAATCTGAAGTGTAGAAGGCTGGGAAGCTATTGCAATCATTTCCACAGAGATGTGCAGGACAGGGGCAGAAAAACTGGTCTGTGTAGTTCCTCCTCATACTCACTTTGATCTTTTAGTGCCAGCACTTTTCATGATAATTATCAACTCTATGGCTTTAACACACTAAACAGAGCTCCCTAAAACTGGAGCAGTATAAGAAAGCAGCCCCTGCAGAACAGCTGCTGTTATGAGCCATCTGCAGCTATGGAGATGTATGTAAAGCAGTACTGCTGTTGTTACCCACTTGCTGCCCACAGTGCAGATCAGACTGTTGTTGGCTAAGTGACCGAAGCATTAAATAAGTATTTCTGCTGTTGGCTGTTCTCTGCTCCAGTAATCTCATGGAACATCAGCACAGACTGCCAGGTGCTGGGAGAGTGGTGGCACTAAGTTCTACAGCACTTTGTTATTTTTATGCTTTAAAAGTTTCTGTAGCCTGTAGAATTAGTGACCTCTAGTTGAAGTTAAGAACATTGCCTGGTCCTCTGGCTGGGATTGCTCTTCAGATACTACAAATTAAATATGTTTTCTTCTTCTCAGTTGCCAGGTACAAATAGATGGAATTTGGCTCTAGCCTTTTTTAGGAAGCCGTGCTGTTTTTTCTCTGAGTGGGTAACGTTTTGAGCATAACCTCCCATTCCTCCTCTGCAGTTACCGTATACATCTTGAAGGTGCCTGGCGTGGTGTAGAAACAGAACACACTCTGGATACATCACAGCCATCCCTACAGAAGTTTCAAGGGGAAGTGTTGGGGTAGGCACCTTCTTGATGGTACAGCTAAACTGGGCTGTAGCTTTCAGTTAAAGGGTTAAAACCTGTCTGATGTGGTGGAAGGACATCACCAGGGCTTGCAGATGACATCCCATCTGCACAAACCATTGCTTTTAGATGGGAGGAAGTCCCATGGCAGCCTGTTCCCCAGCAGGCAGTGTTTATGTGTACTGGCTTAATTACCACCACAACTTGGCAGCAAGAATAACCAGAACTAGAGGAATCACTAGTGAGCACTTTTTCCTTTTCCTGAGAGACAGCTGTCCTAAGTTTTTACAGCAAAATCAGCAGTTCAGAAATGAACTAGGTTCTAAAAGATCAAGCTAAATGGTCATTTAAAACCTGGAAGACAATAGATACCCACTTAAATGAGAGCTGGCAGCCCCCTGGTGCCACAGAGAACCCTCTGCAAGGGGGACAGATGGAGCTATGTGGGTGTTTAACTTTTTCTTTTCTCCCTCCTCCAGCATGCAGATACTGTGGGACACTGTGGGACCAGTATAAACTTTGTTCCAGCCAGCACTGCCGGCAGCTTGTCCTGACATGTCCAAGTTGTCGCAACAAAGGTCTTACAGCTTGCTGTCCTGTTTGTCAAGAGAAAGACCTCAAGGTGACTTCAGTGGCTTCAGGACAGACACTTAAGGAGGAATGTGAATGTACAAGGAGACGGCCAAGGGTACCTATTGAATGTGTCTCGAAAAGGACATTAGACATAGGAAAAGATTAAGCTGTTTCATTAGCTAATCTGACATGTGCTAATGCGAAGGGCTTCTATAACCAGATCCCTATCTGTTATTCAGTTAGGTTTGGAAATCATGAAAATGTGTTGGCTAGGAAAGTCTTGTTCATATGCTGCCTTTAAGCCTAGAGTATGCCCTGAAAATCATTTGTTACTTGACTGTAAATTACAAGAGTGCCCAGCCCATCACCAGCACTACAGGATTCCTCTCCCTGGGTACAGTCTTGTAGCATGGCCTCTACCATGGGGATTTTGGAGCAGAGTATGTGCAGTGGGACACAGCTGCTCACAATTCAAAAGAAACTGGAGGGGCATAACAATTCCATTCTTTTCTTCTTGTGTGGAGATGGATAGGTCTGACCTTTCTGTTGATCATGCATTTGGTTCAATAGCTAGTGCTAGAGTGTGAAAACAGCAGATGTATCACTGGGGTGTGGGTATGTGACCAGAACAGAGCTGAAGATATTTTCCACGTACATGCCATCTGCCTGCATCTCGTGCTTTATACCAGTGAGAAGCAAGGGGTAGTTACCTGAAGCCACTGACTTGACTATTGTGTAAAACTGGTGGAAGGCAGCGTAAGGACCCCTCTTGCAACTGGAACAAAGGCCCACAGATACCATCTGCCCAGCCGTACTTGTGCATGACTTGTAGGATGAACAGCAAAAGTAATCCTCATTCCAGTGCTCTGTCTCCCCAGGAACGGTTGTTTCCCTCAACTTGTCAGTACATGAAATATCCAGGGCTCCGCTCTGCTTGCACTAGAAAAAAATGACAGCTTGATTGGACTTGATGATCTTAAAGGTCTTTTCCAACCTAAATGATTCTATGATTCTGAGACATACACAGAGGAGAGTACAGAGACTGTCAAAATACCAGCATTAATGGCACTGGAAGTGATGCTGACATATGTGCATAAATGTCAGCAACAGCTACAAGAAGATTGCAAGATCCTTTATCCAAGTTAAATAATTCAAGATTTGGGGAGCCTTTGTGCTTTGTAAACATGGTTTGAGTTTTTCAAAAGCTGAGATGTTTGTGCAATTTCCAGCTCCTATTAGTGGAGAAATTGTCTTTGAATTTGAAGGGATCCACAGCATATGAGCTCAAAATACTACTCCGCCTGCTGCTTTGTGTGCCTGACGCTGTAGAATGTACAGAAAGGTTTTATTAATAGTAGAAGATATGTCTTGACTGAAAAATGTCTTTGAAACTTACTGGCATTCTTGGTACTAAATAGTAGTTAATCATTAGGAAATCAAAATCACTTACTGTTTTTAGGGAGTTTTCTACTGGCAACTGCTTTTGAAAGCAGTTTACTCAGGTCTCTGCAGTTGCTTAACGACAGTTAGGGCAATGTTACTTTCATACTGATTGTAACCTTCTCGCACAGCACTATGAATTCAGCAAGGCCTCACTGTTGGCTTGACAAGCAACTTAAAGACAAAGGAAATGGTTCCATTAAAGCCATGGCAAGCATTTCTTCTTTCCTCAGTACTGCTACCAAGAAGTCAATGGTTTGGCAACTGTCTTTATGACCGTTTCTTTCATGAAGCAAAACTTTGAAACGTAGGGACATGTCCTTTGGGAATCTTTTTAGGATGGTATTTAGTAGGAAATCTGTGAACAATCCATGCTGGAGAAAAAATGAGGAAATTCCTATCAGTAAACATCTTCAGCAGAAGTCTCAAGCAGTACCTATGGTACCCTGGCATGTTATCTGTCAAGCTTCGCTGGCCAGTTAACTTCTATGCTTTTGAGGACTGGAATATTCGTGGAAAAACATGCAAGCTCTATTTGCAGGTCTGGTCTAGAGCACTGATGGAAGTGCCCTAACTTGCATATGATACTCTTATTTTCTTCATGTATTAGGCTAAAAAGAACACTATCGGCAAGTCTGGAACACGGTTATCTATTTGGAAGGCTGTTTTTGTATCACTTATCAGTGCAGAATGGCAACAACTATATTTTGTGTGTAAACTTCTGAAACTCCTATGACGATAAAATAACTTTTAGTGCTTCCATTGTAATTTTTAAAGTACTGCACAAACACACTTCACCTGTTATGTTGGAGGTGTTTAATTCCGCAGAGGTAAATGCTGAAACCTGCCTAGCTGTGTGCCACGTGGTAGACCTGGCTACAAGGTACAATTCTCCAAAGAGCTCATGGCAGCTGGAGATTCTACCTCACAGGCAGAGGGGAGCCACAGGGCCTCTTCTGGTCCTTGCTGCACTAAGGCAAGGGAGGAGACGGGTTTGAGATATACAGATGAAGGCCCATAAAGCAAGGTTCTCTCTGCTGCAGAGACGGGAAAAGTGGGTAAGAGACATCCTGAGCATCCCTCTTGCAAGTTAGCCGATGAGCAGCTTCTGTATCCTGGCTTCTGGATTAGTTTTGTCAGATGATTAATACAAATAAAGACTTGCCATGTGAAATACTGTGTGGTGGGACCAAGGCACCTCAGTGGTAATGCCTGAGAGAAGGCACATTGGCTACAGGAGAGTTAAGAGTTAAGCAGGATTTGCTGTGACTGCCAGATGCTGCAGTCAGCAGATGGCTTTTTCCCCTTTTCCTGGAGAGCTGCTGGGACTTACAACGATCCATTTGCTCCTAAATACCACCGTTTGTAGCTCAGTCACTGCACAGCTTGATGCCTTTCACCACAAAGCCTGATGACTCGCAGCACAACCTGTCACTGCTGCATAGCTCTCACATGCATCTTTCAGCAAAGCAGCTCTATAAGGATCAGCCGAGGAACCTGGCATGATTCTGCCAGCTTAATACATGTTTGGGCTGCATGGTTAATTTGGATACTGCTACAGTGAAACACAGGACAAAGTTCTTGCTTTTTTTTTTTTTTTTAAGGGCTGGGTTTTTTTGTTCAGGAAAAAATGCTGTTGTAGTATCCGTGGTAGTGCTCCCTGCTCTGCAGCTGCATCTTCTTCTATGTCTGGCTTTCTTAGCACCATTAGGATTTCCCAGGATAAACTGCATTTATGTTCTTCTGAATCCAGCAGAAGAGTTGAGCTTCTACCATGCAAATCTGAGTCTACATCAACTGAAACTGTGTGTCTCTGGTTTGATGATTTAGTTGACCATCTTGAAGTCTTCGCAGTGCATATGGAAGAAAGAGGCTGCCAGTTTCTTCTTCCCTTTTTTTTTTTACAATACGTTTTCAAGTATTTTTCTTCTGTATTAATTTTCTGATATAGAACTTGCAGGGTTGGGGGAAGAAGCTATAGTGAAGCATTTTATTTGCCACCACTGGTGCATTTATTAAGATTTGAAGAGCAAAAATATGTTTCCCACATTGCTAGAAGTATAGTGTTCTCTGCTTCATTGGTCAGAGCTAAATCGTGGGTGGTATTTGCGCACAAACTCTGAAGAAATCTGTGGGACTTTTGCTGGAATATGTGTAAAAGGCTGCAAAACTTCACTCAAGAGACATACACGGACAGATTTCTAGCAAGTGAGAACATTTTGTAGGACATGTTGTCATCAGACCAAGAATAAGGCTTCAGTGTGGCTTCTGCCAGGAGACTCTTCCTACCAAGCAGGATCCCACCCATGTTCATAGCTGGAGTTTTGGACCGGATACTGTTGGGTCCCATCCATGGCATGTCTGGGAACTATGCAAGCCTGCGGGGAATTCCTCCCAGGCTAGGTGATGGGTAGTAGACTACCTGACAAAAACCTGTCAGACTGTATGCAAGCGTAGTTCACTTAACAGCTTTTCTAGGGCACATCATTTATTGTTGCATTTATGCAGACATTAGGGACAGTAGTAAAAGAAACAATCCCTAGCAGCACAAAATTTAATTAATGGACATGGCCATCTAGACAAAATAGTGAAGAGAGAGAATTTGACTTGTTGCTAGTGAGTGTCTGGACATGTGCTTTTAACATTAGGAAATGGAAAGGAATGGGGATTACAAGAGAGGGCTCTGGTTTACTGATCAGTTTGGCCATCTCTATGGGATTAGGATTTGCATCACATCTCTAAAGGTGACTGTGTTCTTCAGACATGCATAGGATAGAAGGATATTAGCACATCCTAAACCGTTCAGTTTTTGAGACTTTTATAATCAGTGGCCTTAAGTTCCATTTAATCAGGAGGTGGAGATCATTTTTTCTAAGAAACACGGGGATGCATCTCCAACTAGTTGACCTAGCAAATGTTGGTAAAAAATTGTAATTCATAATTCTTGAAATCAGCCATGTTTCCAGGTAGTAGAAGTGTTTGTTAAACTAGTTGCTCCTCTATAGTGACTTGAGATCAATTTTGGGGAAAAAAATAAAGTATTTTTTTAATACGTCTGTAATGTGTGT
>JAVJGI010000057.1:68893298-68908002 GCA_035590275.1 Ibycter americanus | reverse complement strand
ACTCTAGGGCAAGGAGCCAACAGTACTTACAAACGCAACAGGATCGTTGCTCCGTGTCCCAACTATACTGAACTTCTTCACGTAGGTGTTATTTTTCAGCGCTTCTGCAAAAGCTTTTAAAGTTGGTATGGGAATATTCTGTGAAAAGAAATGCAGAAAACCCGTGTTAGGCCATCATCCATATGAAGGAATATTCAACACATTTAAATGATACTTCAAATTTCTTAACAAGGCCAAATCACCAAATGCACTGAAGTAATTTAGGAAGGGGTCAATAAATGTTTTTTAAAGTTATCTTGCTATAATCGGCATGGCCTAAGGAGCATGGCAATGTCGTCATCCTATTTCCCACTCCACTGACAGCTCACTGCCTTGATTTGAAGCTACAACGTCTCTGCTGTTTAATCTAATTGCCCAGAAACTCAGATACTTACAAACGCAGGCATTGTGGGGATGCATGTAACTAGGATTCACGAGCCTACACAACACTGCTCCTGCACCTTTTAATATGAATGACAGCAGAGAGCAACATTAATGTCATGTTCAGGAAAATCTGCACCTACAGAGCCTGATCCAGGAAGATCTGAAACAATCTCCTTGTAGTGCAAACCACAGGCAACACTGACGACTGCTTTACACAACATCTTTCAGGCCAACATTTGCCGTGCTAGCTTTCAACCGTGAAAATAAATCCATGCTGCTTATTCTGAGTTCCTACAAAATGAGTATTTTTCACTTACCAAGCACTTCAGATACCCTTTTCAGATGCACAAATTTTCACCTGTCTAGAATTTTAAGTGGTATCCTCAGCTTGGACTTCTTGCCACACCATTTGGATCCCACCACGTTGAATCCCTATAGCCGAGGCCATCTACAGAGCTGTAACACAGAGCCCAGCGGCTTACCACCTCCATTGCCAGCCCCCAGTTCTCAGAACTGTGTCCCAAAGTCATGAGTCCAGCACACAAAAAAAGCACCTGCCTGCCAGGTCCTCAGCCTGGTGTCCTCAAGGGATGTTCAGGGCCACTAGCCAGAATAAAATACATGAAAGTGAAAATATTTTCATTATAGAAAGGTGCAGGTATCAGGGCACAAGTGGTTTTAATATGCATGTGCAGTTGAGCACATTCTTGTTATTTGAATATGTCATCATTCAACAGACCCCACGGGATGGGGGTCCTGGAGTCAGGACCTGTGGTTTTTAGTATGTGTATGTGTCCCAGAGGGAACACAAAAAGTGGTGCTCTCTCCAGATTTGCTTTCCACAACAAGTAAAGGAGTCCCACAGAAGGGGTGGGTGGGAGACGGACAGGACTCACCCGCAGGAAGGGAGGTTCCTTCCTGTTTTCATGGCAAGTGTCAGGATCAGGATTTCTCCCATCATTTTATCTTACATGAAACAGCCCCTCCACCAAATGTGCCTGACTAAACCATTAAAGCAACCTAAGAACACCTTTAACCAGACAGGCTGGAGTTGGGTTTCCCAAACTATCATCAACACAGCTCTGCTCTTCCAGGCATCTACAGGAGTTCTCCTGCTACCAACCCCACACCACTGTCCCACAGTGGGCAACAACCCCTGTTGCCCAGAATGGAGATGGGAAGTACTGCTGGTCCTTGTCTGGCTACACACAGTGTTGTGGTGTTACTCTGTGCAGCAAAACGTACTTGGTCTCTGCCTTCTGTGTATCAGATGTTTGGTCCTGTTATTAAGAGAGGAGAGCAGAAAGGAGCAAATACCATAATATTGTTAAGGTTGACTTCCTCAAGGTCAGGATCATTGCTTTGTATTCGTTTCAGAGTTTCCTCCACATCCGTTGAGTTCGGTTCCTCATCAGGAACTGGTTTGTACTGTGTGGGCTTAATCACACCTGCAAGTGAAAAGCAAGACACGTGAAACGAAAAGCACCCTGTGAAGCAGCATGTTCTCTTTGGGTGTGTTTCTCCTCTTCCAGAAGCAGTGCTGGGAGAAGGAAGCATGACTTGACAAACAGATGCAAGAGGAGCGACTGAACAAGCACCCGTCCGCTCCACCTGTGCTCACATGCATCCAGGAACACCGCGCAGCACGGGGGCCAACAAGCACAGGACAGCCAGCGCCTGCTGTTACGCACTCTCAGGGTCCAAAACTGGGTGACGGAGGGCACACTGCCTGCATGGGGCTGCTCCCTGGGATCTGCCAGCTCCCAGACGGTGCCAGGACAGCAGCTTGAGACCACGCCGGCTTGCACAGGGGAAGGATGCACCAGAGATGGCCCCAGCAATCACAGGCTGCTCTGACACTCGCAGTTCCAACCTTCAGCCTAAAAATAATTGCCACTTTGCTAGCAGTTTCAAAGCCAAACGCTGCATCCCACTAACACTCTAAATCACTTACTGTTCAGCCCTTCTTTGTTCACGATGGTGCTGCTCCCCAGTGCCTCATAGTACTGCTGGTTACTCATCAAGGTGTGCATGCCAAGGATGGCTACAGAGAAAGAAAAGGAGAACATGACTTGAGTAATTGCAGGCGCCAGAGCCAGGAAGGTGCATCCATGCCGTGCTGCCCAGGACAGGGGTCCATAGTACTTTACCTTTCCCTGTGCAAGCACAGAATACACAAAGGTGGGATCAAGCCCCCCAGCTGTCATAAATAACAGGGCTCAAAGGTGCTCCCTTGTTTATCCCAATGTAGGATTCCAATCCACAATCCACAGGAGAAGAGGAACATCATCTTGTGGACAACAAACAGGAAAACAGCAAAGGCTTCCCAGCAGCCAATTTGATCACACAAAAACAGTGAGGGGAAGACAACAAAACACACAAAAAAGGCCACGGGCAGCATTTAATCTAAGGAGCCCAGTCCGGCAGGAGCCTGCATATCCTCACCATCCTTGCTCACCTGGGCATGTGCCACACACTGCGACAGTCCAGTTTTCACGATGAACTGTGCCCCACGCAGAGCCAAACTGACCCCTCAGGCAGCAACACACGAGGTGACTGTCGTCTGAAGCATGGCAATGCACACCATGTTTTCACTCCGTAACAAGCAGGGGGGGTGGTGTGCTTTGAACTAATTTTTCTACGCTTGCAAGTTGACGTTGTGAGAGGCTGAAGCTCCGCTGGCTCAGTCAAAATGCAGGAAGTGATGGTATGAAAAAAATTCAAAGGCTGTAAGAGCCTAAACCCCAAACTTCTGCCAATTTGTGCATCTCAGGCTTATGACTGCAAAACCAATATGCAAATGCACATTGAAACGTGCCCAGGGGGATCTGCTGACATTCTTGCCAGCTGCAAATAAGCCGTGGGAAGCCAATGGCTTAGAAACACTTGGGAAAAGTTTCTGTTTATAAAAATAACCTTGCTACTCACATAAAGTTCATGTTTGAAAATAAACTGGGTTTTAATCTTTTTTTTTTTTTTTTTTAAATAACTATATGACTTTCTAAAGAAAGATGCAGACATGTCAATACCTGTTACTAACAGACACATTTGAACCGATCTTGACCTCCGGATGGACACAGTGATTAAAATAAACAAGGAACAAACCTTTCCATAAAATTCACACATGCCACCACAAAGGCACTTTGCTTTCCCACGAACTGCTCCTGTTATGCTTGTTTGGCACCAGCTAGTCTGTCACCATTTGCTTGGTGCTTTGGCCAAGAAGGGCTGGGAGCTGCAGAAGGCTACCCCTGAGGCCCATCACAGGGATGACATCTGCTATGGTGACAGCTCACCGTGGCTCCAGGTCCAGGTTGCATGGGCAGGACAGCCTGCAGCAAAGGGTGTCAACAAACTGTCCACTTCCCCACACCACCCCCAGCACATCCCCGGCTGGATTGCACAGAGCCAAGCAGTCTCCATCGGCACGTCTGAGTGAGGCTGGGCACTCTGAGTTTGTATTTCAGCCAGCCCTTTTCTCTGCCATGTACTAACAGCTGGAATTTTCAGGAGAGCAAGACAGCTCGTAGAAGTGATTTGCAGGCTCAGCATCTGGGGACACACACCCTCTCCCCAAACGCAGCTTACTCTGACAACCAGCCAGGACTGTGGATACCTGGACTGCAGACAGAGGGAGGGATCTGCTGTTATGACCATGCAGGGAGGGTTCTGAGGGGCTGGCGTTTGTGCCAGTAGCCAAGAGGGACCCACTGTTTGTTAAGCCTGGTGCTTACTGTTTATTATCCAAAGGCATGGGAGCCCTTCCAGGATTCATTAGGATCCACCCACAAGAGCTATCCTACCGGCCCAGCCAAGGAAGGGATCCAATACACCGTGGCTGACAACGAGCCCTGCTAACAGGCAGGAGCAATGCTGTCACTGTCAATATTGAGATCTCAGCACAGCCTGTATCACAACAGTTCTCCTGCTGCCACTTCAAGAGTGTTCGCCCAACAACCGCAGAATGAGCTGCCCTGAACAGCATCTCTCTGTTAAAATAATTGCTGCACATATCTGGAGCTTAGAAAGGCAGATTTTATAGGATAGGGCTTTACACGAGTACAGTAAAAAAGCAAAACCCAGAGATGCAGTGCCTGGCCAAGGTACGTATGTTGGAAGCGTTAATGCAGAAACACATTTCTGAGCCAGAATATGGTATTATTATGCAGAAGATGTCTAGTCGGTGTGGTTATTCTACAGGCTACCCTACAGACTTCTGGCAAGGAGGATACTCCTAGGGAGTATGGAAGTCTGAAGGAGACAGAACTGGAAAAACAACCCAGTAGCACTGAAACATTCATTGACTTCTGGACCAGCAGGGGACATGTGAACTCGGTAAAGCACCAAGGAGGTGTTCATACACTCCTCCGGCCGTGGCACATCCCACCCTTCCCACAGAGCTACGTCCACACTACTGGCTTCAGCAAGATACCAATATTGTCATCTCTACAGCGGCAGAGTAATGAGGCTATCAGGGGGTCACTTCCACTCAGACAACACTGCCTGAGAAGCAGGAGCGGGACACTGCTTGAACTTACCTAGCATGGAAGTGTAAAGCCCTCCCTCAGATAGGGACCACAACTGCCCTCGGTTTGCACAGGGCTTGTTTAACTTCGTGAAGAGCTCGAACAGCACCTGCAATTGCTCTGACCCCCCCTCCAGCTCGCTATGTATTCCATCCTGATTTTCAGTCACTGTGAAGTGCACCAACCTTTAATGCTGGATTCCCCCACCCCTGAGCTAACACAACACCAACCAACCGCACAAACTGCAAGAAATCTGTAGCTTTAAAATGTGTTGGAAAAGCTCTTTAACTATTTTCTGCTGCTATGAGGTGTCACAGGAATAAAAATTCATATTGTATTACAAGGTACCAATGAGGAACGTGCCTCAGGACAGCAGATGAACCCACACCCACTGCCACCACCTACACCTCCCTAAAATTTGCTCCCGCCACTATACATTGATCCTTCCTCACCTCTCCCAGCTTCTCTTCAGTGTCATTCCCCTGCCTCCCTCATCCACAACCCTTTCTCCCCTTTGTAAGTACATTGTCCAATTTCCTCTCATGTCCCTCGACATCTGAACCACTGGCTAGATTTAGATTAGGTATTAGGAAGAAATTCTTCCCTGTGAGGGTGGTGAGGCACTGGAACAGGCTGCCCAGAGAAGTTGTGGATGCCCTCTCCCTGGAAATGCTCAAGGCCAGGCTGGATGGGGCTTGGAGCAACCTGGTCTAGTAGAAGGTGTCTCTGCCTGTGACAGGGTGTTGGAACTAGGTAGTCCTAGAATCACAGGATCATTTAGGTTAGAAAAGACCTCTAAGATCATCAGGTCCAACCATTAACCCTGCACTGCCAAGTCCACCACTAAACCAAACCATGTCCCTACGCACCACATTTAAAACAGGTGGTTTTTGAACACCTCCAAGGGATAGTGATTCCATCACCTCCCTGGGCAGCCTGTTCCAATGCTTCACCACACTTTCAGTGAAGAAATTTTTCCTAATATCCAATCTAAACCTCTCCGTTTGATCTTTAAGGTCCCTTCTAACCCAAACCATTCTATGATTCTATGACTAACAAAAAGCAGCCCTCAGCACCTGTTGAAGGACTGCTCTAACCTGACAGCGCCTTTAAGAGGTTGCACAAGAAATCCACATTCTCACTGAGTCTGCTTGATTGTTTCCTAGAGGTTTGGCTTGAAGAAAGCTGTGCTCCTGAAGGTGACAGCCTGAATTTGCAAGATTCAGTGGCAGAGACAGAAGAGATCAAACAGCACACACTGTTCCCTTGATAAATCCCTCTTCTCCCCCCTCAGCTTTGGTCTGTGCTCCTGATTCAATCACATGGGCTGAGAGTAACTTTAAATATACACTTCTTTCTTAACAAAGAAATAAATCCTGTCAAAACTGACAGCATTCAGATAAACAACAAAAAGCTCAATAGCTCACTTCCTGCAAAAGAACAAACAAAAAGAAACTAGTAGTTGAACAACTTGAACTCTCAATTCACATGAAACTATTTTACCAGCAATGTCACAGAGCTCTGCATCAGAGGCATTAGCAAGGGCTTCCTCCAGTTCCGGCTCCAGAGTCACACTTTCCAAAACAGGATCCATCGGCTTCTGCTTGGGGATCCAAGCTTTTCCTATAAATGCAAAGTGAGGTCACTCTCAGTACAGCTACAGCACCTGCTTCACAAGCCGTGCAGATGCATTTTCACGGGGTGAGATTCACATAGTGGAAAGGACAGAGGGGGCACAAGGACCTAGAGAAAAATCAGAGGAGACACTGAATCCCATCCCATCAGCTCAGTCTGAGTCCTGCTGTGATGCCAGCCAGGAGGCACCTGCCAGACACCTCCACCCGTGGAGCTCAACTCTTTCACCAGTGCAGAGGACTGCACCTACTAAAACCCAACGGTCCACTGGTACAGGACGACGACTGTTCAATGCACAGCACTCAGAAAGCCATGCACAGCCATACTCTGCAGGACTTCACTTCTCTGAAGGCTGCATAAAAGGGATGGGGATTTGCCAGCGCTCACACGGACAAAGAGAGGCCAGTGGCCTGCACCCAGCACTGTGCAGGATCGATCCCACCACTGAGACAGTTCCTGCTGCTAACTCTGAATGCATGGTGGTGGGGCAGATGGCACTTCAGCCAGAAGAAGGTGGAAAGGTGGCAGTGGAGGGGGCCTGGCAGCAGGCAGAGGTAGCATTCCAGGACACGGGATGCAAGGAGGCTTGGGGCAGCTGGTCTGGCTCAACATTGCTGCAGAGGACAGTAGGACAAGGGGGAGAGACACAGAGGGCATGCCAGGTGGAGACCTCCGTGCTCTGTCTCCTGGCACAGCAGCAAGGCAAGGAACAGGCCTTTTCCCTACAAGTCAGGTCTGAGGTTTCACAGCATGGCACCCACCCGCAACCACCCCCACCACCGGAGAAAAGAGAGAGGCTTGTGGTGTTTTAACACACAGTGGCAGGGAGCAGTCTGTTGAGTAAACCCAGCCCCACTGTGGGACAGGAGAGGGAGGAGGAGGGATCCCAGAGCACTTTGGAGCAGTCTCCTCCCTGAAATAGCCCAGGATCACTGCAGAGAGATAGCGAGTGCAAAGGTCTCAGCCCGGCATGCCAGCCAGGACTATTTTTGTCCCCAGCCTGAAACCAGAGTCGGTGGCACCAAAGGGGAGAAACAAAGATCCTGCTGCTCAGGGATGTGCAGAAACAGAAGGGGCTAAATTTAGCCTCAAGGAAAAAGCAACTGCGCTTTGGGGTCCTGCAGTAGGAAATTGCGGCTGCTATAAACAGCCTTTTGCAAAACACCCCATCTCCTGCCTGCACGCTGCCGCCCCGACAAAGACGGCAGGAATGTGCCTCCTGGGACACAGCTGCTCTCGCAAAAATAGGCGCAGTGTCACGTGTGCCTGCATGACCAGGCACCTTCTGGGCACTCTGCAGCAAAATGAGTGGGGAGGGCTGGCCCCTGGGCTCTGGCTTGGTGTGGAGACCCAGCACCGCTGTCCCACCGGACACATGGCTTGGCAAACCATACAAACCATCTGGTCAGTTCAGTAGGGAATAGGAGAAACAGGGCAGACTTACTTCTGCCGTCACACAGTAACTTCTTTTGACATCTCAGTGTCATTGAAACTTCTGGGTTTTAATTTTGGAAAGCTTCCTATCTCAGTCATGCTTTATTACAAGTTTGAACTTCAAATTAAACGGTGTATGCAAACACAGCACTATATATCATAATACAGCGTGTATGCACAGACCAACTCCTACCCTGTCCAGCTGCACAGCCAGGGAAAGCACCTCCCACGGCAAACTAATAAATCACCCTCTGAACTGCAAACGTGGTAGTTTATTTCCAGCTCTGCCACAACTGTGAACTATGTAATTTACCACCTCTGGCTCATGGTCAATGTAAGTAGTGTCTTCACTCAACAGCACGTTACAAGTGAAAATATGTTTAATGCGTTTGAGATCATATCAGGTTGAAATACGATTAGCTCAGACCAGACACTGAAGACTCAAAATGCCTGAAATACCTCTGTCTCCTGCAGAGCACTGCTACTACCTGCTGGGCTAGCCAGGCTGGTGGAAAACATGGGGCTGGGCTATATCTGAAGCTGCTCGATTGTTCTTCCTGACAGCACACAGTTTACTCTTTTAATTTATTTCTTTCAAGGATAACTGATTTTTTTTGCTAAAAATACCACCTTGACTTTTTCTAAATGGACAGATTTAACACAAGCTCTTTCTCAAAGATGCACATGGATCAGTAAGGAGGCAGCTTTGAGAAAGACCTCAGCTGGGAAACAGGATCACATGCCCACATTTTCAGCACTTCTTTTTTGACACGGGGCAACCAGTAGTGCAAATAGCATACAACCACATCTGCTGCTGCAGGGGGACCGTGGTACAGAGTGAGACACAACAGCATAAAAAAGCTGCTGAGAAGCTCCTAGAACCCAGAGGCAAGGAACTGACCAGACCACATCCCATGTCAGATGATATTCAGAGCGGTAACGGGAGCAGCAAAGCCCTCTGGTTAACGGGACATGTCCCAAGAGAACAGGAAAAGACACCAGAGGAGACGCAGAGCAAGTCCCTTGCTCACAAGCCCCAGGGCCACACCGAGCAGGGATGCAG
This sequence comes from Ibycter americanus, assembly GCA_035590275.1. Classification (NCBI taxonomy): domain Eukaryota; kingdom Metazoa; phylum Chordata; class Aves; order Falconiformes; family Falconidae; genus Ibycter; species Ibycter americanus. The sequence goes on along the minus strand of JAVJGI010000057.1, from coordinate 68,898,921 downwards.
CAGCCACTGCAAGCTAAGGTGCAGCAAAACAGGAACATGCAAGCTGCAGGGGACTGGGAAACGAGTCAAGAGGTGACTAGACGGAAGGTGTTGGGATCATTACAGCTGAGGGGAGCTGTGGAGTTTCTCCATATCAAGACGAAGTTCAAAGCGTTGGGACTGGAGCATGAAAGGCAATGGTGGAAGACAGAGTGCAGCCAGAAGAGCTCACAGGAGGACAGGGCAGAGGAGGAACGGGAGAGGAGAGAAGATGATGTCTCCCCCAGAGCTGGACACAGCTGCAGTGGGATGGGGATGGAAAGAGGCTGCACACTGATACGGCCTCTGTCTATTGCTTAACAACATACCAGCTGGTACCCAAATCAGCAAGCACACAGACCTCTTGAGCACATCCCAGTTTATTAGCCAGCCTGGGCTGGAGCCAGACAGCAGAGCGAGCAGATCCGCCACCCCAGTGGTATCAGAATGAAGTTGTGCTTAGCAATGCAGGTTGGACACAACCCTTCTGCTGTGCACCCACTATGCCTTTGTCGTGACACACTCAGCATGGTGCAAAGGATAACCATACCTCTCTTTTCACCTGTGAAGGGAACCAAGTCTTCTCTGTCTTTAACGTCCTTTGCCTGCTTTTCTAGGTGGGCCATGAGTTCCTCCCTTTTGAATGGGCCAGTTGGTGGCTTTTGCGTCTGATCCCGCTGCCTGAGCCCTGCCGGCAGCAATGCGTTCTAGGCACAGAGGGGAGAAACACAGATTATCTTTGCAGGCTGAGATCCCCATCCACCAAACACTGTCCCCTCTCCACCTTCCTCATTGCACTGTCTTTCTTCCACATTGCTGGACGACTTGCTTCTCCTTTTGTCAAAGGTTAACTCCATCCAACCCCACTGATTCCCACATCATCTGAGACACGTGGTGTTCCTTCCCCGCTCCAGTTTCAAATGCTGGCTCCACTACAAGATTTCCATGATGCCAAGTGGTTGTTTCTTCATAACAACAGCTCCAGCCCTTTCTCTGGGGCTCTCAGCCATCACCTCCTGCTCCTCTAGCCTTTTCCCACACACTCAACATTTCTGCTGCCTCTTTGCAACAGTCACAGTGCTGGAACCAAGCTGCTAAACTCAGCCTATCTTCTCCTCCCCTACATGTGTCTGTCCCAGTGTCCACATGCCCCCTGTGTCCCAGTAAGAACCAGTTTTGGTCTGCCACAGAGCAGACCAGAGAGCTGTGGTGGTCTCTTCTGCCTTTCATGATCCATCACAAAACCACAGGTAGGGTCTCGCAGAGAAGGTCACTCTGTTGCAGATCAAAACCCCTGTGAACCTCAGCCCTTTTTCAAACTGCCTCCTTGTTATTCAGTCACATTAGACACCATGGGAAGTCGCTTTGTGCCTGACACATACGGCACGTAAGCACCTGCTTATATTTAAATATAGAACAGCCTTAATGCAGTAAGACTATTCCCAGATTTGCCACTAAGCATGTTCTTTAAAGGCTTGCTGGGTAGAAGTCAACGTTTACTTTTTAAGACATACGAGGTGATTTTGAACAACATGCCGATTTTTCCATGCCCACCTAACAGAAGTAATTCATTGTAATTTAAATCCTTGGAAGGAAATGACTAATAGGAAACCATTACATTCAGGCAAGCTTGGAGAGCAACAGAGGAGAGCTGTGCTAATGCACAAGGAGGGGAGCATAGGAAACAGTTTGCTTCCTCAGGCTTCATGCTGTGAGAGGTGACCATGCAATCTTCATGCTTTAACTCTTGTACTCAGGCTACACCTGTACAATGTTCGCAATTATTTTACCTTTCCGCACCTTTCACAGAATGCTGCCCGACCCTGTGTCTTCTGAGGCAGCTGTAACCAGCCCATCAGCCCATACGCTTAATCCCAGGAGCTAGCCTGCCACCTTTTAATTATTTTCCTGTGTTGCAATTAAAAATACTGATGATGCAACCTACACTGCCCATCATTTCCCCCAGAAACACCAACTGCACGTTGCAGGAATGATTTCTCACTTGGCAGTGTCCAGCCTCATCATCTAACGTTGCCGTAACCCAGTGGCCTGCCAGTTGGCTCTGCACGTCCCCTGCTAGAGCCACAGGACAATGTTGCCTCCAAAAAGCTTTCATGGCTTGGCACCCGCAGGCCCAGTGTTTGCGTATGCGCAGCTCCTGCTGATGTTGGGAGGTTGCTAAAAAAACAATTACCCCATTTTACAAAACTCTGGGATCTGGATTTCAGCCTAAATGGAGGAAAATACAGACCGTTGCAAGTTTGCTATGAAAAAAAAGCCAAACACGCCACAAAACCCAAAACATTCCCTCCAAGATGGCCTGATCAGAAGCAGAATCCAGTTTCCACAGATGTACTGCCCTGCACCAGCACTGGCTCACATCGGTGCTGCAAATCACAGCGCTCGTCACAGTGCAGCATGTGTGCCAGGGCAAGGGCAGGGGAATACCACAGAAACAAAGTCCCACGTGCAGCCTGTGCTTCTGATGTCAAAACTGTTTCTGCTCGTCTGCGGCCAGTCTCTTCCATCCTTGCACTGAGTACAGGCTCTGCAAAGAATCCCACTTAAATACAGATTACTAATGCAGCCCATTCCCCCACAACTACTGAGATTTACCACCTCGCAAATCTCATGTAAAAATTACGTACATCCGGATCCAGCTCTTCCAGCTCATTCTCTAGCTTGCTGAGCTCCTCCTCTGTCAGAGCCCCAAGGATCTTGTCCTCATCCAAGTCTCGGTATTTTTCCAGCTCCCTTCTGTAAGACATCTTAGAGGAGTCTCGTGAATCTCACTTTTATGCCAAAACAGGACCTGAAATGAAAACAAGAAGCGTTAACACTGAGTACACGGAATGTGGCACTGCAGCCTGGCTGGCAGGGGAATGCCGAACACCACAGAGCTGCAGAAGATCTATGCTTAAAGCATGGCTGACTTCAAAGCCAGGTCAGATTGCTCAGGGGCCCCCTGGTCCGTATCCCACACGCAAGGCACAGCCCACGGTCACGAGAGCGGCACAATTTCAGCAGCACGTTGCTCCACCACAGACTCACAAGGCAGCACTGAGGAAGTATTTTTTACAGGACCCTGGCTAGAGATGTCTTTCTCCAAGCAATGCTAGATGTTAAGTGTCCTAGGCACTTATTTTCTCAAAGAACAATAAACTAAAAATCGTAAAGTCTGCAGCTCTCACGCCCTTAAAAGCCCCCCAGTAACACCTCCCTGCACATGGCACTCCAGGTAACATTGTCACCAGATGGGAAAACAGATTTGTAGCATCACTGAGTACCTCTGAGCCCTGCAAACCTCCACGAGGCTACAGTGTGTGGCACTCCTTCCCATGTTTTAAAGCCACAAGGAGATCAGGAAGTATTATCCACTCACGTTCAGCAGGCTGCCAGTTTAACGTGCTGTTTAGTGACCCACCTTCCCCGAGACCACACGTGTTTGCACTGCTGCAAGCTAAGCAGCTGACCTGAGCGTTACCGCACGTCTAAACCAACCCTTGAGGAAAAGCAGTGGGAGTAGCATACTGAATGACCTATCCGGATAATCCCTGATGACCCAGGGGTTTGTCCCACGTCTCCTAATATAAAACGCCATACAGAGTCACACACACGTAAATGGACCTCTGCCAGCTCTAAGACTGTAGCAGACCTTCTGCAAAGGTCAACTTATTTAAAATGTGCAGGTGGGTTAAAAATACACCCAGTAGAACACATGAGTGTATACAACTCTGCTTTTTTTGCTGAAAGTTTCCTTCTGTTCCATAGCACTGCTTACATATTTTACATATTATTTACATAGCACATATTCACCTTTTTTTTGGCTCGATTTTTGTGGAGGGTATTGAACCGTAGATAATTTGAAGTGACTTTTCCTACAGTTTAAAAAAAAAGTCTTGTTATTCTTTCAAGTGGCACTTACATTAAAATAACAGCAAGGCCTGTGCATTTTTCAAGGAGCCAAACATCTTTTAAGTTTCTATAAATGGCCTCTTTTCAGCCTCTGCAGAGCATCAGAGCCCTACCCTGAGTCACATCTCTCTAGCTTTGCTCATCCTCTCAGGGCAGATCATGTTCTTATGATTGCTCTTCATTAGCGGAGAAGTCTCTTTAGACAACTTACAATGCAGCTGCTGTTCCAGATAGGAAAATTATCTTTAGCTTGTTCACGAAAGGGCACATTAATGCACACGTGGCTTGACAGCAAGCCCTTAAATATAGAGCTGTCATCTGGTCAGATGTTTGGTTCCCCGCTGGTGTAATGGCAACTCCTGCATCACTTACATTCCTGCCACTCGCCACTTAGGAGGTGTAGCGCCAGGAGATGGTGCCTCCTGGATGGAAAGAGCAGCCCCCCAGGCTCCCACAGCTGAGAGCTGAGGGAGTGAAAACCAGCTTTTTTGTCAGGCTGGCTTGCTCCGTGTGGTGACAGTCCATCTGTGGCACTAGGGTCGAGAGCAGTGAGAGGGTGATGGAGGAAGCGCAGGCTGCGGGGCGCGGTGGGTTTGGCCAAGCGAGGCGGTGGGGACCCCAGCACTCGGGGGCTTCACCGTGCCCCTGCAGCGCTCAGCGCAAGGCACCTCGAGCAACAAGACAGATGTGCAGCAGCCACCCACACAGCTGTGCCCTCGTCAGGCTAGCAGCCGCGACCAGCAGCTCAGACCCAGCAAGGCTGCCCTTCTGGTCGGCGTAGAGAAAAGCAGAGCCTTCATCACAACGACCCATGAACAAACGCTTGTTGTTACAGCAATTGTTACTACTCTGATGCAGGAGATCCTAGAAAAGCAGCCTGGACCCAGATCCGGAGATTGTTGTGCCACTGCGACCTTAGATTAAGGTGCATGAACCACAAGCAGCCTGTATTCCACATTCAGTTTTCAGTTTTTACTATTCTGTGGAAGGAGTGGGAGCTAAGAGCCGGCAGCAAGGCAGAGGACAACCCACCTGAGGCTGCTAAATTCCCTGTAATGGCTTAAAAATGCTCACATCTGTCTTGGCTACACGTGGACAAGTACTGCCAGCGGCAGCCCCAGCCCCTTCCTGGCAATCAGGGGCAGCCGCAAGCGGCAGCTCAGTGGGGACCGGGGCGCAGCCTCCGCAGGGCTGACCTTGCTGCCTCCTGCCAGAAGGACAGAGACTGTCAGCACCAAGAGGCAAAAGGCAGGACAGATGTCGGATGTCAGCACGCACAGGCAATGCTTCTGGAAAATGCTTCAGGTTTCAAAGCATCCTGCAGAGATATGAAGCTGGGGCTGCATATAGCAAAGGCCCTGAGGGTTGAGGACAGGTGCAGAGCTGGCTGAAACACAGCTGAAATCCCCGCAGGGAGAAGTCTGTTTGCTACGCACACCAAGCAGAGCTGCCGGGAGGGGACAGTGCCCTCAGCCTCGCTGGTGCAGCTGGCCGGCGCCAATGACTCGCGAAGCTCCCGCAGCACACGTACCGGGAGCACCGGCCGTGCCCGCGGCGGCGGGGTCCCGGGCCCGCAGCCGGGCGCCCAGCCCCAGCAAAGCAGGGCCCCATCCCGCGTAACGGTTACTCGGGAAGACAAACGCCATAATGCCAACTGTCCCCACCCTCCTTCTTCTTCCCCCAGTTTATA
>JAVJGI010000057.1:68849420-68860754 GCA_035590275.1 Ibycter americanus | reverse complement strand
AGCTCTGTTTTGAAGAGTTTAGATGCTGACCGAGCAAGCCATTTAGAGACAGAAAAATGCTATTTCAGTAAGTTCTTTCAGCTTACTTCAGTATAAATACGCTCAGGCAGACATCATTAGGTTACTATTTCTTGCATAGAAGTTAATGTTCAAGATGCAACAGACTCCTCCAGACACTGCTACGGCCAAGACACCTTCAAGGATATACAACACTACAGAAACTTTTATTTATAAGCAAACAGCTTCATCTGTAAGAAGTACTTCAAAACAGCCACCCTTTCTTTAGCACAAATATCTCAGGTTTCCAGTTGATTTGCCTGTAAGGTGCTTCCCACTAGTATGGCTAGCTGGTTGGCTTTGCAAGCACAACATGCCTGCTGTCACCTTTCCATCAGACAGCACAAAGCGGAGTCAACAGCTGTCAGAATGTATTATGAAGGCAACAAGGACTGAAGTCATTCTACACAGAAGAAACACGTTTGCTCTGGGCCTGATTAACAGAGGGAGCTCTTGAAAATTAAAATCTGGAGCCCAAAGTAATACAGCTTCAAATAAAAAAAATACTCCCAAGGTAAACAGTAACACTGCAACTAAGTAAGCCAAGTGGAATGCAAAAGAAGAGCAAGTCCACACCTTTTGACATATGCATACATAGAGGATGACGGCAGACATGCTCCTGTATGTGTTACTAGGACAAAAATTTTGTATATGTGTGTTTGACATGGTGCAAGTAAACCACTACACTAATACATATAATCAAAAGAAAGGATCCACTCTGCAATGCCAGAATGACCAGAATAACATCGAGTTTTGTTTAACTGTGTGTATGGTGATGATCAAAGAGCAGATACACTGGCAAACTCCTAGAGCATCAATACCTTCCAGGAAGAAAGGGGAGAAAATACCTCCTTGAAATGTGTGCGTAGTCAGAAGTGTCCTTCACTTTCAAGGTTACATTCACAACTAGCACGTGCAGCTATCTGCTGTTATTCTTCTGCAAGGCAGGGAAAGGAAATGAGCAGTGGAAACCGGCATTTAACGTCAGTGACAGAGTCTCATCATACGTGGCAAGCAGAAAAAGTCTGGCTCCATGATTCTTCCTATCAAACAGGTTCTTAAAGACTGCTCTAAACCACATTCATCAGAACTATCACTGATTCAGTGACAGTAATTCATCAGAAGTGTGATGCATGAATTCTTTCAGATCAGATTTAAATATGCAACACAGAAGCTAGCTACCATGGCATATGTACCATAGACTGCAAATAGACACATTTTGCTCACAGACACCTTAGACAAATACTTCAGTGTGAAGGCAGCCCTTATCTACTCGACTTTCCTCAATAGTACATGAAGTTAAACTCCCAGCAAGCCGGAGCTCAAAGCAGTGAGGAAGGTACTTCTGGCCTTGATCAGCTGTACCCTGCATCCATACATTTGGCTGACAGCATCTTTTCTGTCAGAGGCAGCCACTACAACTCCAGATCCCACTATTTTTGCCCATCATTCTACAGTACAGCTCTCCCCAGGCAATGGTGAGATGCTGCTTCAACATTAATGCTCTGCTCCTCCAATCTGCTGCCTCTGAAAGCAACAGTTTAAGCTACCATGCTGTTGAATAAGCGTGCAAAATAACCAGTTCTGGAGGAAAAAAAACAGACTTGTGCAATGTTCTTGAAAGGCTGAAGATCCCCACTGCAAAGGGTGGCATCAGACACAGTAAAGAGCTTTTCCTTACAAGGCTGTGGAAGCCCCTTCCATCATCTGGTTATAGCTTATCCTTGGGATCCACTCCAGCTTTTACCACTTCTAGTCCAATATGCAATCAATTGTTTTGTATGGGAAGCTATGATACCTGACTTCTGACCCTAAATGCCAAAAGGGCACATTAAAAGGCTTGTCTTCAGCCAAACCTCATGTCAGCTGGAAGAGGACAGGAACAGGACTAGAATATATTGCCCAGAAAGGCTGTAGAGTGTCTGTTGTTAAAACATGACCAGATACAGCCCTGGGCAAACTGCTCATGGTGACCCTGCTTGAGTAGGAGGGTTGCATTAGACATTCTCAATAGGTCCCTTCCAACCTCAGTGGTTCTGTGACTCTATGAAATGTTTATGCAATGTTAGAAGAGCTGGCTCAGTTCTTCTGAATTTCGATTGAATTTCAGTTATCAGGATGTAAGAACTACATTCAAAAATCACAAGCCTCTTACAATACTAGGGAGGGCAAAATAATTTTGAAAGGTTTTTGATTTAATAGCCTTTTCAGTCACTAACCCTGACAGGTACGTCAGTTTCATTAAGAGGGCCCAGAAAAGATCAGTTACGATATTCACACTGACAACGACAATAAATTTTGGTGGGTTCTTCATGGCAAATACAGAAGATACATTCAGCCCTTCAACTGAAATTAAAATTTTCAGATGATACAATGACTCTAAAACCTTTTTATTTCTGGTAGTTACTACTTCTGTACTTAACTGAAATGTTAAAATACAAGTCATACTGGCCATATTTTTCTATTTTCTTTTGTTGTTAGACTAAAGGATCCTTATTACCGAGATACCCTTGCTCAGGTTCAGCTAGTGCTCAGGGCTGGAGTGGTAAGCTCTGCAAAGTTTAGGACTGTCTTTAGGTTGCCCCCTTCTGCCCATCCTCCTTGCCCTCACACTTCACTACCTTGCACATCACAGTGAGCGTAATTATTCTGCACAGTTCCTCATGCTTTTGAGACTCTGACTCCTGAAAACAGTTTCAAGTGAAACTCTGTGATGCAATAAGCCAGCTGGACCAATTTAAAAACTCCATACTGTTGAGGGCTGCCCTTATTCCTCACATCCTTTATGCCAGCACCGTGGATCAGCAGACACCTTTGTCAGCTGTTCTTTTTGGCTGCACTAATTTTCACCTCATAATGCAGTGAAGTTTTCCTAAGGCGTCAGAGAAGTGTAAGATTTAATACATAAGAAGCTGCAAGCTTATTTGAAGCAGGAACAAGACAAGATCCTGTCAAATAGAGTCTGACTTCATTTGGTGGCTCATCATGTTGTCTAACCACTCATTAATAAGATCCAGCTTCAGGAACATCAAGTTACAGGCTGTTCTAGCACTGTGTCTGGACAGCAAAGTTATTCTGGATATCTTGTCCTCAGCAGGCTCCTTTCCACACATACTATGACACCATCTTCTCAGTGAGGCTGATACCAACTGTATTTTGCTTTGTGCAATACTATATACAACACATATAGTTAAATTTTAGGCAGAACATGCCTTCTGTTCACTGAACTCCATTGTAAATGGCTAGTGGCTCAGTGTCTAGTACTGACATAGCCAATAAAGCAAAATATCAGACCAAACACTGATTCCTTCAACAAGCATGGCAAAAGAAAGCTAACTACCATAATACTAGAGGTCATCTGCAGGAGAGAGTTTGTAGGGCCTGTGTAAAACTGTGCAAGTTTTCATTCATACATACTACCAGCCATGACAGCCCGCTTTGTTGTCTTCTCCACGTGTGAAGTACATTCCAGTTCATAAGAACACACTGTCTATTACATGTAACTAGAGCTGAACTTTCTACTACCTCAAATCCATTTCTCTGTTTGGATGATGAATTTTTCTTCACACAGCTAAACTGTAGTATAGGAATTTCTTCCTTGGGAGTAAAAACTGGACAGAACCAAAGCTGCTCAAGGAATACAACTGGTTACTATGGCAATCCTCCTCTGAGCATACTGGTTTAATTTAATCTGAACACTGCAGTAAAAACTCAGCTGCTATGTATGTACGTAGTACCTGGTTTGTTAAGAGAGGGGATATCACCCAGGAACAAAGGTTCAGAAAAGAGCAGCCCTAATCCTGTTTCTGTCAGTTTGATCCTGCCATCTTCGTAAGCCTTTAGTTTCCCTTTCTGCAAACAGTCACTATTTTTATAAAATATAAGATTAAGAAAATTCTGAGAACTAGATACTGTTAAAAAAAATCAACAAAATATCCTACCCGTCAACTAGGCAACATAGGCGAGTCCCATTCTTGTCTAAAAATATCTTCTACCTTCCTATTTGTAATGACAAACTTCAGCTTGTAACGACTACTTAAAAAAATAAACTCAAACCAACCCCATACACCCCAAAGTCCATGTCAATTTTCCCCTTCTTTTCTCTGTTTTTTTCCAGTTATGTATCTTCAAGAAGACAGACAGCCTTTGGGACCTGCCCAGCACCATCCCAGACATTCAAGAGATTAAGTGAAGAACACTAAGCTTTCCTTTACTGTATAAAACCTCCTCCTCAGAATAAATAGCCTGGCAAATGTTCTCCAGTTTGAGGAGCATTTTCACACAGTATCATCCAATACAATACCAAAGTGCTTAAATGCACTAAAGAACATGGTCAGGTATTACATATTCTTTAGCCATATGCTTATTAAAAGGACTGAGGAACAATAGATTACCAGAGATGACGTTGGCCTCTAATGACAAGCGATTAAAGGTTAAACTGATAGGTAGCCAGAGCCGGTACGATGTTTTACAAAAAAGAATACCTTTGTTATAGAACTGTTGAAAAGTAAGTATATGTCTTCCAGCACAACTGGAATTTCCAGATTCAGAATGGTAGTTTTTTTCTTACCAGCTCCTTAAGAAACCAGACAGAAAGACTAAGCCATTACTACAAGGAAACTCTAGAATCAAGTCTAGAAGCACGCATCCCTTCTTTCTGCCAATTAAAAGGCGGCTGCCTACTAGTTGCTCTTTCTTCTAACTGCAAGAATGAATTTGGGAAGATGGGTGGAGAAAAAGATGATAGAAGACAGCTTGACCTGACAGCACAGGGAACTGACGTATCTGGTCATCTTCTCAGGTTGATGTATGCTGATAGAAAGAGGCCATTGCTATAAAGCAGCCAGCACCACGACTCCCTGGAAAGGATCTGCTGTGGAACAATTACATACAGGCAGACAGAACAATTACATACAGCAAGAATCAGCGCATTAGAAGAGCTGTACTTGGTCAGAACAAAGATGTTCCTAGCCTGACATCCTCTTTCACATTAGCAGGTGCCTATGAAAAAGCATAGAGGGTAAGACAAATGTAGTAATACATCTTCCTCCCATTCTGGATAGTCCATAGTTCAGGCACTATCAGTTGGTAACAGTTTCTTTGGAATTAAGTAATTCATGATGACTGAGGCCAGGAATCATGTATTCACCAGTAAATGTATTCAGCTGCTTTTGAATTCAAGATGATGAGTATTCCTTGTTTACCTTCTCCAGGTCTCTTATTATTTTGTAGCCTGTATCTTTCCCCACCTAAATCATCTAACTTACTTGTCCCTTGTACAGCACCCATTTCTTATCTTTACTTGTCACCGTTTGAACCACCCTTTCACCCTGCCTGACCTCTCAGTGAGTTTTTGTTTGCATATTTTCTGCGTGGAGATGGGAGGAGCACACTGATTTTGACACGTGCTTACACAACCTGTTTCCCCAATGGTACGGTGTTTGCTATTTTGTTCTCTATTCACAAGAACACAGACCAGACCATCTTTTTCAGGGAAGTCTGCTGCCTCCCTGGGGCCCAAATTAGAGATGTCACCAGATGACTGAACGGCTTAATACAGCTTTTGGACTACTCACTCCTGCTCTTTCATGTGGGTACTAATGATGTTGTAACAAAAAGGCCAAGGTCAACAAAAAGAGATTTCAGGGCTCTATGAAGAATGCTAAAAAATTCAGAAGCATAGGTAGTATTTTCCTCAGTCCTCCCAGTAATGGGGAGAGACTTTGGAAGAAACAGACGAGCCCAACATATACATACCTGGCTCTAGGACTGGTGTCTCCACCAAAACTTTGGGTTTTAATAACCATAGAAGAGTCTTTGAGCCACAAGGCATGACAGCCCCTGACTGGATGCATCCGTCCCAATGGGGGAAATGCATCTTTAGTCATAAACTGCGGGGACTGAGAGGGCTTTAAACTAGAATCACTGGGGGAAGGGGATGCCAACAGAAGAGCTGAAGGTAAGCCAAGGGTTTGCATGGCATTGCTGGAGGGTTGCAATGCTAGTGGGAACACTTACAGTGCTCCTGGGAGCGCAGGGAGCTCGGGAGCACATCTGAAATGTTTATACACCAATGCACGCAGTACAAGAAACAAACAGGATGAGCTGGAAGCATTGGTCAGTTCTCACAGTTACGATGTCATTGGTGAGACTTGGTGGAAGGAGTCCTACAACTGGAGTGCTGGGATGGAGGGATACAGGCTGTTCAGGAGGCATAGGCAGGGCAGGTGAGGTGGAGGAGTTGCACTGTACATGAGGGAGAGTACATCGCCCTTTCAGTTATCGATGATGTGGTTGAAAGCCTTTGGGTGAGGATTAGGGGGATGGAAAACACATGTTGAGGTGGGTGTCTACTACCAATCGCTCAGTCAGGATATAGCACTGATGAGCTATTCTACAGGCAAGTGGGACAAGTCTCTGGATCGGTAGCCTTTGTCCTTATGGGAGATTTCAACTTCCCAGGCATCAGCTGGGAATACCCTATTGCTGAGACAAGCAAGTCTGGGAAATTCTTGAATTTTCTGGAAAGTAGCTTCTTGTCACAAGTACTCGGTGAGACAACTAGGAGAGATGCCCTTCTACACCCGCTATCTGTGAATAGAGGAGGACTATGTCACATTCAGACTTGACATTAGGAAGCATTTACCAAGAAGGCGGTTAAACACTGGAACAGGCTTCCTAGAGAGATGGTGGATGCCCCAAGCCTGCCAGTGTTAAAAGGCATTTAAAAGGCATTATTAAAAAGCCCTTAAAATGCTTTAACTTTTGACCAGCCCTGAAGTGGTTGGTTAGTTACACTAAATGAGCATTAATAGGTCCCTTTCAACTGAAATATTCAAGTACTTCTTACCACTTGCATTTTTTTCATACTAAGCCAACATTTTCATGAAGTTATTATAAATGCCAATATCTCTTTTTCCAAGCTTAATAGTCCACACAGAAAAAAACACGTTTTTAATGTAAGGAGTCCTTCCTGTCCACTGCTGTAGTTAAGTCCCAGTTGCAGTTTTATGGGCCAGCGACCTGGTATTACAAAGTTCCATACTTCTTCAGAGTGCCTTGGACCTTATAAACCTGAACAACCGTGTATTACTACCTAGCTCAACTTGTATTGACACCCTTTATGAATTCACGACAATCCTGACCAGCACGTGTTCAAGTGTCCCCCCTGTGGAATCCCATTATCACCTCGTGCCTTTCTGAAGGTCACCATTTCAGCCTTCCTACATTTCCAATCTTTTAACCAATTATACATCCATGCAAGGACCTTCCCTAATGTCCTAGGCCTATCTAATTCTCTAAAAGCCTTTGGGAAAGAACTCTGGAAATGCACGTAAATGTTGTGAGAAAAGATGTTGGAATTTAGTCCTCTCTTGAACTGCCGTATCTGAATCACTCAAAAAGATCGAGTAATTGAGGAGCGCTGAGCATGTGCAAAGGGAACCACCAGACACGTTGCCAGTACCAAAAGTAAATTCATTATTACTTTTGGGTTATCTGTGACTTCCAAAAACAAAAAAAAAAAAAGAAGAAAAGAACTTGTATAAACCTGCATCCCTCTCACTCTCATACCTCTGCTGTAACATTCTCTCCCCCTCAGGGGTCCAGCTGTTTGCATCCTAAGGATTAAAGGCTGAGCCCAAACACAGCTGAACTACATAACTTTGGCTCAGAATTCTAAAAATACTGCTAACTGTGAGAAAGACTTGTGAGAAAAACCTGTAGAAAAATAAGAAATGAGACAGGAATACGATGGCTAAAATGGTGATCACTAACTGCTTAAAGTTGTATGTAAAGTAATTCATCAAATAGAAAGGTAAAAGATTCTGACAGAAAACAAGGAAGGTGGGAGGGGCATTACCAGTCGTCACTTTTTTTCAAAGCACTAATGTTGCTCGAGATGGAAGTAGACAATTCAGCAACACTGAGGATCTGATCAACAGAGCTGTTGAAGAAAACTCTTCTCCTGGCAGAAGCCCATCTGAGCAGCAAAGACTTGTATTATATAAGGGTGGCGAACATATTTACTCTTAGCCCAATTGCTCATTTAGGCTTGGCTATAATCTGTGAGCACTAGCCACTAAATAATTACTTTGTACTTTTGCATTTAGCTGTGCAAAATATGTTGCTACAAGCAAGATGCTCAAGCAAGCTAACCTAAAGAAGGGAGTTAACAGACCAATGGAGAACAAATTCAGCCTCAATCCTTTGTAGCAGGCCCTCTTGCCTGAAAGGTGGAGACTGAAAACAAGATTGTCAACCTGCAATGAGTGATTTTTGGAGACTTCAGCTCACTAGATAGGAAATTTCCATTACTGGTGGTTGTAATCTAAACACAGAAATGATCATTTCCCAGAAGTCAAAAATGAAATTACTTCCCTTCAGAGAAAAGTTGAGGGATATGAGTTATTCAGAACTGCTGTCCATTGCAGAGTGCTCAGATTATGAGCTTGGAGATGCTGAAAGCGTATGACAAGGTTTATTGCCTGCTGGCTTGTAACTAAGCTACTACTGATCAGTATGTTTTCAATAAGGGTATGTGCTGTCTCTTTAAGAAGACACTGAGAGAAACACCAGGCATTTTTTCCTGTTCTTTTGAGGCTGGCAGACACTCCCAGTGTAAGTAATCAACAAGGCAGAAATAATTCAGAAATTAGTTGTGGAAGCATCTTAACTGTTATGGAAGACTATAGTCTGCCCTCTGGCATTTCAAAGGATCTACGGACCTGTCTGTACACCTTGCATACAACTTACTTGAACCAGGAATAAACACTGATTGTATTTAAGAGATGTACGGTAGCCTCCATGAGAAGGCCTGGGTCCCAGTTCAAACTTCTCCATGCCAGAGTCATGGCTATGGTTTACGTAAGTCAGTAAACTGAGACAGGCTTTACAGGCTCATTAAGAGTTCTCTACACTAAGACTGACTGTGCCACAACAACTTGATAGTCCTGAATGCTGTTGTGCCGTGCCTGCTGTATTACAATGTTTCCACAGATTTAATGACTGCTTATTTACACTAATATAGAATCATGAATTATGTTGGAAAAGACCTTTAAGATCGAGTCCAAAAAACAACTTAATTTGCTTGCTAGAAAGAAAAGACAGACCCAACAGATAACAAGCAAATGGACAATGAACGCACACTGCAGATCCTGGATGAATAGTAACATTTTGTCTGGAATATTAGTTACAAACAAGACTAAAATTTGCTGCATGAATTAAGGAACTCAGTGAATAACAGCTTGCTCTACAGATAACACAGGAACCTATCATCAACCGTCAAAAAATCCCACCATCTTTCTCCAAGTGACAGAGGAGCCAATGAGGAGAGGTGCTATGCTGAACCTTGTTCTCACCAGCAAGGAAAGGCTGGTGGAGAACGTGAAGTGCAAGGACAGCCTTGGCTGCAGCGACCATGAAATGGTAGAGTTCAACATCCTTAGGAGAGCAAGGAGGGCACTCTCCTGGAGAGTGCAGACTTTGGCCTCTTCAGGGATCTGCTTTGCAGACTACCACAGGATAAAGCCCTGGAGGGAAGAGAGGCCCAAGAAAGGGGTTAATATTCAAGGATCACCTCCTACAAGCTCAGGAATGCTGCATCCCAATGAAGAGGAAGTCAGGCAAAAATACTGGGAGACCAGCATGGATGAACAAGGAGCTCCTGGAAAAGCTCAAACACAAAAAGGAAGCCTATAGAGGGTGGAAGCAAGGACAGGTAGCCTGGGAGGAATACGGAGAAACTGTCCAAGCAGCCAGGCATCAGGTTAGGAAAGCTAAAGCCCCAATAGAATTAAATCTGGCCAGGGACATCAAGGGCAACAAGAAAAGCTTCCACAGGTACATCAATGATAAAAGGAGGATTAATGAAAATGCAGGCCCTCTCCAGAAGGAAACAGGAGACCTGGTTACCTGGGATATGAAGAAGGCCAAGGTACTCAACGACTCTTTTGTGTCAGTCTTCACCAGCAACTGCTCCAGCCACACTGCCCAAGTCACAGAAGGCAAAGGCAGGGACTGGGAGAATGAAGAACCATCCACTTCTCAAACCTGAAGATAATGTTTGAGACCATCTAAGGGACCTGAAGGTGCACAAGTCCATGGGACCTTATGAGATACATCTGTGGGTCCTGAGGGAACTGGTGAATGAACTTGCTAGGCCACTATCCATCATATTTGAGAAGTCGTGGCTGTTCGGTGAAGTTCCCACTGACTGGAAAAGGGGGAAATATAATCCCCATTTTTAGAAAGGGAAAAAAAGGAAGACCCAGGGAACTATGAGCCAGTCAGTCTCACCTCTTCACCCAGCAAGATCATGGAAGAGATCCTCCTGGAAGCTATGCTAAGGTACATGGAAAATAAGGAGATGACTGGTGACAGCCAAAATGGCTTCACTAAGGGCAAGTCGTGCCTGACAAATCTGGTGGCCTTCTGTGACAGGGTTACAGCATTGGTGGATGAAGGAAGAGCGACCGATGTCATCTACCTGAACTTGTGCAAAGCTTTGGACACTGTCCCACACAATATCCTTGTCTCTAAACTGGAGAGACATGGATTTGACAGATGGATCACTCAGTATGGAACTGGCTGGATAGTCACACTCAAAGAGCTGCAGTCAAACAGCTCAATGTCTGAGTGGAGACCAGTGACAAGTGGCATTCCTCAGGGGACTGGTGCTGTTTAACATCTTTGTTGGCAACACGGACACTGGGATAGAGTGCACCCTCAGCAAGTTTGCCAACAACACCAAGCTGAGTGGTGCTGTTGACATGCTGAAGGGAAGGGATGCCTTGCAGAGGGACCTTGACAGGCTTGAGTGGTGGGCCCATGCACAATTCATGAAGTTCAACAAGACCAAGTGCAAGGTCCTGCACATAGGCTGGGGCAATCCCAAGCACAAATACAGGCTGGGCAGAGAATGGATTGAGAGCAGCCCCGAGAAGGACTGGAGGGTGCTGGTGGACAAAATGCTCAACATGACCCAGCAATGTACGTTTGCAGCCCAGAAAACCAACTGTATCCTGGGCTGCATCAAAAGAAGCATGACTGGTTGAGGGAGGTGATTCTTCTCCCCTACCCAGCTCTGGTGAGACCGCACCTGGAGTACTGTGTTCAGCTCTGGGGACCCCAGCATAAGAAGGACTTGGACCTGTTGGAACAAGTCCTGAGGAGGGCCATGAAGATGCTCAGAGGGCTCAAGCACCTCTCCTACGAAGACAGGCTGAGAGAGTTGGAGTTGTTCAGCCTGGAGAAGAGATGGCTTTGGGGAGAACTTAC
>JAVJGI010000057.1:68777103-68790590 GCA_035590275.1 Ibycter americanus | reverse complement strand
CCCTTCAGATTCACCAAAAAAAAAAGTAAAAATCATCCCTTCTGTCCCACATGCCATTCAAGACACGCTGCTGGCTTGGTGTCCAAACAGGCACATAAAAGGACCAAGTCATTGCCCAGTGCACTGCAGGTGCTGAACACTATGAACTGACTGAGATGAAGATTCAAGGGATGAAAATCACACAGGGCAGTAAAAGCCAAAATATAACCCTTAAATACAGTGGTAATAAGAAAGCATACATTTTTTACAGTGCTGCAGTTTTGCAAAGTCAGAGTAGTATATTTTAAAGGAAGAATGAACTCTTACATTATATTAATTGCACAAGTAAATCTAGAACAGTTTTATACACTAGAATAGACATTGCTATAGGCAAACTTACTGCCCAGTTTTACTACCTATGATGTTTTCAGTCCAGTGGATTGAAAATGCAAACCAGTGCCTAACAGTAACTTAAGTACCAAAACCAATATCCTGTATTATTTCATTTTGAAAAAAAAACATCAGCAATGCCTGTAAAGATAGACAGCACACTGCACAATTGGTGGGATAACACATTATTACACTCATAACTGGTCAGAGAATATTTTCAATAGCTAGAATTTGAATAGTACATAGCTGTGGCTGTCTGTAACTCTCTCTGGAGACTGAGAGACAATTTAGAGGACATTTACTCAGAAACATAGGGGAAAGCCAGTGTCTACAAGGAATTACTACTGATTGATTACACAAATGTGTTTCTTTTTCTCATCATTTTCAGTGATTATGGGAAGAAGAAAAAGTACTATTATTGATTGATCTGCATGCCACAAAGGAGGAAGGTCTCTCTCCACACCTTCTTAATCATGCAGTCTCACTTGAGATACAGAGATCTTTTTTTATCCCTATTACCAGCACGCAGGTGCTACCACAGCACTAAGCAAGGGTGGGAAAGGCACGAAGAGGTTCTGAACAGTATGTTTATTGCTCATGTAGCAGCACTGCCCTCCTCCTGCTAAAGGCTTTGAATAAGAGATATGACTGCTACCTCAAAATGTCAACGAACTCAACATTGCAGTTATTGGGAAGTAAGTATACTGAATAATAATGACAGGGCTTCCAAAGACTGCTTTGGTGCTCTTTTGGTAAGGGGGGGGTAAGAGGGGTGGCAGGGAAGAAGAAAACCAAACACAACCCCCAAATTCTGTCTACAAGTTCCTGACTAACTTAATTGCTCCCTGTGCCAGCTCTGCCTCAAGCAATATTGTTTGTGGACACCTGCAGCATTTCAAGATTACCAGCCATAGTGTAAGTTGTGCAATGCCACAGAGTTGCACTTCACCCTTGGTTTCCCCCCAGCATTACCTGCTGTTAAATTTCCCTGGTTCTTCTTCTCTAGCATGATGAAAGTCCAAGCTCAACTCTGCATCGATGCCAAGACCACAGTAATTGTTCATCTGTACAATCTGACAAAAAAAATTGTATTATTTCCTCCTTACATTTATAAATGAATAGGTTCTGAAGTTTTTCAACATAAGCAAGCTTTGCAGATGATCCTTCCAAGTCACTTGCATCTTGACAGATTCTGGAAAACATTTTCCAGAAACACTACACTAAAAATAAAGCTGTATGGACAATTGTTGACATGTGTAGTCATTATTTCCAAAGTCTCCGAAATTTAATCTTAATTGCAAGTAACAAGCATAATAAAGCAGAAGTAAAAACAAATGCAGAAATAAAACCAACAAAACTTCTCAAAGCAATCCTATGCCATAACTATACAAGTTGCTGAACACTAACACCACTATTATTTTTTACATCAGCCATGGATTTATCGTGACATCACTGGGAAGACACTCCCCCTCACTCTGGAAGGTGACTAGCTTACACCAGATGAGTGAATAACTCGACTTCACCCACTCAGCTGCATTTTAAATAGCTCCCTATATACCAGTCTCAAGTTTATACAGATTTCAACCATTTCTGCAATTAATTCTTCCTTTGCATGCCAGTCCATTCCACAGCTTTTCTATCCTAGTCCTTGTGTCTCCCACCCTTCACCTTTAAAAAGCAGATTAGGCACTCAGTGCAAACCAACCCCTGCCTCCACCAAGCAAAAAATAGCTGGAACTTGAGCAACTTAAATCTTCCAATTGCCAAATAACACCTAGGATTTTCCAGCAACTGGACTAAAATCTTAGACAATTCTACCATTATTACAATTTCCTACTTTTTTTTTTGCTATTCCCTTATCCAATAACTTTGTTTTGTCTGAAGAGAAACAGAACCAGGACTTACACAAAGCTCTGAAGTCACCATCTACAACGAACATTTTTATTTTCCTTAAGAGAAACAAGTAGTACAAGCCAAGGGATAGGGACTTTCACTCAAAAAAATAAAATGGATGCTAAAATAAAATAGATGCCACATATATAGACACACAATGGCAGTAAGATGACAGAAGGATTACTTGCTGTATATGCTAGCAACTCCTAGTCATTTTCTAAACTGTTAAAGTCAAGATGAGAGTACTATTTTGGGGTGAGGCGTTGTGTTTTGGTAAACACTCCAGTTTCACTAGTGTTCTGAAAAGTGGCGTTCCTTCAAAAAGCTTTTCTTATTTGACAAATAAATTTATTTCCAGCTTAAGCAAATACGTATGCCATTGCCACTTTAATCTTTTCATTAATCCTCTATCAGATACTTTTTGTCAAACAGCTATGAAGTCTGTTCTGCAGCCAACCAGGCCAACCAAAACTGAAGCACTAGACCCAGACATATGCTGTATTCACTAAGGAATAGCTCACTAAGGCCCAGGCTCAAAGACAGGTGAGCAATAAAAGATTAAAACTATGTTAATATCTATCTTTGTGATTTTCACTAGAACAGCAGTTCCTAAGAATGAAACCCGAACGGTGCTCAGCTCACCTTTGGAGGCTCAGGTTCTGCAACGCCATTCTCTGCACCTTCAGCTGGCTCTTCTGCATCCAAAAGGATAGTCCAGCGATCCATAAGAACGTCATCCGCCTCATCCACGGAAACCAAAATCGAGTAGGGGTCTTCCCCACTGTAGCCAGCTCCCCAGCGCAAGACCCTCCCTAAGTCATTACCTGGGCAACAATGAAGAACCCCAAAATACAACTGCATTTGATAACCTAGCTAAAAGCATCAAAAAGTGCATCAGCCCTGATTTACAAATCAAACTGCATTAGCTCCAAATGAGTCATGGAAGTAGTTAGATTGGAGTGAAAAGTTAACAAGCAGAAAAAACACCTAAGCATTGTTGTGGTTGCACCTGTGCTTAGTATCACATACAGACACACTGTCTCATCTCAAAAGTTTTCACAAGAAATGATGGAAAACCCTGTTATGGCGTTGAGAGTCAGGGAGCGGCTGAGTTCACTGGTTTGCAGCAATGGCTGATGCACCTGTGGTTGTCAGGGGGAGAGTATTTTGCCCTCTCCAGCTCCTGGCCACTCACAAATACCCATACCAACACCGCTGCAGCTTGTGTTTCCTTCAGAAAGCGCGACTGACATTTCCTTGAAAAGTTCATACTGCATTTGCAATCCAACACCAGCCAGAACTGCGTTACAGCATCTCTACTGCAAAACTGAGCTGTTTGTCAGATAAATAAAGATAAACCTTCTGAAGGACTTCTACCCTCTGAAGAATGGTGCTTGCTGTAATTCTCACCTGTTCCTAAAGGTAAGATGGCAACTGAGGGCTCTGAGCACACCAACTTGTGCCTGATCTCCTCCAGTGCACCAAGGACCCAGCCGACAGTGCCGTCCCCTCCACACACCAACACTCGGAAGGAGGGGACTTTAGAGAACGTGTGAAACCTTGAGAAACAAAGCAAAGAGAAAAAGAAACGTTATAATATAGTACAGGAAAAGCAAAGCCTCTTAATATGCTATTTAAGTAACACGTTATTATTGGATTCCCGCCACCCCCCTTTACCGCTGTTTTCAGCATGAACTTCAACAAAGTGAATGGAAAAATAGGAACTTTTAGATAAAGCTGTCTAAAAAAAGTGAAAACCAAATCCTTCTGAGAATCCTCACAGCTAGAGTTAAATAATTAATCACTTCCTTTTCCACTAAAGACACAGAGATCTAACTATTCATCGTTCCAATGTGAACACCTGTAACTCTGAATCCTAGTGGAGGTGTTGATTAGTGGTGGTGTTTTTTTTTTACTTAGTGCATACTTTCTTCTTCATAGTACTATTTTCCTGGGCACTCTTACCTTTTGTGCCTTTTCATCCTATATACCAAGATACCCTGCGAAGGAATTTTTACACCCCAATGCACAAGAAGTAATGAACAAGTGGAAGAATTTTGCCATAAAGCTACAGAAGGATTCCATGGGCAAAACTAAATGAATGAATTACTGAAGTTGCAGCTTGAGCTGCATTAGAAAGGCAGCAGAATTAAACAATTCTAACAACAAATCTAGCTTCTGCAGCTTGTTTTTCTTGCGTCCTGCATAAGCTGTGTTTCTTCCATGAAAGCTCTTGTTTTGAAGAGCTGTAATGACAGTCCTTTGTTAAAGCAGTGCTGAAGGAACGAGGCTACTCTGAGTAGGCTACAACCGTCACTTTCAATTTTATGAAGCTGGTAAGAAAGTAGTGTTGATTAAATCAAGGAATCAGTTCCTGCCTCCCTACAAGCACATTATGTTCTGTTCCTTATATTTAGATATGCTGCAGCTGTGATCAGGCAGGCCCTGTTAATTCTGCAATTGTGGCCAAGTTTCAAGAGTTAAGACAGAAGATTTTATACTTTCCTGGTAGTTCCCAGGAAACATCAGAGGAAATACAAGCGAAAAAGAGCCCTCGTTGGGCAATGTGACATTTCTCTTTCCTCTCCATTTGATCACAAAATCTTTTTATTTTTAATAATTATTAAATCTCTGTTATTGCAAGGTGCATATGACTTTCCCAGGACTGGGCTCCATTAGACTTGACACAAGCATATACATCAGGAACTACTATTCTCTTTTCTTTAGAGAACTCAAAGTTTACATCTGTTTTCACAATGGGAACCAGTCAGAAGGAGTGATCCACTGCTCTAGTCTTCAGGCACAGAACAGAAGCAATTTAGATCTTTCTAACAAATGAACCTGTCCCATCCTTTCAAAAAACAACAAAATAACATAAATAAACCCAGATTTTTTAAAAATACGACTTACCCAGGCAGTGGGCCACCATTCGTAAGTTCAAAGACCTGATGTGGGTTTAGCAGCTTTCTAAAACTGTACAGCAGATCCCGACCTTTTAGACCACCACTTTTTGGATTCACAAATACAAGAAGTGGGCAGCAGTTCTGTGGTATCTTGGAAGCCTGAAAGAAGGCAAGAAAAAGGATTAGCCAAAACCATGACTAGTCAGAAAATTATTACTGCATCTCAGATGTATTTCCTGATGTTTCTTTGATGCTTAGTAAAAAAATCCAAATTCAATAAATAAAAAGAGTCAATGTCCAAACAATGGACACATTAGCTGCTGATCTTGTTCTTCTGGGAAGTGAAGTTTCCTCAACCCCCTCCAACTACACACTTGAGCCTAATGTTAAAAACAAAGGCACTACAAGTAGTCCTTCCTACACATTTTCAGTGAACAGTCTATGCCAAAGACTAGTGTGAGGGGTAAGGTACATTCCAGAGTCATGTACAAGTCAAACACTTTCCTTGCAAAGAACTTCTCCCAATACCAATTAAAACACCTGTCTTAAGTCTTGTGGTTGTCTTAGACCACATGTTAATTTAGAGGAACAAACCATTTCAAAGTGAGTGTGTTCAGGGTAGACACTGGCATGCCCCTCCCCATGAAATAAGAGGCTGAAAGCTTCTTTTAAAAATATGTATTTAAAATTTTTAATCTGGAGGATCTGGTGCCCATACCTTACAAGCCTCACACCTCTACTGAAGCTGCTGCTGAAAGGGCTTTCAAAGCACACCTGTGCTGCAGGGGAGCCTGGTACCCATCCAGAAACCACTCAAAAGGAAGCCACTCCACACGGCAGACAAGGGATTTCCTGGAGTACTCCACGGACTGTGTGGGAACAGTACCTGCAGCCTCACTGGAGGTCAAAACTTCCAGCCACCAGAAGCACTCCCTCAGGACTGGTTTTCAGCCAGCCAGGCCATAAATCATGCTGTAAAATGATCTGTAAGTGCTTCTAGAAAGATCAGAAAACGCCAGCGCACCTTTCACCCATCCTTCCACAGCGCTGTGGGGCAGGTATATGCCAGAAAAGTCTGTCGGGCATTTCAACAAGTGTGCTTCAAAACTGAAATGTTTGCCACAGTCCCTAAGTCATGGTAATTTGTATTTACAAATTGGACAGCATTCAGGGAACAGCAATATGTCATGCAGTCGACAGGATGGATTCAGGGAACGCAGCAACAGTGCTAAATATAAGTCAATTTAGGCGAGAATGATTCAGGGGGCGGTGAGGCAGCAGCATGACCACAGCGTGCAAACATGCAGAGAGATACCAACAGCTACAGAGGGGAGGAGACAGCACCCAGCGAGCCTGTCGACCGCTGTCTTATGAGCAACCAACAGAGCGCGTGAACTAAGGCAAAGAATGGAGAAATCAGGACAAATTAATGAGTAACTCTGTGGGGCAGCAAACTAGAGTGTGATGTTGAGATACTCCACACCATCATCTACCTGTGAGCTGATCTGGATGCTTAAAAACAAATGATTGTTTGGGGCTTCTCAGTATTTGAGAGATTTACTGAAATTTTGCTTTCCTAAAAGAGGTGGGTGCTAATCCTCCGCAAGTCACACCCTGCCAGATGTGTCAAGATACCCACAAACACATAAAAATCCTCCTCTGTGTCACTGCCTGCATGAGAAATGCCCTCTGCCATCCAGCATGATTTACAGGCATAAACAGAAAACACACTGTGAAGAACACTAAGAATGTAAGAAGGTTGGTGGAGCAGGTACACATTTCTCTTCACACCCCTTCCTTCCTGGTCCTTTGGACTCTACCAGGGACATTCAGACTGAAAATATATATGTGTTCTCTAATAAAAATTAGCGAAACAGGGGCTGTTTTGGCTGACAGAGACAGAAGAGCCTCCAAATTTTGTTTTCCTGGAAAGGTTTCACTGCTGGCAGAACAACTAGGTTGGCAAGACTGAGGCTGCAAAGCTGTCCACACAGCTTTCTCCAGAGGAATCACCTTCAAACTATACTGTGATGACTGCTAGGTCAAAATACTTCTCACCTCCGTATTCAGACTTCCTTGGAAAAGGGGAAGCAATTATTCAAAGTGTGCCCAAGCACAACAATGGTAATATAATTATTTCTGTTAAGCACATGGAAAGGATATTTGTAGCCAGCAAAGGAAGTTGAAGGAAAACAATGCATGCCACTGTCACAAAAGGGAAGGACTTCTTGAGTTGTAAGGTCAACAGCTCAAGGATCTACGCATCCCAACAAGACAAGTGGATTTCCTCCCTTTGAGCCATCACAAGCATTAATAAAAACAGTAAGCAGAGCTCTGGCTTTTCCAGAAGTAAAGCCCTTCTTGTTACTCCATCAGTTCCTGCACCATCATCTGCCATACCCCATTATGAACGGGCCCTTGAAAATCCCATAGACAGTGACAGGCAGAGCAGCACTGAAAGGAGACGCCATGTCCCATGGGGAAACAGGGCAAACTGTTCCCTTCCTGCACTCCTTGTTCCAGCTTCTACTCTGCCCTACCTTCCCACCTGACCACTTCCCATTTCTTCCTCTTCAAAGCTTTTTTACTACCTAAATTTCACCTTCCATCATTTCAGCTTTCTGAACAATACAGGCTATCTGAAACCTCAGGCTTGTTACAATGCCTGGAAACTTGTGAGGTTTAAAAAAAGGCGGGTAAGGGGATAATAGAAAAAAAATCAATCAGTTCTGCAGCTCAAAGTAAACAAAAACTTTTTCAAAAAGGAATGACAGAAAAGAAACCAGCCCAACATTCACATTAAACAAATACCTTACTTGAATATGGACAAGAACCTTTAATTACCTTCTCTTCTTAAGGAAATCAGTTTCTAAAAATACTGGGTTTGGACATTTAGAAGTGACATGTTGAACACATGTTCAACATATTTATATTACTTGCTTTTACAGGGAAGTTCCAATGCACTGGGTTTAAAATCATGTAACTAAAATAATTCACAAGGAACTTCAGGGAATCACAATGATTTCTGAGATGTGGTAAGCTCCAAGGCATTCAAAAGCACAGCTGTGTTTTGGAAAGCCATCTGAGATCTTACCCAACTAAATATATATTGTTGCCAATATGTATTTACAGTTTCTACATAACTGCCATCTAAATTTCCTAATTGTCAAGTGTCAACATTGTACAAAAAATAAAAGTGAAACATTCACCCTGAGTGCTGCTAAGACTCACAAGCAGCTGCCAAGAATGCCTGGAGCTAACAAAATAAATATCACTCTCTAGTATAAACTGAGCAGTCCTACCACTAAACCCCATGTCTGTTCAAGTATCTTCTAAAGTAAATCCCCCACTATACCTGTTTAGACATAAACAGACCTATGTAGAATAAACAGAAGTATTCCAGAATGTGCTTAGCCTCACAGTTAGCTTGCTTCCCATCATCACTCTTCATCAAACTTAAAGGATTAAGAAACACTGCTAAATCCCTAGATAAAGGCCAGCTTGTAAGAAAACAATTATTTTTCACTAGGGGTTAAAAACTCTGTGACAGCTTGTACAGAAGAGCAGGGCTGCTGCATTGCTTTCTGAAAAGTACACGCTCTGTTACAATTACAGATGGCCATAAGGGTCACACACTTATGCTGCAGAATTTTTTTTAATCCCTTAATAAAGCCCCAGTGGGGACATATAAATGAGCTTGTTATTGGGCAGAAGGGGATGTGTGACTCACAGCCTGAGGACTCCCTTCCCCCTCTAGCCCTGGCTTCAGTGCTGTGCTTGAGGAGTGAAATCTGCAGAGGGGTTTTGTGTTGACCAGTGTTCAGGAAGGGGTTTTGTGTTGGTTGGCTGGTGCTCAGGAAGGCATTTATTGTTTCTTAGAGACAGCTGAAGGAAGCCATGTGATTTAGACACTCTGACAGTCACTGTGAATTGCTTAATTTGTCAGGATTAGCACAACGCAGCTTCAGGCTGGGACAAGATACCTATCATCCACGCTAATCCCCTTTCTGTTGAGCGTACTGTGTAATTGCATCTCACAACGAAGGAGAAGACAATGTTCTGTGCCACAAGCCTGGCAGCATGACAACCACGGTGCATCTTCCAGGGTGGTGGGCTGTCTTCAGGAACTGCAGATATCTTTAAGTGACAAGTAAAATTCAGTATTTGCAGGTAGGCTGCCTGCAGCATCTCCCATGTGCAAGGCCCCATGACACCCCAAGCACAAACTTCCTCCACCTTGGCCAGAAAGGAGTCATTGCATCTGATGAGGAATGGTGTGCAAAATGTCTCAATGCAACTGGAGCAGCAGCTGGGTCAATGCAGCAGGAGTTCGAGCCTCTTCTTTACTTTTTGGGGAATTGTGGCAGCAGAAGAAATGTGGAAAGTAACCTTTCATGGTGTTCTGGCTAAAAGGGTCATTAAACTATCATGCTTTTAAGTTGGACTCATTTGTGTGATGAAACAGTGAAATGAATGAAATTGAAAGTTTCACCCATTTGGGAAACCCCCACATCTTTTTCTACTACTCTTAAGGAACCTAAATACAGTACATCAGAGGGCACTCCACTGATAAGTGGCATTAGTGATAATACCACAAAAGTGTCACCTTCATGCTGATATTGGCCTCATACAACCCTCTGCTGATTTCCTTGTTTCCAGTACTGCAAAAGGTGTTCTTTGTTCTATCACCCATTCTTTTGCTAAGACTACACATTATCCTCTCATTCCCAATTTCTTTGTATTTCACCCACAAGAGGAATGTCAAACACTGCATAAATTTCATATAGTGCTCAGTTCCTGTATAAGTATTCCCTGGTGCTGTAAATGGTCACATATATAAACTATAAACAAAGGCTAATAGCATCATAGAATAAAAGGATAATTTAGGTTGGAAAGTACCTCAACAGGTCATATAGTCTCCAGTTGCTACCCAAAGGAGGGGCAACAATCACTCATTAGTTTACCCTGGGTAATAGTGAATGGCGTAAGCTGGTGGCCAAAGCACCTAAGAATAACACTTGAAATACTACTTAGATTAAATCCTGGCTCATTTCAGTGAGATGTACCAAAACAATACACCCTGAAATGAAAACAAAATGTATGTGCACATGTACAGCCCCTCTCCCCTTCTTATATATCAGAAATCCATCCTCAGCAGTCCCTGAACTGGAGTTTCTGAAAAATATCTTGCATCAGATAACAAATAGCACTATCCCTATTTTGCTGGCATTAAGAAGTTAACTTCAAACAAATCCATTGTCAGAAAAACAGACACATGTGATCAACAGAGTGGAGTATATTCAGCTTCACACACCGTGCACCAAATCTAGGCTCATAATGGATTTGCCTAAACCACCAAAAACAAGCATTCAAAAGCTGCCCCATCTCCATGCTGCCTTCTGTTTCTGGTAACAGAAACTCTGAAGCCTAGTTTGGAGAAGGAGGACCTTGGTTTCTAAGCATCTCACAAAACATAATACCTATGTATGCATAAGAACAAGGATCTCAATTTTTTGGGAGGGGGGCTAGTTTTTAAACTGGCCACGTTCATGTAAGCACTGCCACTAGTATCTGCTCATATAAAAAAATAATTTTGCCTTCAGAAAACTTTGACAAGCTTGTCACAAGAGTGACAAGGACTCTTTAAATAGGAAAATCAGGCATGTAATTATGCAACTATGGCTATTGAACTTGAGACCTTCCCATCAAAAGTTGTTTCATAGTTCCCACTAATTATGTATTCTTTTAAGTTTTCAAGGTCTTGTGAAGTTTTAAGAAGTCAAACCAAGACTCTCACTTCACTTGCCGTAATGCAACTCCAGGAAGACAGTAACTGCAAGATACACAACAGCTCAGCTCAAAGTAACTATGGCTACACTCTTTAACATTCTGGTTAAAAATCAATTTGCTCAGTGAACCATTTCCCTCTTTCCACCCTGAATTTGCTTTGTTAACATGAAACCTATTACTAAACCAACTGATTCATAGGAAAGTGATTTGTAACCATACAAATTAATAAATCAGAATCAAGCCTGAATTTATGAAAGGATTCTTCCACTCTTTCAAAAGACTATTCTCCTCTGAAATCGACAACGCAGCATTTAAACAAGGTCAAACTCTCTCTGCTACAGAATGGGGGAAATGAAGATACTGTAAATGTGAAGATTAGCAGCAGTACTTTACCTCATGGTTAATACAGAAACATGTTTAGTCCTCAAAACAAAGTTGTTGTAAGCATTTTAAGATACGCCAGCTAAAACTAAAACCTCACCTAGCTTCTTGATCATTGAAAGAAACAAAGAGGGGAAAAAAAATATTTGTTTTTCTCCCCCTTATAGTTGTATAGCTATACAGTTGTATAGTTGTACAGTTACTCCTGACAACTCAACAGTACCAGGACAAGTGACAGCTCACAGAATTATATCATATACATGAAGTGCAGGCTCTGAAGTAGGTTTTTTTTCCCATCACACTACTTACAGAAACTTCGCATTTTATTCAAAGGCTCCTTTGAATAAAATGTATTTTCATTTACTTCCAGCAGAAAAGGTCTTAAGGTAGTTGTTTTTCTTTTAAAGACACTTTTTAAGTTCAAACCCATCTCTTACCCTAACTTCAGGAATCACCACGGCATTCAGAGGCTTGTCATTGACAGTTGTATCTTTAACTAGCATATATATTCTTTCAGCTTCAGAAAAGCATGAAATTTCGAGTACAACTGCACCTGTAAAGAGGCATCAGAAATATTTTTTACATTTTCTATTATTATTAGGAAATCAGTATCATCATATCATAGCACAAGTTCACTCAGTTTACTCAGGACATTATTCACGAAAAGTTACTCTGCAACATTTGTGGTTGCTGGTTATTAGTGAATTGGACTGGTTTGCTTTTTAAGGCTTCCTTCATACCCCTAAACGCACCCCAGATTTTTGTTAAAGCAAAGCAGTTTGAGGACAAGAACTGCAGCACAGACCTGATACATATTTAAAGACTTCCTTTGGGCTTCAGAAGTATGGCCTATTTCCATACTCTTTATCATAACTAACAGGCTTTCTCATCATGTAAAACTGACAAGGGCATCAGGTTTCTTTTTGTATATTGTTATTAAAATTCCAGTAGTTCCATTCAATGGCAGTATCTCAGAATTATTACAAGCAAAGATTTGGTTTGAGTATCAGTTTAAGATCTTTAAGTCAGCTTAGGTCCTGTGTGTGGAAGCTGGGGAAGAAGGGAAGACAGAGGGAGAAATAAAAGAAAATAAAATACTGAGAAGTTAGTCTAAAGTAAGATACTTAGTGATGAGGAAGACAGGGCAGGACAAGATCAAAGTGCACCACGGACAGCTTATGAGATGTAAGCTGGTAATACAATCTGGCTGCAACCAAAAGTGAGAGTCAGGAAGTTAACAGAAACATAAACATACTCAGAAAGTGAAAAAACACAAAGAACAACAGAAATCACACACAAGCAGAACCACCTAAAAAACATATACAGGTAAACTTGGTTAAATGAAGCCGTGACTTGAGAAGACCGTCACAAAACCAACTATTTTCCATTGACAAATATGAAAAGGAGAAAGCACATCTGAAAGCTTTATGGTTTTCCTTAGGAAAGTCAGTATTAACTAGCCATGTGGAGACAGCAAATACACAAAGAAAGCATGCATCAGTGTTCAAAACCACGCTACAGAGAGATTCATTTAGCAGTCATGTGAAAGTTAAGCCTGACAAAGGATGCGAAAGATCTCAGATACGGACACCTAAATGTACACCAGATAAATTCCACACTTTTCACTTTTACCACACACAAATCTCCACCTGACTACCGCATTAAAGCTGCACAGAGCCACTGCTGCTCTGGCTCCCAGAAGCCTCATGGCTTCTCTAACCTGACTGTAAAATTTGTACAGCAAAAGCAAAGCAACAGCTCAAAGGATGAATGCAGAGATAAGCATACTGGTTTTCTTGAGACTTCCCGCCACTGAACCCCCACGTAACACGGCGCTAGGAAACAGTGACTGTGAAACAATCCACCGAGTTCAAAACCAGTACCAAATGTTACTATTTTGAAAGTCAAAATAAAGAGAGAGCACCTGGAAGGTTTTTAACAGTTCAGTGGTGTTAAACTATTCAGTTGAAGTGCAACTTCAAAACTCATTTTTACAATGAAATACTGCAACTTTTTGGTACACGAGGCATGAAGCCAACCTTCTTATTTTTTTTAATAAGGCAACACTAATCCACTGCTCTTAATAAATACAACATGTTACATTTTACCTGAAGGGCTTTTTGCTTATGCAGTAAGACTAACATACTCGGA
>JAVJGI010000057.1:68747916-68760777 GCA_035590275.1 Ibycter americanus | reverse complement strand
CGTCAGCAGTGGACGGTTAGGCTAGGGAACGTTTAAACCAACTGGACATGCACAAGCCTATGGGTCTGCTGCAATGCGCGCAGGGGTGCTGAGGGAGCTGTCTGACATTGTTGCAAGACCACTTTGCATTATCTTTGCAAGGTCATGGACGTGTGTGGGAGGTTCCCGAGGAGTGGAAGAAAGCAAGTCGTACCTTGAGGAAGGGTGGGAAGCAGGATCTGAGGAGCTGCAGGCTGATCAGCCTGACCTCTGTCTCTGGGAAGGTGACTGAGCAACTAATCCTGGAAACCATTTTTAAACATATAGAGGAGTGGCAGTTGTCAGCATAGACCTATCAAGGGAAATCATACTTAACCGGTATTGTAGCTTTCTATGATGAGACAGCTGGCTGAGTGGATAAGGGAAGAGCACTGGATGTTGTTTTTATTCACTTTAGTAAGGCTTTTGACACTGTCTCCCTTAACAGCTTCATAGACAAATGGATGAAGTACAGACTAGGTAAGTAGAGAGAGAGGTGGACTGAAAACTGGCTGTACTGCTGTGCTCAAAGGGTTGTCTACAGAAGTATGAAGTCCAGCTGCAGGCCAGTCACCCATGGAATACTCTTGCAGGTCTTACAGGGGCCAATATTGTTTAGCCTCTTCACTGATGACCTAGATGATGGGACAGAGTACATCCTTAGTGTGTTTGCAGAGGACTCAAGACTGGGAGGAGTGCTTAACAGACCTGTGTGCTACCATTCAGAGGGACCTCAAGAGGCTGGAGAAATGGGGCACCAGGAACCTCATAAATTTCAACACAGTGAAATGCTAAGCCCTGCACCTGGACAGAAATTACCCAGGCAGTGGTCTGACTGGCTGGAAAGCAGCTTGGCAGAGACACCCTGGGGGTTCTGGTGGACACCAAGTTGACCATCAGCCAGCAATACAGCAAAGATGACCAACAGCATCCTGGGCTGCATTAATAACAGCATTGCCAGCAGGATGACAGAGATGATTATTTTCCTCTACTTTGTTTCTAAGACCTCATCAGGAGAGTTGTGCCCAGTCCTGGGCTCTTCAGTACAAGAAAGGCATGGATGTACTGAAGCTAAGGCAAGGAGTGCACATGAAGATGATGATGGGACTGGAACAGCTCCCATATGAGGAGAGGCTGAGAGACCTGGGAGTGTTCATGCGGAAGAATGAAGGACTGGTGTGTGGGGGGTCTTATCCATGTGTATAATTAATTGATGGGAGGGTATACAGGTGAACAGACAAGAGGCAATGGGCACAAACTGAAACACAAGAAATCACATTTCAACCTAAGAAAAAAAACTTTCCTACTGTGAGACAGGTTGTCCAGGGAGGGTTGTGAAGTCTCCCTCCTGGGAGATATTCAAAACCCAACCGGACACAACCTTGAACAAACTGCTCTGACCCTGCTTGAGCAGGGCATTGGCCTAGATAATCTCCATACTGCCTTCAACCTCAGCCATGCTGCAACTCTGTAAAGGGAAGCCTGTACAAGGGATGCTTGTACAAAGAAAGAAAGAGACAAACAGAGTGAGTAAGATCCTAATAGTCTGGGTTGGAAGGGACCTTCAAAGATTACCTAGTCCAAACACCCTGACATGGACATCTTTCACTAGATCAGGTTGCTCAAAGCCCCATCCAACTTGACCTTGAACACTTCCACCAGGGATGGGGCATCCACAACTTTCCTGGGCAACCTGTTCCAGTGTCTCACCACTCTCGTTGTAAAAAATTCTTTTTTATGTCCAATCTAAATATACCACCTTTCATTTTAAAATGCTTGCCCCTTGTCCTGTCACTACAGGTCCTGGTAAGAAGACTCTCTGCATCTTTCTTATACACCTCCTTCAAGTATTGAATGGTTGCAATAAGATCTCCCTGAAGCCTTCTCTTCTCCAGGCTGAACAACCCCAACTCTCTCAGCCTTTCCTCATAGGAGAGGGGCTCCAGTCCTCTGGTCATTTTTGCGGCTGTCCTCTGGACCCACTCCAACAGGCCCACACCCTTCATGTGCTAAGGACTACAGAGCTGGACGCAGTACTCCAGGTGGAGTCTCACCAGAGCAGAGCAGAGGGGCAGAATCACCTCCCTCAACCTGCTCCCATGCTTCTTTTTATACAGGTCAGGATACGGTTGGTTTTCTGGGTTACAAGTGCACATTGCCAGCTCGTGCCCATTTTTTCACCCACCAATAGCCCCAAGTCCTTCTTGACAGGGCTGCTCTCAATCCGCTCATCCCCCAGCCTGTACTGATACTGGGGCTTGCGCGCCCTGACCCAGGTGCAGGACCTTGCAGTTGTCCTTGCTGAGCCTCATGAAGTTCACATGGGCTCACTCCTCAATCCTGTCAAGGTCCCTCTGGATGGCATCCCTTCCCTCTAGTGAATCAACCGTACCACTCAGCTTGGTGTCATCTGCAAACCTGCTGACGGTGCACTCCATCCCACTATCTGTCATTGATGGAGATAATACATAGCAGTGGTCCCAGTGTGGACCCTTGAGGGACACCACTTGTTACTGGTTTCCACTTGGACGTTGATGTGAAAGCACAAAGGGTTTAAGCAGGAAGCAAAAGAACTAAAAGCCTATACGAAAGTCCAGTTGAAGAAGAAAAAATGACTGCCTTTCTAAATGATATCTGCAACATGACAGATTTTTGGCTTCTGGTTTTGCACATATATTTCTGGCTCCTGTCAAGAATGATGACCTTTGGAAACACAGCTCTAATTTCCTCTTTCCTATATGACTATTCCTCAAGTACTCTTTTCAAAGAGTAGCTAGCTGAAATTTTTCACCACACCTGTTTAAGAAAAAAAATTACAGAATTTCCATATGCAATGTACACTCTTTACAACAACGAAGAGTAAGTTATTCTACTGGAGAAGGGAGCTTGGGTTATATGGTATGATACATTGGGACTTTTCAAGCAGTTTTGGTTTTTTTAATATGAAAAACAATATTACCAGGTCGATTTGGCTTTTCAGTTTTCCAGTTATTCAGTTAGTGACTGTGTCTGTTGTCAAATTTATTTCAGTCACAATAGAAGGAACATTTAAATATCATCAACTCTCACTTCTAAAGTATCCTTGAAACTCTACTGCCATTGCATGGAGACCACAGTTCACATCAGAAAGTGATCCACTCCTTTAAATCATGCTGGATTAATGTCAGGAAAAGTGAAATTCTACAAAACAGATTTCTGTCAGAGTGATCTCCATGGTGACTTTAGCATAGACAAATTTTAACCAAAAGACACACTGTGTCCTCAGTGACTTTCTTCAGGGCTGACACAACTTGAGAAAACACAGCAAACACTGATTACTGACAGCACAGCTGATGTTCTGAGTATGAACTTTCATAACATTGTCAAAATCTCCACTGTTTTCTCTAGCAATCCAGAAGGTAGACAACCATCTGAGAATAAAAACATTCATCCAAGTTTCAGTACTTGTTTTCATTCGAACTGCCTTTGTAGTCTGCTAGCTGGACTGAGAGAATCCCTAGCAATTTTAACCGGAGATTTTTTTAATGAGCTCTCCACTTCCTAAGATCAGCCAAAAGTTGGCTTGACTCTTAAAATAAACTGGTTTGCAAGGCGTTAAGATCTATAGACCAGTAGTAATGTCCTAAGCCCAAATACATTCCTTAGTTAAACACACAGCATGCTCAGTCCTGCTTTCTTTAAGGTAATATGATTATCTGTCACACAAAACAAGCTCAATTTATCAGTGTTTGTCACTGTCCTCCTCACAGGAATCACTTCTACTGCAACCTGATGAAAGATGGCTTTCTCGCACATGAGTGTCTGGGGACACAATAACAAAAGAAGAAACAGCTACTTTCTTGACCACAACTAGTCATGCAGAAAACCACTTCCCAGCTGATTCAAGTATACATCTGTAACATGTAAGTTAAAGGGTGTCTTATGCCAGTCTGATTTGTCAAACTAGCCCTGGAAAGAAGCTCAACTACAATAAGTTTTAAAGTTAAAGAAAGCTCTTTCTCCCTCCTGTTCCAATTTTTAAATATTAAAAAACAATTGCATTATAGAAGGAAAGTCCACATACTAGTAGTTGGTATAAAAAAAATCTTGCTAATATGCAACACATGCACGTAACAAATGTTAGTATTCGAATGAGTTACTACTTGTTCCATAATCTTGACGTGTCACTGCCAAATGCCTTTTATCTTTTTCCTGTTGGATCAGACTGCACAGTATTAGGACTTTCTCCTGAAAAACCCATTACTTTTTCTCTCATCATGGCATATTCATGAGTTGAAAAAACCCTGTTCTTCATGCTTATGCTTTTCAAGAGGAAAACACCTACAAAAATGTCAACTCCAGGCACAATTTAACAAACTATGGAATTTGATTTCAGAATCAATTATCAAATTTTTCCTGGGAAAAGGATAAACAACATTTGAGGTGTCCAGAGTTCACGTCCTTTGACTTCCAAATCCCCATAGACAGGACATAGTTTCTGAAAAGACTTACATGCAGCTTGTGGCAGAGATAGGAAAATTATGTACTCCTGAATATCTTTGCCACTGAAGAAAGCTAGAAGCCTACACCAAACATAATGGTGGAATTTACTCTTAAAAAGACTAAATTGTAGCAACATCGTTTACAAAGAACCATTCTTGCCAGCAAAACTTGTGCTATTCACATGCTTTCTGCTCTTTCCCTAGTCACCACTTCTTCAAAATACAACAGTGTGGACTGGTAAACTTTGGTTTATTTCAGTATTGCCATCCACAACTTACAAAGCAGCAATAAAGCAGCTAAGAGTTGTGGTTTGTTGGTTTTGTTGTGTTTTTTTTTTTTAAATTGGTCTTGAAGACAGCATTTCAGAATCCCAGATTCTTCCTTTCTCCAGCTGTTTTTCTTCCAGGAGAGCCATTTGCAACTGTCTCACTTCTCTGAACTTGTTTTCATGAGCAGCTCAAATCCCCCTAGTTCTAAGATAGTTTCGAAGCATGAGGCTGTGTTAATAGCCATCCTCCCATCTGGTAGCCACCTCTTCACCCTCCACCTGCGGGGTGGCTTTTAGAACTTCTCCAGGCATCTGCCATACATATCACCACTTGATCTGGTTTCATATGCTTCTCCCTCTAGCACTAGGGCTCCAAATCCACTGAAATCATGTTTAATAAGAACATGTGACATGCTTAGTTATCTGTAAGCAGTTTTAGCACAGCACAATGACCCTTTTTATGAAGGTCGAACATTTTTCTAAGTATCTTTAGAGGAAAAAATCCCTCAAATGCACACATGCTGTCTTTGCTTCTTCCTGAAAACAGTTTGTTCCTTCTTGCAGAATTACAGTGAAGGTCTCCTCTGCACTGTCAGCAGGTTTGGGACAAGACATAAGCAAACACTAAACCAATGATTTGGGTCTGTCTAATACAAGAACATTTCATCTGCCCTACCCAGCAGGTGAACAGGTGAACAGCTACCTGAGCAGAGAACTGCTGGGCCAAAAGAGTGGCTGTGGAAGGACATATTGTGAAAAGTACGTTTGCTGACAGCACAGCCACCCCTATTT
The DNA here is from genome assembly GCA_035590275.1 of Ibycter americanus. NCBI lineage: Eukaryota > Metazoa > Chordata > Aves > Falconiformes > Falconidae > Ibycter > Ibycter americanus. The sequence continues at coordinate 68,755,217 of JAVJGI010000057.1, read as the reverse complement.
CTCTCCTCATACAGACTCCTCTAAAACCTCCTTCAGGGACGGGTTTCTCTGGACGGCTACATTTTGCCCTGCGGAAAAAAGGCACACGCTGAATCAGACAGTTCACATGCAGCCAGTGAGTGAGAGACACTCACAGGGCAGAGAGATTCCCAGGTCAGGGCTGTGCCCTTCCCTTCACTTGTCCCTGTCTGACAACTGCATTGCACATACACACGGCCAGAAAGTATGATGAGCCCTCAACACACCTTCTGAAACATGTCTGTACACATTTCCAGTGAGCTACTATGGAGTAGCTGTACTGAAGCATCAAGACTAGCAGGATGTTAAAGCAAAGAGAATGCATAACCACAGAAACAACCCAGAAAGCATGGATCTCCATGTCATTCTTAAGTATTTACAATTTTTTATCTGGTAAGCCTTGTCATAAGGACTTCTAAGGCAGGGAATAAATGAACACTAGCTAATAACATTTGTGAATATACCTTCATAGCTTTCTGGCAATGATTCTACAGAACTACTCGAAGATTTTTTCAATCTTTCTTCTTGAAGAGATTTTCCATAAAATCTCTTTAAATTTTCAGGAAGTAGTTAAGAAGAAGTGCTTGTCTTCCCTGAAACAGGCATCTAGAGCAGCCAACATTCTGACTACCAACTGGTATGAGACATCAAGGATGAGGGGGAAGGGATTCAGGGAACAAGAAAGGGACAGGCAGATGGAAAGGCAATCAAGCCAAAGAAGCAGCAACACTGGGGACCAAATGTGCTTGGGGAAGGAGGGGAACTGGGAGACAGGTTGGGGAGAAGCACAAAAAATAACTTGCTGGGAAGTGAGAACAATAGTGGGCAGTATCAAGTGTCAGAAAAGGCAGATGAAGAAGGTTGAGGGAAGAAGAGGAAAGGAAGATATGCACAATGGGGAAAGTGAAGCAAAAGAAACGTGTGATTTTTCTGAACGCTCATTTTTCTTTCCCAGTAGTTACAGGCAATTCAACCAAGAAAAGGAAACATACAACCTCCTCCAGCAATTAAGCCACTAGTTCATTCAACACAGTTGATCATAACCCTTTTTTTCAAAATATCTTCAAATGCAGGTGAAACAAACTGCCTTGGGGAAAAAAATGTTTTCAGCATGACACCAGCTACAGCAATTCAACTTGTAAATTAGTATCTCTTGAAGTACCACTAACAGAAGCTTTTATGAGGAAAGAAGTTGCGGACACGGAGAAGCAACAGCCCTCAACCACTATGATGGATAAGCTTTATATCAAGTAAAAGCTTTCTAGGCCTCACTATACTGTAGTCCAGTACCCTCAGCTTTTATTGATATCTGGCAAGGATTTAGGCCAGAATCTAATGTCTTTTCACATCCCAGATGCCTGCAGACTGACACACAAGTAAGAGCTCTTAATAACTCATTTCTTATTTCAGGAATTACTGACATAGCTCCTCTGGGATTCACTTGTTGCATATATACAATAAAGCAATGCCACTCTCCACCCCCCCAACATCTCCCCCACGTCTTCATATTACCATGAAATAATAGTAATGATTTTCAAAAATTTGCCTTTGAATTCTCAAGCTTGACAGATTACATCTGTGGTTGCATCTTAGCCAAAGTCAATGAATTCTGTCTCCAGGAAAGAAGAATAATCTGTGCTGGTTGAAATCTAGCTCACCATCGCATCTCAGAAAGGACAGAAAATGCACGCCCTTGAGAGGCACCCCTAAGAAGTACTTTTAATCCCCTCCTTTACCTCCACCCTGTCCTGCTTTCAGCTGGGATAGGGATAATTTTCTTCTTAGTAGCTGGTGCAGTGCTGTGTTTGGATTTGGTGTGAGAACAGTGTTGACAGTACACTGATGTTTTTAGTTGCTGCTGGGTGATGTTTATAACTAAGCCAAAAACTTTTTGGTTTCTTGGGTCCTGCCAGCGAGAGGGCTGGAGGGGCACGGGAAACTGGGAGGGGACACAGCCAGGGCAGGTGACCTAAGCTAGCCAAAGGGATATTCCATACCATGGGACATCGTGCTGAGTATATAAACTGGGGGAAGAAGAAGGAAGGTTGGGACATCCAGCATTATGGCATTTGTCTTCCCGAGTAACCGTTATGCGTGACAGAGCCCTGCTTCTCTGGGGATGGCTGAACACCTGCCTGCCCATGGGGAGTGGTGAATGAATTCCTTGTTTTGCTTTGCTTGCGTGCGTGGCTTTTGCTTTACCTATTAAATTGTTCTTATCTCAACCCTTGAGTTTTACATTAATTTCTGATTCTCCTCCCAATCCCTCTGGTTGAGGGGAAGTGAGCAAGCAGCTGCGTGGTGCTTGGTAGCCGGTTGGGGTTCAACCATGACACCCCCTCAGCTACTCGAGGTCTGTCAATACAGAGCAGTTTTATCAGGTATATATTCCCAGAATGACCAATAATTATTTTGGTATGAAAATGGACTTTGGGACTCAACTCCTTCCCCATGCAATACAACTAACTACACTAATGACAGCATCCACATGATGTTTATCCTGCTATCCCTGTAACAGTCAGTTCTCCTCAAGTTAATTGTTCACTGTGTAGACAAGTCCTTAGAAGCTGGATCATGTTCTTAGGCACAAGGATTTACAGTCTTTTTCCAAACCTGCTCTGCACGTCTGCTAAATCTGTCATCTCAAAAAAACAAGGGCTGTTTTTATGGTCATTTTAAGTTTGTGGCTTCAGTATCTTCGTAGGCTAACTTTCATGGTTGACTTGACATATTCAAGTTCCCAAAATTCAGATTTAAATCTTCAAAGTTTACACTTCACTCAACAAGCCTACTACAATAGCAAAGAAACAAAAGGCAATGCAGACCACTAATTCAAATTTTCTTCCAGCATTAATCTATAGACTTTGCATTCCTTCCTACTGGCTTCATTCCTACAGAAAACCATGTCTTTACAAGTCAGTATTATTCAACTTGTTCTGACTTGTTTTCATTGTTTTTAAAAATATGCATCTGTAAAATGTGGAGAGCTGGAAATAAGAAAAACTACAATATTCTGGAACATAATCTAATCCAGACACTTCTGAGGGAGTGCATGGTAATACCCCAAAAGATATGGTAGAGGTACTGAGCCAACACACATAAGCTAATGAGCAGCTCACTTTGACCCATATTACACAACGGTATTATCTAGAGACAAGTGGAAGAGGTCCAGCACACTATAACTGTGCCTCTGTCATGTTTAATTTGATACATTACGATCTCCCACACACGAAGAGGCACACAAGCACAACAGCTGGTAGATGAACCCCTGTTAGAGAAGTTATCAAAGAAGCCCTGCCCTGCCCTGATGCAAGGGCATCAGCCCCACAGGCTGGGGGTGGCACCCACCAGGTGAGTCCACAGGAGAAGCTCTGTGGGTCACTTCACCAACTCAGAAGGGCACTTAGGTTGTGGGACTCTACGAGATGCATGGGAAGGGCACTCTGAGATTGTGCAAGAGTTTTTAGGGGATGTTTAGGGGAGGAACCAAAGGCAGGGGAAGAGAGGAATCAAGGTGGTTTGAGGAGGAACAAGGATGGGAAAATAGAGGGATAAGGAGATAAAAGAAGCTGGTCACACGTAAAGACATTGCTGGGTGGTGCGCCTGCCTGGCCATGCCCTGCACCTAAATCAGCACAGTCAGTCTCATTAAATGCTTCTCATTAAATGCTATTTTTAACTCTTTTACGCATGCAGTTTCCACACTTCTGCATGCATATGGGCTCCTGAGTACAGCAACTGAAGCAGGACCACAGGTCACCATGACCCATGTGTCCACAGTGCCAGCAACCAGAGTGACAGCTGTTGTGTGAGCACCAGCAAACATCAGGCTGGACTCACTGGCATGCAAGGTAAATGGCCTGGGAGCCACATGTACACGTGCCTGAGTGAGACGCCAAGCAGAGATGACTCCTGGAGGGACCAGAAGGTCCAGGATGACTGCTGGAGATTTTGGAGGCTGGGGGTCCACTGTGAGACCTGATGGGGTGTGTCTGTGTGGGCACATATATTTATGCACACACACATGCACACAGCTACACACACATGTATGTAAATACACACATATATATGTATCAGAATACACGTATGTATACACACACACACTCCCACTCATAGACCTTCATCCTGCTCAGCCACAGAGGGGACAGGTTGCTGCAGCAACTTCACCTCTACTAGAGTACCAGAATTGGAGACCCCTAACACCATTAAACTAATGCTTTCAAACGTTTCTTTGTTTTTTCTTTTTTTCTTTTTTTTTGGCGAACGCTTTGTTTTTAAAGAGACATCAGAATCACTCCCTACCTATTGAGCTTTCTAAATCTGCAAAGTTACTGGGCTTTACAGTGACTTCTGTTTTGTGAAAATGTGTGAACAGGAAGCAACTTGTTTTAATGCCACTGTTCTATTTAGAAATCAAGTAACAATTCTTTACATGAGTCTTGAAAATGTACCATCTACTGCTGCTTTCTCCACTCCACAGATGGACACTGTATATGAACAAAAGACATACTAAAGGTTGCATCCTGCCTCCAATTTTCGTATCTTTTTTCCTTCTTTTGAGAAGGCTGTCTAAAGCTGAACTGTCCTGTACCAGTACTTTCAAACAATCCAGTTGAAATATCTGGATACATAATCTGCTCTCTTTGACAGTCATGAGTAAGACAAATAGCCTTATTTGGTAAAGCATAAAAGTCCTGACACTCAGGCACTTATGTCACTTAAAACACTGGAAAAAGTGAAAGTTTCTTAGATAAACTGCAGTTAGTCAGAGCCTGGTCTCATAAGGGAATACGATGATGGTTTGTAACTTACTGTCATTAAGAGACACCAGCTTCCACTCTTAAGAACAGAAGTAAGACCACGTTTGAGATCACTTCCATAACTGTGTTAATTATTTACTGTGCTGGATTTTTAAAAATCCAAATAGCATTTGCACAATTATCCTCTTACTTTTCTAAGAACTTTAGTCTTATAAATAAATAAATAAACAGGAAAGAAGTCGTATTTATTAATTTGAAATTTCATTCTTTATAACAATCCAAGCAGCTATATTAGGTAACAAGTATCAGTTTTTCTAGTAACTATTATGGATGTAGAGGATGGGTTGCCCTTAAACTGTGGTTGGCCTCATCTTCTGAAAAGTAAGAGTTTGGCTAATACCAGGCCCAGAAAACTCCACACACCAAGAAATTAACTGCATAAAAAGCAACCAGCCTGGCTCAATCCTGATCCACAGGAATATATACATTTTTATTGCAACATGCCCAAGAAAAAAAAAAAAAAAAAAGAAAAAAAATATCACCTGGGGTCTTCAGTAAGATTTGGATACAGCTACCTTAAAAGAAACAGGCTTTGAAAACATGTCTGCCTTTTAAACTGGTTGCTTATCTATGGGTTGTTAACACCCTTTTTCTGTCCTTTCATTACCAAGTTGAAAGAAATGATCTGTTTGTCAGGGTAATGAATGGATTGCCACTTGTGCCAATCTACCAGTGGAAAAGAGTAATGAGATATTTGTAATAATATATTGGACCAAAACTTCGGATAATAAATTGATACTGAGCATAAGAAAAACAGCCATTTACTACTTTTTCATAAGGCAAAGCAAGTTAAGACTATATGAATAAAGACTGGAATGGGTGAGTATTCACCACTTACTAAAATTCTGCTTACTTGAATCTGTCGAAATTTGGATATCTTTTGCTGATGCCTGTGTTGATCCATCAACATCATCATCTTCATCTGTGAAAACAGAAACATTTAAGAAAGGTTTCTTGTTAATTTGAACTAGGGTGGGGAAGTGGAAGGGAAGCATTTGTCATTTAAGGATGGTTTCATCAAAGAAGCTAACACAAAAGAAGCGAGTCAAAAAAGCACACTTTCTTCTTCCGCCTATTTTATGATAATAATCCATACTATAAAAACAGTACTAAAAAAGCAAACCTGCATTGTCATGTAGCTACAGTGAAAGTGTACCTGAAGCTCTTCTATTAGCTTTAATACTGCAACTACTGCATGTCATCCCTTTCTTAAGCTGCAATGTTTGCCTATGAATAAAGTATATACGGTTTCCATTAAGTTTTATATCACCCACTCAGGTCAGGAATTGCAGTAACAGCTTTTCAGTCAGAAGTATGGGTATTATAGAGACAACTTCCATAAATGAAAAATAGATTTGCTGACACCCAAAGAGAAAGAAATTACTGCACTCCACAAGAGGACTTTGAATGCAGCTCATTGCTCTCACTAAAAGCTAGGAGCTAACATGTCAGATAATGTAAATGTCACCCTCTAAAATCACACACAAAATACTTAGAAAATATTAAAATAAGTGCTACTAACATTTACATTTGCTTCTGTGAAGATAACATCCTGACTGCATTGTCACTCCTGACAGTCAGGTCCATATAGAAAGACTGGTGCAAATCCAAACATGATAAATTTTTCTTCTCTAAGGGCAGCAGTAGCCTGCAACATAAGCCAACCCAGTGGGCTGATCGTGTAATGGTATTCATACTGCCACCCACTGAAATCCCCAGTCAGTTCTGACTGGGATGCAAAGCTCCCAAAATACATAAATCAGGCAACACCTGTTAAAAACTACACCTTGCAGCTGAGGGAGAAAGCAGGAAATCAAAGCACAGAATAAGAGAGAAAAAATAAAATAAAATCAGTAAAGACGGATCTTCAGAGCAAAAGAGGTACTAGGGAAGTCAGAATCCTAACTCAGAAAAACCTTCCAAGAAGCAGAATCACAGCACGTCAAGAAGGGTCCTTAGCAGGAGTCCTAAACTGGAGACACCAGGTAACAAGGATTATTTGGGTAATATTTCAACTGACTACAAGAAAGATGACCAATAATGTTTCTGGGTTGGGGTTTTTGAAATATAAAAGAAGGCTTGAAATACCTTCCCTGTTATAGCTGACAAACAGGTTAAGCTGCAAATTGGAGAAAAATGTAGACAATATGGTCTTGAAATGCCTTGAAATGAAAGGAAGCTGAATGCCTTCTCAAATTCTACTTCAGACAAAATCAAATTAAAAAAAGAATAAGTAAATACAACAACAAGAAATGAAAGAATTCCCAATTGCTCCCAACTGTCCCCTTTTTCTAAGTTTAGATGGGAAGAAGCTGGCATCTTTTATTACTCTTTCCCTATCAGCATAGAAATTATGCACTGATCACAATTCTCATCTGAATAAACACAACAAGAGCTCTCACTTCCCTTCTGTTGCTTTGTCTCACTTGGTCTCCTCTCCCTTTCTGCCTTCCCAGCGCTCCC
>JAVJGI010000057.1:68728810-68745990 GCA_035590275.1 Ibycter americanus | reverse complement strand
TTAGCATGTGGCCTAAGACCTGAAATGGAAAACCTTCTCTTTCATCACGTGAAATAATGAAGGAAGAGACCAGAAGGTGCAGCTATAACCTTGGATTCCTTCACTCAAGGTGCTCTGTGTTTAAGCTTACTTAGAGGTGATTTAAAAGCCTGATATATTAAAAGAACACACTGCTGTTTAAAAAAACCCTTAGTTAACGCCAGAAAAATCTTACCCAAAGAGGCTATTTAAAAGGTTTGTGATTAACTTCTGTTTATAATAATACAACTTTATCTTCGCTTAAGTCTTTGGGAAACCTGTAGAATACCTAACGATAGACCTGAACCAAGATTCATGAGTCTCCCAGCAAAACCAAGCTTATCCAGATAATTTATTTCTGGGTTTCCTTATGTTGGGAGCATTGAAAACTCAATGACTTTGAAGTATGTGCAGTACTTCACCTTCCCCAAACAACAAACAAATTCACTAAAAAGAAAAATAACTCACTGAAGAAACTCAACTAATAAAAGCAACATAACGCCTTCTCTCCCCCTTCACAGTTCTACAGGTCACTTCAGTTTATCTAGGTTATGGAGACTTAGGGTCATGCAGTTTATGCTGCAGCAGGACTCCTGCCATAGCTTCTGCATGTGAGGATGCATGGATCCTGCTACCAACCAACTGCCTTCACCAAAACAAAACGTGCATGTTCAAAGCAGAAAGTTCAAGAACAACCTGTCAGGTTGAGACAAGTGCAGTTGCAAATATTTAACTTCCATGGTGTACTTTTTTATTTACTCTCCTACTTTCAAGCACTAAAAGGAAGGCTTTACAAGAACATAATAATCAAAATATAAATTTGAAAATACTTCAGCAGCTTAAAAAATTCTCTTGCTCCTAAAGAGCTGTTAAACAAACATACACTCTAGATGGCAGCAGAACATTACTCTGCTAAATACAAACACATGGTTTCCTTTCAGTACAGAAATCTTAAAAGGGCAGATGCTTAATCAAAGAGGCAAAGAAAAACCAATGTGTACCAGCAAGTGTTTGTAGCAATGATAACACTAATCATACACATTTTTGGATTTTAGGATTTCACTTTCTGCATGCTTACTATTTAAAGAATAGTTTTCAAATTGTCCTGCACCAGTAAACAGAATTTTTAGCGTTTTGCACAGTGTGCATTTAAAAATCTCTATCCTGTCCCAGAAATAGCAGGAAGTTATAGTATTGCCACAAATGCAGTGAAAGTTAGCGATTGTATATATCCATGATTTACAGCACCAGGGTAAACATGCTCATCAATTAGTTGCATTCAACTGTCAAAGTTTTTACCTGATTCTGTTTGCAAATTTTCCGATATTCGAAAACAATGCAGTTTGCTGAAGTTGCGAGAAAATAACTGCACGCAGCTTGGAGGAAGAATCATATTTCTTAACCTTCCAAAAGTACATTCTGGTGTGACAATTACGTAGCAAGCAGCATGAGCCTATAAATAGAAGCATCAATTAAGGCCTTAATGAGACACAAAGAAAGCAAATCTGTTTATAACAAAATATGCACTAGAATTGCAAAACTCAGGCTAGGGCATATACAGACCTTTTGTAAATCACTTTCGTGAAGTGAGTGACCCATTTTTCACCCTAGATTTTCTTTTGTTCCATTCAGTTCTTATATAACCAATAATGGGAAGTCTTAATGTGAAGACACTCCAAGTACTACAAACTTGCTCTATTAAAAACTAAAGTTTTTTATATAGCTATGTGGAGAAGTTTAAAGTTTTGGTCTCAAACCCTGGGTCTTCCATCCTATATAGTTATATACTGAGGGAGGTGGGAAAGGTAGGCAGGTTATAATAAACAGCTTGAAAATAGCAATATCCTCTTGCAGAGTCAGTGATAACACTGTTAGGAGTTTTATTCCAAAACATGACTAGCTATTTTCTGCCTTTTTACTTGCACAAGATCTTCCGCCATTATTTAATACACATACCTTTGAATGTGTGGCCATATAGCACATTACATTCTTTAGACCGTTTTCAAAGACAACCCTTCCCACCTCAGAAATTATGAATCATATTAAAAATACAAAACCCACAATATTTAAAAAAATATTATTCATCATACCTGAAATACTGAATAACCCATTTCATTTAAAATTATTATTACACAGTTTATTACATTTATTACAGTTCCTATTTTATTACTTTTCATTTTACAAAATTCACGTATTTTATACTTTACAGTTCCCACCCCATCTAGTGCTGCTTTGCACTTTCTTCATATTTCAACAAGAGGTAGCATTAAATGGATGGACCAATTGTTATCTACACAGCAGACTGTGTATCGGTATGTGAAAAGCTGTGGCTTTCATGAGGATTATTGAAGGGTACCATCATGTTGCACTGGAATTAAACATGCATCATGTGAACAGAAAACACAGAAACCAATAATGATAGCTTAAAAAAACCCCCGAGAACATACAGGTTAAGAATTATTCTACACTGAAAGAATAAGCATATTAGAATGGTAAGTCTTTGACCCTGCAGAATTCACATGATTTGAAAGAAATTCTGATCTCACACAGGAGAAGTAACTGCAGGATTCTAAGCGGAAATCTATAATGATTAGTCCCTGATAAATTTTAATTCCATTGTATTTACATAAAACTTAACTGTGATTTTGAGCATTGCTCATTTTAATGACTAATGGGGGGGACTTAAAAAATCAGATTTTCCATCTAACTCAAATACATATTTATATAAATAAGTACATAAATGAAGTGTATCTATGAAGCGTATATAAAGTATATTTATAAAGTGTACAAATAATTTATATAAAATGTTTAAATAAGCATGTGCATATATACATATATATATACATGGTTCCCACAAATACACACAACAGCACAACATACCAGGATGCCACACCATTCACATCTCATGCCAGACAGCACCTCAGAAGAGCCACAAGTTTTTTTGCAAACTTCGCAACGAGCACTTGAAGAAAGGTTTCCCTCCCTCCAATGGTGGTGGTAAGTGTCCTGGAGGAACACATCAAGACTTAGTGTTACACAAAACAGATACAGAGGCATCTTCAACCTAACCTACAATCAGCAATTCAAACAGCTCTGGGGAAAGAGCAACACAGACTAGGACATTAAGTATTTTCTCACTATAAATACTAACCTGAACAATCTTGTATTTCACTGAAAGAAGTTTATTAAACTATAAAAAATAGTTTAATATTTTAAAATATTCTTTTCCTTCACAGTTCACCAAAAACTGTTTATTAAAAAAATTATCCTGAAATGGTTAGTATTATGCATGTATTTTACAGCAGGAAGGTGGGCAGTCTTGCCTCAGACTGACTGCAGGAAGCCTGAGGAATATGACAATGTTTGCCAGGGATGCAATGCAGCAAAAAGCTCAACATATATGGGGGGTGGGGGAAGGGTTCCATGCCGGCTTCTGCAATGTAAATTTTTAGATAAAATGCTTGATTTATTATATTTTTTAAATTAGGATGTTGTATACATTACACACTTTTCAGCAGTGCTTCACTAAGCATCGTATGTCAAAATTTAAGTTAATTTCGCTATCTGTGATGCATTCTGAAGCCACGTTTCCTTTGCCTGCCAATAAACAACAAAAATACTTTGATAAATGGCAGTATGTGAAAGAAAAGGGCAAGACTCCTCCCCCTCCTCTAGCCAACATTTTCCCACTTTCCGCTGCAGAAGCATTCACACTTACGTGGTCCTGGTGCCCATCCTGGTGACACTGTCTGCAGTCACTGCAAGCAAACAGGATACAGTCTGTGTGCACATGTAGCTCACATACTAAAAGCGTGAAAACAAGAAAACTTCTTTAAGGTAGAAACCCCAGGGTTTTTTGCTTCCCCTCCCTCCCTCCTTCCCTCCAATAGTCCTCCACTACCTTTTCACACCATGCTTTCTTTCCTTCATGCTCTTTTCTGTTCAAAGACAGGCAATGAAGGAAGTTTATCAGCATTGTCCTGTGTGTTGCTCCATTTCCTTTGTGTTAAACTGATGCCGCGAGCATAATGAAAGGCTGAGCTAATTTTGCTCATAAGCACTTGCTGTATTTCCTCCAATACAGCAAGTTAAATTTGTAACAACTATTTGGCTTATTACAACTTTGTCTCACAGTTCCACAAGAACCACTGCCTACTCCCATATAATCATGCCCAAAGTCTTACTTCGATTTAACCAAATCCCAAAAAAGCTGAATGTTAGAAACATTATCAGAAAGAAGTTCGCCTGCATCCAAATACCACCAAGTCTTGAGCGTAAAGTAACGGTCTCCCTGAAGCAATACTTCATCCCCTTTACAAACCCTTTGGCAAACCATACTGCAGAGGAAGCGGGCACATCCAGAGTGGATGCAAAACAGCAGATGCTTTTCAGCCCATGGGGCTGTCAGAAACAGAAGGAGGCAAAAGACAAGTCCCCAGCCCCAGAAAAGCATGAGGCACTGCCACCAGAACAGCACGAAGGCAGTAGCACACCCCTCCTGATGGCACCGACCCACGGGAGCCACAGCGGAGGTCAGATCAGCCACCGACCACACGGCACGGCTGCTTGTGTTTGCAAAGTGATAATGACACACGCTGACATCAGAACATGCAAAATGACTGGAGGACATAATTCCTGGGAAGACTGCAACAGCCAGAAAGCGTGTTTTACTCAGGAAATAAATACTTTTTATTGCCAAATGACACTCAATGGATTTAATTTTAAACCTGACCAGAATAAACTGGTATGTTCATCTCAGAGATGATTTGTCCAAGGTGTGCCTGCATATGGCAAATCACCATTCCATTGTCAGGAAAAGGAAAACAATCATTTTTTCAGCACGCCCTCCTCAGTAAGCTCAACATTGTCTTCCAAAATACCTGTTCTACACTGTAGCTGGAAGTTTTAGTGAAGCCGATGAAGTTTTAGGCAAGTTTGGTTTTGGATAAATTACCTTCATTATTTAAAGCTGACTTGAAGTATCAGATGTGAAAGAAAACAACCTACAAAAACCCAACCAAACAAAAAAAAAGCCATCCAGCTAAAATACTATGCTGCAAAGGAACATTCATTAAAAAAAAACCCAAAACAACTGAAATATCTCAATACCTAGCTTCATTACTGCAAGAGTTCGGAAAGTTCTCTATGGACCTCAGACAGAGATGGATGAAAAAGACCCTCCTCTAGCTGCTTTTTAAAGACTTGTGTATACAAGTACTCCGGGAAGGCATCTGATTTTTTGTAGAGTAATGAAAGAAAGAGGCAAGCATCAAATTCCTCAAATACTTTTTTTCTGTTCTGCTCAAACAGGTTACTGTTCCAAGGACATCACAAAAAACTGCCTGAAGATTGGAACGTGGCAACTGTGCATGTTACCTGCATTACATGAAAGTATCTTGTAAACAGTATTAAATTACATAGAGAATACCACCTTATTTTAAGATCAGTCTCTGGTCTCTAGGAAAGGTGATCAGCACTAACCCCACAGAAGACCATGATCTACCACCACACCAAAGCAAAGCCTCTTTTAACAGGGCTAAGTCAACCACAAGCTTTTAAATAAAATGCCCCACACCACATGTCTTCACTGAGCTCAAGAACTTTTAGAGGAGGTGTGACACGGTCCCTCCTCCACTCACATTTCTCCATATTCATAGATACAACAGGAATATTCTACAGTTTTGCCAATTCAGGTACCACACAAGTTAGATGCTTTGAGTCATATCCTCACTAATAGTAAAAGTTTCTGTAGACCCAATTACAGCTTGAAGGAATGTCCTGGTTTCAGCTGGGATAGAGTTAGTTTTCTTTTTGGTAGCTGGTGCAGTGCTGTGTTTTGGTTCTGATGTGAGAACAATGTTGATGGCACACCAATGTTTTTAGTTGCTGCTGGGTCATGTTTATAACTAAGCCAAAAACTTTTCAGCTTCTTGGGCTCTGCCAGCGAGAGGGCTGGAGAGGCATGGGAAACTGGGAGGGGACACAGCCAGGGCAGGTGACCCAAACTAGCCAAAGGGATATTCCATACCATGGGACATCGTGCTGAGTATATAAACCGGGGGAAGAAGAAGGAAGGTGGGGACATCAGGCATTATGGTGTTTGTCTTCCCGAGTAACCGTTATGCGTGACAGAGCCCTGCTTCCCTGGGGATGGCCGAACACCTGCCTGCCCATGGGAAGTGGTGAATGAATTCCTTGTTTTGCTTTGCTTGCGTGCGCGGCTTTTGCTTTACCTATTAAATTGTTCTTATCTCAACCCTCGAGTTTTGCATTCCTTTCCGATTCTCCTCCTCATCCCCCTGGGTGAGGGGGAGCGAGCAAGTGGCTGCATGGGGCTTGGTTGCTGGCTGGGGATAAACCACGACAAGGAATTAACAACAGTGTTGCATTTTTTATCATTAATTCTGCTAACACAGGCACACATTGCCATTTGCTATACATGTATGTATATATGTAAGAACAAGAGGGTTTTTCTCCCTTGGTTTAATTTACATCTGCTGCTTCTAACACCAACCCCAGCTCAGTGAGAAAATGTGTGCATGTGAAGGACAGGAGCTGTTACAGGAGTTAAACCCTTAAGACAGCTATCCCACTGACAGAAAAGTTAAAAGTTTTTACTATGTTAAGATCAAGTCAAATCAGAGCGCCTACAAAAAGAAGTTTCACCTTTATCAGCCCTTCCATAATCCTCACATTCTTTAACTTTTAACAGAATGATAGTTTTCTGTTCAAGTTAGTCATGAAAGTGCTGTGAACTCCTTCATTATTGCCAAAAAACCAAGTTGGTTCATTTCAGATACATAAACTTGGCAGAATAACCTTTAAAACATTAACTGCCTCCCTCTCCAGTAAAATTGCTGCTCCTGGTTGATGTTTAATAAGAAACTTTTGTAAAGGATCCAATGCAAAAATAATGTTTGGGTTACTCCCTTTCTTCTTTTTTATTTTCCAGTCCTTCTTCTTGGAAAAAAAAAAGGGAAAGCAACTCCCACCATCACGAATCTGAGTTCATCTGTTAACCAGTGAATTTTACAGCAAAAATAGCTGTCCAAAGCAATTAATACTTATCAGCAGAATTTGGAGTCCAAATATTGTCATTTTTTCCAATGAAGTGTTATGTACTTCTCTCACCAGAGTTTAATATACATGCATGCTCATTTCTGACAACAGATGCCCCATCATGCACCCATAGCGTTTAGTAATTTTCAATTTCCTATCAAGAAAAATTTATTTTACTGTAAGATATGAAGACGAAAAAAAAAATTATTTAAATTATTTTAAAGTACATCCAATGATGTTAATAATTTGCTTAGAAAAGTTAACTTCATCTTAACCCTCTTTTCTACTTAAATTATGGCAAAGATTCAGGAAAAGTTCTTTACATTTCAATATTCAGAAGAGAACATCATAACCAACAGTAGAATTGTACTATTAAGCTCAGTTACTAGAAGGAAGAAAAAAAAAGCAAGGGAGTTCAACAATTCCATCTGGATTGAAAAGCTCTACAGCTTAAAAAGCTGACTTCTAAAACAAATTCTGAAAGTACTTTTGAAGAATAAAGGAAGAATCTTGTGCATTTTATGAACCTCAGCTGGAAAAGTATCAGAGAAACAAGTTGTAGACTCACTGGTATTCAGAAAACTGGATGGCAAACAAGTCACTCCACAGAAAAGAAGAAAACCATTTAATCCATGCAAGGAACATCATTCAGAACCTTCACTGAACCAGAAAAAAAATATGTCTGGGCATATCTAAATATAACATGCAATTTCACATGTTTCTTGTTTAAGAACACTTAAATGGAAACATCTGAAAAAATAAATATTCCCTTGCAATGAGTACTATGCTAACACAGTAGAATTAAGAGAATAAGAATATGAAAGCAAAATTTAGAAAGCTTTAACTAAAATCACTAAAGTAATTTTCAAGAGTTAGTAGGACACAGCCAGCAAAAATTTTCTTTCCAAATTCTATCTCATGCCACACAGGTTCTGAGGCTTATTAAGACAGATCATCAGAGATGACTCTGTGGTATCTGTAGCTCTTTGACCATCCCACCAAATCATCCCACCCACATGGTAACTATATTAAGTGACAGATTTCCACTAGTCAGAAGAACATAGTTTAGATTAGTTATGGAACTCAGAAGACCAAAGCAGAAACAAAAAACACTGCACCATTGTAAGTCTAAATGCCCTGGTCAAAAAGAAATGTTTCCCACACACAGAGGTGACCATATTAAATAAGACATTATCTTTAGCGTAACAGCAATTTTGAAATCATCTCAAATCCCTACAGAAGTGATTCTTCTCTCAGTAGACTCTATCTTTTTTTTAAAAGTCCACAGGTAATATTCCTTTAAAATACTAAATTCTATTCAACCTCACAACATCAACTGAACAACAACTACCAGATATTCAAGACAGGGGAAACAAGGGAGAATCTACCAGCTGCCCCATGTCAAAAATCAGTCAAGTACTTATACTAACATGTATTTCAAATAAAAATTCTGGTGTTTGGTTGATTTCTTTAATTAATGTTTTTTCAGAGTATCCATGTCAGAACATTCAGAGCAGTACTGTTTTGACAAATAATATTTTCAAATATCTTTCCATTCAAGGCACCTCATCGCCATTACAAGCAATAGCTATCTGAGACCAGTAACACAGAAAAGTTATGTTCCATTCTTTTGTAGAGAGGGGGAGGTTTTAGAAACATGAATATCTGATGATTCCCTGTATCAAAAGCTTCCATTGGAAACAGAAATAAATTACCTCAACAGGAGGAGTCTTTCTTTTGCCATAATAGCTTCTCATTCTTTGCGTATCTCAGGCATGACTTCATTACACATGATCAACATCACAGACTTTCTCAGAGTAAATTGGAGGAAAGATGAAAGAGCATACATGTTTGACAAAGTCTGTGGTTTATTGAAGATTATTGATGTAGTATTCCTTAGTTTGAAGTGCACATTTCTACAGTCAATGGGTGGATGATAACCCAAAAAGTCTCTCAAACAGTGAGCGCGCATATATATATGTGTGTGTGTATGTATATACACACAGGCAGACATACCCTCAAGGTGTGCAATGCAAGCAAAGTGTACATTACTGGATAACACAGAGGTGGCTATACAAGCAGGGTTTTTTAAGTTACCTTCACATCGCAAGGCAGATGACTCTAATGACTTTCTGCACACAGTGCAAAACTTTCTTTTGTAATGTCCTGGAGGGCCAAAACAGTGTGCAACTGGAACCTGCCAATGCAGAATGGATAAAACATCATCAGCCACAACTTTCAAAGTGCCAGTTACAGTTTGCAGAAACTACTTTATCATGCAAGACAGGACAGTATATACAATGTCAACTTAAGTAAGCCCAAGAACAAATAAACAGGCAAAGCATCCTTGTAAAAAAAATATCCCATAGTTAATAACACATTTGAAATACTTTATTTTAAATATTTTTTCCAAAAATATTTTTTACATTTTTCAGTTTTAATACGTAATGTATATATTTTTAAGTGCTGATCAGCTTCCTGATGATTCACAGTGCCATGAATCCAAATGTTTCCTCTGGGTTCAGTACCGTGTGACTTACCTGGAATCACAGTTCCTTTCTTAAGTATTCGTAACTGAATCAAGGACAATTAAAGTGTAATAGTTGCACATGTACACAAAATACCCTAAAGACACACTCAAGGCAATTTCTAAAAGCTCAGTGCTGTCACAGTCCAGTATTCTCCACATGCCTTTCACCTCTTCTCCAAATACAGCCCAGCCAACTGGCTGATCAGGGCAAAGGCACTGGTCTCCCCTTGCCCCTGCAAAGCTCCACAGCCTGGACGGTACAGAGTTCCAGCTCTTGAAGTACATCCATACTGAGGTTTCTGTTGACTGTAGGTAGAAGATGATACATTTCAACTTCCTCTTGTCAAGAGCTGTACCAACAGTTTTAGCAAATGTATTTCTAGTATCCTAAAAAGGTAGAGTTTTCTTTTTGTTTAGTGATTAATAATGAAGACTGGAAGTGACAGTGCCAAAAGAACAACAGAAAAAATGATGAAAAACGCACATGAAACATACTTGAGCTTTATACTTGTTCTAGAGACCATTCTTCCTGCAAGACACACATCTTCATTAAATTGACATTCACATGACACAAGGAAGAAGCATAATTGCATCTTTAGAATTCTATAATCCAAATGACTTCCATAAAAGTTTGCCATGGCTTAGGTATTTAGTATTATGCATCTCACATGCCCTTCCTAATGTGACAAACATATCAGATTTATCTTCTGGTTCTTGCATCACAAAAAACCCCCCCATGTCTAGTAAAGGCTGACAAATGTTTATTTAGGCATGAAATGAAATTAATCATGCCCAGTAAAAAGTTAGACATAATGATTTAAGATACACATAGTCACAGATAGCTTCTTTTCCTCCCAGATGTACTAGTAAACAACGCTCCAAAGTTATTGAACAGGATTTTAATTTCTCTCCTTGTGTATTAAGAGTTTTCCTGGGAACATCTAGCAGCAAATCTGACACATACTGGGAACACAGACTCTGATGACCCAGGAAGTTGCTTGCACTTGTGAAGGTCTTATGCCCACCAGTGCTTTAGCCTCTGAAAGCATGGGGGCAGTTACACTAAACAATCCTATACTTCAAGCAGGTGCAATGAGTAAGAGGAATACATTTTTGCCAGACGCAACACAAGGAGAAAGGAACATTGCTGGAAGTTTAATCAAACAGTCACTAATCTCCAAACTGCAAAGCATGTGGTTCCTTCAGTCCTCCTCAGAATTAATCTTTCGGAGGCAAAGGAGGATGAAGAGAGGTATGAAATACACCTATGTTATCAGGTGTGAACAAGATCATGCAGAGCAGTTCTCCGGTGAAGCAGAGTCACCAGCTCATTGCCTCAGCAGACCGTGCTGTCTGGAGGGATCCTTGGTCCCTGACTGACCAGGAAACTGCCTGTTCAGATCCCAGGCTCCCCACCACACCTGGCTGTCAGCCAGCCTACAAAAAGGATTTCATATCAGTATTTCCAACATGATATATTATACAAAATATCCTTGCCTCCAAAAGCTTCAAATTTTTACTTTATGTACAAGTTCAGGATTTAAAACTACAGACAAACTATGCTTTGGGATCTGTCTCCTACTCCTGTCAACCCAAACAGAAATTTCATTCTCTGCAGCCCTCCAGCTCTAACTGACACAAAGTTCAGGGTTGGCTTGCATTATTTATTTATTTTTTTAATCAGAAGAGTCATATAATGCATGTTTATAAAAAGAATACATATCCTTGAGGAGGCGTGGTGGAGGTGAATCCTGGAGAGCCTGAGGAGCTGTAATGAAACTATCTCAGATTAAGGCTCATAATCCCCGCCCACTTTTATTGCACTTTCATGTTACTTCTTCAGGAGAAATGAAAAACCAGACCTCCCTGTACAGTAACATACAAGTTACCTGGCTCAGCTATTCTGGAAGTAAAGTGCCAGAGCTGTTTTCTTGCTCTAGCCACTCCAAAAACAAAAGGAAAGTCCAATCCCAGCTTGGCGGGAGAAGGCCAGTTGCCCAAAATTCATCCTACGCCATGAGTTCAAGTGCAGAAAGAAATAATGACAGTGGCTACATGAGCACAATCCCAGCCAGACACAGCAGCTGGGAGGAGTATTGAAAAGGCCTGGTGGGATTTTTCCGTGAAAGCTTTTCTGCACATCTGTCACCTTCAAGTCATCTGCCTGCCCTACTCCCGCCACAGCCCCAGGCACAGCGGAGCCAGCTGTCCCCAAGGCAGCAGTATTCCCCTTGAGATCAGACACAGAGGAGACCTTCTCTATCTCTGGAGTGGTCAATAACCTCAGGACACCCAGCATGAGCATCTGATCCCCTCAACAACCCATGTTTGAAACACAGAGAACTTTTCTTTCCCTGGCCATGAGTCTGGCTATTTTATCTTACACCTGGCATAGAAATGCAGGCTTTTCATTACTGTCACAGAAAGGTTCTGCTGAAGAAAAAGGACACTCCATAGATCAAAGTAGAGTTTTGTGAAAAACAGTGCTTCTTTTGGGAAAGACTGCAAGAAATTACTTTGACAGGAGTCAAACTTACTCAGGGTCTGACTGTACTTATTTGGAAGACTTGAGGGAAGGATACCAAGTCTAAATTCTGCAGGTGTTCAGACCCTGGTAAAAATCCTCTGAAGTCTCAAGTCACTGTCAAAAAGAAGGGAACAACTTGCTGATTGAAATGTCAAGTGGAAAAAAAGAAAAGGGGAAAAAAAGAAAAAAAAAAATCTGTTCACCTCAATTTCTTCCTTTCTGAAACAAGCCAAAGAAACTTTGTTTATTATGAGTGGTCTTTCTAACCCACTTTCAAAGCCACAGGTATAAAACCTTTGCAAAGGCTGGTGGGAAACGGGATGGGAATAAGATGGAAAAAGACAAAAAAATTAAAACGCAAGTACATCATAACAAAATCATCAATCACATCATGTTTCTCCTTACAGCTCCCTACATTTCTTTTGTTGCCAAACAAGTTCCAAGCACCCAATACATAAAAAGAACCTACACTCAGACCCGGAAAGTCAGTGAAGCAGCGTGTCAGAATCTGAAAGGTTAGGTGTTTTTCTTTAATTTATATCTACCTGTATGAGTACAGCAAAGTACAGACACATAAGACGGCCTACAGAGAGAAAGTTTAATAATTGATGAGAGTTTAAAACTCCTTCTCCAATATAACTACTTAAATTACTTTATGTAAACCACTAAAATTGATTTCTGCAGAAAAATATAGAAAATTTCTGCTAGTAATACCATTAAATGATATTTAAGTGCGCTTACAGTATTGATCAGAAGCCCATCAAAAGACAGTGGTAACACGCCAGCATAAGCTCCAGAATGACTCCGCACTTTTGGACAAGATACTGCTAGTTCCTATTTTGTTTCCTGCCATCTGTTAAGAAATCCAAAGCATTACAGAACGTAACACACTTCTGTAAAAGTTTTTATTGGCCTGTAATAAAATCTGAACCTACAGAAACATAAAACTTAGAATCTAACTCCCTCAGTGCAATCTGTGCAAGCGTATAGCAGTTCCGCATCATACAGAAAGAACAGCAACAAACTGCTCTTAACATCTAAACTTTGGAAGAAATAGAAAGTATAGAATTGTTTCCTTTTGGTAGTGCTTTTTAAAATTGTTCCTCATCCTGAAATGTCATAGGCTACCAAGCATACGGACAACAGCAGGTCGTGAATTTAAGTGCTCTTCCTCTGTGGTGGAATCACTATGCACAGAGCAGCCCAGCTACCACCCAAACCCTTTAGTTTGTGGATGGAGTCAAGTCAGGTCAAATCTTACTGGTCTGCAACCTTCCGGATACCTCAGTGGGGAAAAACACAGCTCCAGGAAGGCCAAGCCTTCAGCCAGCTGCAGCTGCTTTAGTACCAACTCAGGGAGCAGAAAGTGTTCAGCCTGCATCCTGAGCCAAAGACTTCCAGGCTCAAAGGGGAACAAGAGAAATAGACATACCGAACGCCCATGACAGCTGCTGTCTTGGGCAGTCTTGAAAAAGAACAATCTACTAAAAACTGTTACTAGGCCTGTATCTAAATATTATTTTGCCCATGTATCTCCTTCCCCATCACATCAGAAAGACTTGCACTTGGACTTTGTAGGACACTGGAGAGACCAAGAAAGCTGGGCTGCAGGACCTATGGTAGTGTGGGGCTGATCAGCTTCCAGGTTGGAAAGGGTATACAGAAATAAGTACACAAACACTTTCACAATAACTTCCAAAGGTTGAGCAAAAGGAATTTAACTTAAGTTCACTGGTTTTCAGTTCAAAAACACTGTGGCATTTTAAGGATAAGCACAACCAGCATGGAAGCAACCATGCCCATAAGGGTAGTCACATGCGGTCTTTCAAAAAGACTCCTCTCAACAGAAGGACAGCAAAAATCCCTGATACAAATTAAAATGATGTTTCTGAAACAAATGGATTCTGATGTTTCCACTGCAACAGTACTTCCTTATCTAATGCTCCTAGGGATCACTGCAACACCAAACCCCTTTGCTCTAGAGGTAGATAAGGTAATCACATTCGAGTACACCCCATGATTATTCTGTCCAGGTTGCCTAGACCACACCCTCTCTGAGAGGAGCTAACAGCTTTGTGATTCAACTCTTCCCAGTATTGATGTCTTTTCAATTACCTACTTATTACTCAGTAATCACAAAGAGCCCTTTTATTTGCTTGAAACCTCTCTGCTTTAGTAGCAAAGGATTTCTGCAACTTAAATGCACTGCACGCACTTGAATACACTCTACTTTTGCCTTTTAGAGACAATGTCTGTCAATTACTTGCCAGTTATGTCCAAATTGACATTCTTCCTCTGAGTACCTGATATGTCAGTTGGTGCTAAAAAGCAACTTTATGTACACATGCCGTATGAAAGTTCTGAAATCAGGTAAGAATACAAAGTTAAATGGTGTCTCAGCATACCATAGGACAGGAGAGATGAGAAAATCAAATACTTAGTTATCAAAATTTTACCTGGGGCTAATGCAAGGGAACAATGCACATTCAAATGTGACCTCACCTTAACCAGGAATGTTATTCTCCATCCTACAGATCTCTGTGACAGGACATTAGGCCTTATCTAAAAGCTCTCAAGGACCCTTTATGATGGGAACTACACAGTGAATTCCATACCATTCCAAATCAGGAATATATGATACTTCTGCTAGAAAATGAGACTTGTGTAAGAGCTTTCCACTGCAATTAAGAGTTGCTTGGACTTGCTTTTTTTGTCCTGGAAAGAGAAAACGATATGCAAGAGACAGTCACTCCTTGCTCTTATGGCTACAGAGAAAATCAACGTCGACCTCCTTTTATCAAGATAAACAAAAGAAACACACACAGTGAGTGGCATCCCATACCACTTCTGAACCTGAAGAGTAATTGATACAGCTACGGGGCTCTTCTGGGAGTTCACAGGCTACGAAGCAGCTTGCATCAAGTTTCAATAGAGCATAATAAGCTCTCTTGAGTTGACCTCAGGGTTAAAGGGACTATCACTTTGGGGAGGAAAAGGAGGAAAGAAACTTCGGTGCAGTGCCAAGATTAACAGCAAGCAGTTTTACACCGCATTTGGCTTCTAAATAATGCCATGTGGCTGCTGCATTGCAAGCAACTGCCTTGCTGAAACAATGCAGGTACGGGTCAAGTGTTGAAGAACCAGACATGGACCTTCCTGGTGAAGGTGGTCAGGGCTACCCAGCCAGCACCCAGGTTGAATCACAGAATGGTATGGGTTTCAAGGGACCTTTGGAGGTCATCTAGGACACCCCCCCTTGCAATAAGCAGGACCATCTACTAGATGAGGTTGCTCAGAGCCCCACCCAGCCTGATCTTGAACATTTCTGGGGATGCGGCATCTACCACCTCTCTCGGTAACCTGTTCCAGGGTTTCACCACCCTCATAGTAAAATAATTCTTCCTTGTATCTAGTCTGCATCTACTGTCTTTTAGTTTAAAGCCATTATCCCTTGCCCTATCGCAACAGGCCCTGGTAAAAAGATCAGCTTGAGGTCCAACCATTATTAGGACACCCTGTGGAAAAACCCTCACACCAGCAAAGCCTCTTTATCATCAACAAATAGAAGAGGAAGAAGAGAGATGAAGGAACTTAACCACACTTGTTTTTACATTATATAATATAAAAAAAGAAAAATATTAAGCATATGTTTTGTGAAGTTGAGTCCATGTTACAGCTCTAACTCCACTACCACCATCAAAAAGATAGGCAGGAGAAAAAGTCCCTTGATTGATGAATGCCAAATACACAGTAATTTGAAGAGAAGATGTAACAATAATATGCCAAGCAGCTTATTTACAAATACTGCATTCAGCCTGTTTTCGACAGCAGTCTTCTGGGAGAAGTAGTAAATGTTCACGAAGCATTCATTCCAGCGTATTTTTTTTAACCCACGCCAATGTAAAACCTCCAACACCTGCAACTACCGCCAAGGAATGATTTTCTAAAATTGGATTCTGATGGGTTTTTTTCCCCTACATTCTCCAGAACTCCCACCCAAACCAACCACATCAAATTCTCTTTCCCTGCTTGCCAACCTTATTCCCATTTGTTGAAACATTTGAGCCACTTGCAACAACATTCCTTAAAAGCTAATTCTCTGAGGCAGTCACACAAAGATCCATCAGACTGGGGGTTTTATTATTCTAAGGCAAGTGAAGCAGTAACCAAACCTTGACTTGGTTGTCTCGCACTTGGTTGGACCTTCCATTGCTTCTTGGGCAGGGAACAGAAGTAGGGAAAGAAAGTAAACAAACAAGAGGTTGTGTCCCAGTACAGAAGTCCTTCAGTGGCAGAAAAATGAGATGCTGCTGTTGTGTGTTCAAAGTATGAAGTGTCCAATACAGAACAGATTATCAGAAGCGCAGTTAGGGGTACTTACTGTGACCCAAGCACCCTTTTACTCCTCTCTTCTACTTTCAGTTCATGAGGAACAGACCCAAATAACCACCTGCACACAGCTGAATCCAGCAGCCATAGGGAGACACTCAAGTCAGCAGGCAATGGCAACACCTGCTTGCCCAAGCAGAGACCTCTTCGAGCATCACAACCTTCCCATTAACTATCACAACTCATGAACACAGCTGCTATCCACGTTCCGAACTACAAAGCCAAGTTTTATTTTTAGCGTAGAAAGCTTCAGGAGAAGCTGATGACCTAAACCAGCATTTTTCCATTCTAGACAACCTGGCTTTAAGAACAAAAGCACACAAGAAAGTTTCACGAGGAGCCTGTCAACCCTTCTTGAAGTGGAAATATTGAGAAACTGTTACAGCAAAACAACAAGGAAAAGCAAGCATAGCAAATGCCAAGCTTCACTAAAACCACTTTTAATATACTCTCATTTCCATTTAGTTTTCAAAGAACAGTTATATAGAAAACATGTACACACTTCTATGGCAAACTTAAGAGGTAAAAAACTTGCAATACAGCTTCAATTCCAACCTAACATGGGAAAATAAAACTTCACATTTCACACCCAATCAAAGAGGTTTTGTTTTCACTCTTACTCTGTTTTGTGTTGTATGTTTTGGGGGTAGGTTCCCC
>JAVJGI010000057.1:68684422-68695220 GCA_035590275.1 Ibycter americanus | reverse complement strand
GGTGAAGAATTATCGCCAGAGCTGTCACATTCATAAATGCGATAGCCCACTAGAAGGATTTGATACCTGTTCCTGACTCAGAGCTGGGTAACTGCAAGGTTTCTACTGCTTTTATGTCTGCACCCAGGATACTCATACAAAACCAGAAGAATGATAAGATAGCAATCCCACTTTTGGAAGCAATTCCAGCATTTGGTGGGGTGTTTTGGCCTTTTGGGGATTTTTTTTTACCTATCAATCTGTTCTTTATAAGGAAGATATATACTGATCTTTGTAAAAAAGTGATAGTTAAAGTCTTTTTGAAGAAGAAACAGCAGTTTGCATGAGCCAAGGAGGATGGAGTTATATGCACCTCGCATGACTGTCTGCACTCTCATAATGGCAGGAAGCTGTGTGGCTAAAAAGAATAAAGGCAGGTCCCATTTTAGAAGTTTCAAACCAGAAAACCAGCCGGACTAAAGAAGCAGTTGGAGGTGGCTGGCTCACAGCAAAGCATGCGAAAGGGCAGCTGCTGCTCAGGGTCACAGCTATAGTCACAGTCCTAGTGATGTGAAGCTGGAACATATTTATCTCAAGTCGGGCAAGTAAGTGGTTTTCTCCGACAGCTCTGCTGGGACAGAATTATCACCTGTTTTAAGTAGCAGTGCGTTCTTGGCTGGCAGCTTACTGTGGTAAAGCTGTGCTAGCTTGTCTGGGTCAGGCTGTGGGGGGGGGGGGGCCACCCTCCAGAAACTGTAGTCAATAGTCAACTTTATATTCAGATCTGCTTTGGAACTAATTTCAGATAACCCTATGTCATCAACAGTCAAAGCACATTATGGGGAAAAACCACCTTGGTGAATGCTATTAATCCTAAATTCTCATGGATAAATATCCTAGAGCATTTCCACTTCAGAAGATTTTGTGAAATTCCAGTGAGCCTTCAATTCAGACATTCCCATGTACCCTAGCATTGATTGACTACATATATCCATGATAGGTGAAGAAGTATTTTCTACCTTTATGCTTTAATTGTAAAATCTAGAGCTGACAGAGATCAAAGGCTTGCCTCTCTGAACTATTGCTTGGTGGCTCTTCCAGTCTTTCTATATATATATCTGTATGTATAAGTATATATAAAATTATGAGATATCCATCATGTCTCAATGGGCTGTTTCAAAAGTTCTGCATAAATCTCCAAGCTGCAGTAAATATGAGGTTTTTGTTTACACAGGAATTGTTGCTCAGCAGACTGGTAGCTGAAAGATCAAACAAACTGGAACAAACTAGCACTTCTTAGATACACTTTTTTTTAATGAAGAAATGACACACAGATGAAAACAGGCAAAATGCTAAAAGCATCCATTTTCTATGTTTTTTGACAAGATTAGTAAAAAGAGTCAAAATGTAATGCCTCTGAAAAGATCATTTACTTAGTTTTGTAACCAGCTAAATATTTTGCAGTACTTTGTATGCTATAACCTCATTAAACTCAGGTAATACAACTCCAGGGCAGGCAATACAGGAAAATCCTCATTTTTACAAGTTTCCTGGCTTGGTAGAGGTGTATTCTGTAAATCAAGCAAGCTTTACACCTTGGATCTTCTGAATCTTTTATAACTTTCTTATACTCTGTATTTCTAGGGAGAGAACATACTGTGACAGATAGAAGGCCTTTGATAAAACTAGGAGTGCAAGTTCTGGTACATCACCCCCAGTTTATGTACAGAATTAAATGAGTACTGTGTGCTGTCAATATCACATCATATTTTTACCCTTTAAGTAATACAGTAAATTTTATCAGTGCCTTCTTGACACTGAGTACAATGAAATCCAGTTACTCAACTCTTTTCATGAAGCAATTTATTTGTAAGCAAGCTGCAAAAAAAATTAACATAATCAATCAGGTCAGATCCAGGCACAGGGAGGATCTATAAGTAGAGGGTGGAAAGCAGATGGACCCATGCTGTGCTCAGTGGTGCCCAGTGAAAAGATGAGGGGCAATGGGCACAAACTGAAATAGAGAGAATTCCATTTACATCCAAGAAAAAGCTTTTTTTTACTGTAAGGGTGGTCAAACACTGGCACAAGCTGTCCAGAGAGGTTGTGGACTCTCTGCCCTTGAAAATACTCAAAACCCACTGGACACAGCCCTAAGTCACCTGCCTTAGGTGACTCTACTTTGAGCAGTGGGTGGGATAGATGACCCCATGGATGCCTACCAGCCTCTGTGGCTCTGTGAGGCAGGTTTGACAGCAAAGAGAGTCAAGACTGGTAGTCCTTCTGTTGACTGGGGCGCTTACTGCAGCAGTGGGACCAAATGTGGCAGCCTAAAACAGGTACAAGGAGCTTCTTGAAAAAGTGGACTCTCCTGGCCATCCAATTTCCTGGTTTATTGAAGAGCTCCAAACACCTTCCTCCACTTGCAGAATAGGGGTGGGAGCCATTAGCTTCCCAAATGCCAGATCAGCTTGCTAAATTTCTGTTTCTAAATAAAGTTTTGTTTACGTGTTGGTGAGGTGTGAAATCCAATGGCATGCCATCTCACAGCAGAGTTTCAAGCAAAAGCCTTTCTGAGCTTAGCTGGATCTTCTATGTCATTGACTTCTATTTTCTGAATTTCTTTTTGTACCACGAGGCATTGAAAGAGAGCCGTGACATGAAGTATATGTGGAGGTAGAAAAGGAAAATTTAAAATAAACTGTGGCTTCTGTGAACAAAATTTAAAACACAGGCAGGGCTTTTTGAATGTGTCCTACTGTGGGCAGACAGTCGGAAGAGCAGGCTATGGGGGGGTGGGGGGCTGGTTTGGTTTGGTTTGAACTAGCACATCAGTATTTGGAAACTGAGGGATAATCTTGTAGAAATGGCTCATGAAGTATGAGCTTCCTAGGCAGGAGAAGTTTCAGATTCGTAGCTTTTTCACCTCTCCATAATTTAAGTTGGTGATGTCTGAACCAAAAGCAAATCCTGATGTTCATTTAAATTTTTTTTGCAAAAATCTCACAACTGAAGAGACAAGGCAAATATTAGTTCACATTTGTGCACTCTTCGGCCTGCAATGGAAAGCAGAAGTGAAATGCTACTTCTCAAACCTACACTACAAAAAAGTATTAATAAGTACCTAGCATTTAATTAGTTTTCTTTTTTGCTTCTTGTAGCTCTACAGCTTACTGCCTGGAAAAAAAAGTCTTTAAAATAATTGTTCTGATCACACTAGAAATAAATCAAATGCAGACTTGTTGGTTATAAGCACCAACAACTGCCCCGAGTAAGAGAAGCAAAATCTCAGACATGGAGAGCCAACACAAAGTTCTGGCACAGTTTCAAGTTATGCAGTAAGATAGCTGGTATGTCTTTCAATATTTGATTTGATTCTTTATATAGCCAGATTAAGAGATTATACTTTTTCAGACAAAGGTTATAATAAAGAACATATTAGACTACACATGCTTTAAAAAAAAAAAAAAAAGGAAAATTAAAATGTCTATCCTCTTGAACTCCAGAAAATATATTATATATTAATATTTATATATAAAATATACCACTCCACACACGGTTACAGAGACTTAGATCAGAAGAAAGTGCTTCAGTTTAAATACATCCATCTCCTCTGGAGAAGAAACCTACAGCGATAACATCAATTAATACAGCTTTATTTTAACAAAATCGTTATAGTCCACATAAGTGTTTAATAAAGAGGTAGAGACACTTATCACAGGCAGACATAACCACAGAACTCCTACAATATTTTAGCATTTACACTTCTTGTTATCTTGGGAGCTTCTCTGGTTGTGCTAACAAAATTTATACTTGTAAATAGTATGCTGTCTCAGAGCTGAAAGGGAAAACAACCTATGTAACAACAGAGCAAGGTCAAGAGGCTGAAGCTTTATGTCCACTCAGCTAGCAAATAAGATGATATGACAGCCAAGGTATTGTGCTCCAAATACACTGATTTTTAAGATCTAGTAACTTATTTCCAGCTCTTGCATTTTAGCACAAATAACTTCCTGACAAAGAACATTAGGGATTTTCTCAGAGTTAACGAATCACTTATCTGGGGGAAAAAAACCCAAACCAAAACAAACCAAACCCAAAAACCAGCTAGGGTTGAATTTATTTATTGTACAGCATTGTTAGTTTAGTTTATTTAATCACGTTTTTTCTCTGAACCTAGGGAACTTGTAAGCAATTCTTATGAATGGAGTAGCTAACTCAGTGCATTCTGAACTGCAAAATAAGCAGAAACACCCATGTATGGAATAACAGATTGCTGTTTAGGTTTGGTAAGAGTTGTGCACACTGAAGAAAAGTTTTCCATGTAGCACAAGTCTGAAGTTGCTAAAACCGCACTGCAACTTCTGTTTCTGCACTCTAAACATGCATCAGAAACCCAGTATATAAAACACCATTTAATAATGCCTTGTTTCTCTTTACATCTGATTGAACCTGTAAGCCCACAGGACACATCCACTCCTTCACCAGCAAGAATATAAGGAAACACCACCTGTGTGCCCATGCCCTTCATCCTAGACTCCAGAGTGATGTGGTCACGCATGAGGTGCTCCTTTGGCAGTGTCACTGGTGCACACATGGATGACAGGGGGTGATGGTCCAAGGGCTGGACAAAAGCATCCCAGATCTAAGGCCCTGGCAAGCAGCAAACCCCCTGAGACAGTAAGTCTGGTCAGCAAAAGCAGAGTCTCCGGCCACCGCCACTCACTCTGTCCTCAAGAGGGGACGTGTTTCAGGCTCCGATGCCTTTCCTGACCAAACTTGTTCCTGCTTACCTGTTCCCAGGGTGTTGCACCTGAGTGCCCCCAGCTCACATCTGCATGAGCAAAAGGATCCTACTGCCAGGAATCACAAGCTCCCAACCTTCCCACCTTGGGAGTCCTAACGTGTGACAAAGTCAGCTGCTCTTAAGCAGCCATCACAGCTGAATTATTAAGAGAAATCATCGCTGTGGACTTAACTGAAAGAGTTTTATTGATGACTAAATGATGACCAAATTATAATTAATTGATGATTGAATGATAATTAAGTAGTAATCAAATGGTGATTAAGAAATAATTGAATGGTAATTAAACAGGTTTGAGGAGGATTTGACAATGATTTAAGTGATGATTTAAATGGTGATTGGATGGCGGTCAAACTACTTGCTACGCTTTCAATACTTAAGCTACAGTTGGATATATAAAAGTTGCTAGCATACAATACACTTTTAGGCCTAATATAAAATGTCACTTACCTCGTTACAGATACCAGATGCTGGGTAAGGAATCTCTCAGCCTCGAGGAGTAACCCTGAGGGGCATCCCTGCTGAAGGTGAGGTCAGTCCGCTGCCATGCAGGAGAGCTCAGCAGGCTCAGGGGGGCTACAGGTATCTATAGCATGAAGTGATCAACTCGTAGTCAGCCCCCCTTTGGTGTATGTGCAGGAGTGCAGCTGTAGCAATTCTAGTTTTGCCTGGTCCCAGCTCAGGCTGGTACTGCTAGCCCCTTGTAAGACGTGGCCTCAGCTCCTGGGCTCTGAGAATGGCCTGGCACAGTTCTCACGGTGTGCACAGCAGGGCCCGCCTGTTGGCAATGCCTGAACCAAAGCGCTGTTCACTCAGTCAGAGTGGGCACAGGCGTCACAACAGCACTGGGCTCCAGCTCTTGCCTTTGCACAAACGTCTCCTTGGAAAGACCCTGTTGCTCTCCTGCTTATCCTCCCTGATGCTACGTGGTGTGTTGGCCTTCTTCCATAGCTTCTGCACCAGCCAGCCTTGTGCCTCGGCCAGACCCTGCCCTCCGACGGGTGAGGCCAGTGTCACCCCAGACCTGGCCCTGGGGAGAGGCACCAGCCACCCCCTATAACCCCACACCTGGAGGGACCCACATCTTCCTTCTGGAGCAGCATTTGGGCTGGTGCTAAGGGGTGTGTTATCAGGCTGGATCCAGCTGTCCTGCACAGTCTTCCAGCAGTATTTCTGTGCCCCCTTGGTGTCCTGTTAGGCTACTCCTGTGCTAAAGGACAGCCCCACACCCCTCACCAGCCTGACCACTGCTCTCTGGTCCAGCTGAACAGAAGAAAACAACCCCTGACAGGGAACTGCTGACGCGGAGCTGCTGTGATACGTAATGAGGAAAACACAAGCAAGAGCAGAAGACTATACCTATGAACAACAGAAAACTGGTCTGTTAAGTGCAAAGTCCCTGTTTGCTCCCGCTGGTTACCATTACATTCCCTTCTTCTATGCTATAATAGAATAAGTCTGTGACAAAGATGGGCCCTGCTCAGTGCAGTGCAGGCTTGATTCATGGGAAGATACATACTGTGAATGCTGCTGCAAGCACTGGTTTTGTAGGTGTTTATTTCATTGAACAACGCAGAGAGGAGGGGGTCTCTGAAGCTCAGAGCAGGGACAACCTCAAAGTTAGATCCAGCTTTGGTATTAAAGCAGTTCTCTGCTTTCTCCCAGCAGGACCACTGACCTGCTCTTTTGCCTTGTTATGCAGACAAAACTGTACAATTTACTCAGTTCAAGCTTTTGGGAAAAGTGTGACTTTTCCAATCCATGCTGCAAGTAAAACAATTAAAAACCTGCTTGTGTGCTCTATGACATAACTGGACAGGACCAGCAGGTGGTTATGGATGCAATGTAGAAACTTCCAAGGTATGTAGGGCAGACGATGGTTTGGGCAACAGCACGACATCCTGGAGGGTCAGGCAGGGAAGGCAATGTGGCGGTGGCTGACGTCCTTAAATTCCCCTGAGGCCAGAGGAAATGAACACCCAACATCAAAACGTGGTCCACAGCGATCCTGCCCCTTCACATAGCCACACGGGGACAGGCACCAGCACCTCCAGCACTAAAGCCGCAACAGGCCTGGAAGCAGCTCCTGGGAGAGAAGCCGAGAGCTCGTCTGACAGCCCCAACGCAGTCACCCACCGCACATGTCAGTCGGCGCAACGCTGGTTATGGGATAGAAAAGCCATGAACCCCGCAGTTTCCCATCACAGACCACTGGCATCATGAAAATCTATGCACTGGAGTCCAGCCTGGCTTTCCCTCAGAGACCACCAAAACAGAGCCATTGCCTCTTAGCCCAGGAATTTCCTTACAAATCACTGCATTGGCCCTAGATGCTGCTCCTGGCAACACCTCTGGCTGTTGTGGACTCCCAGATGTTAGGTCAGTCTCTTCCCCTTCCATAAGCACTGTTTAGCTGATCAGAGAATCAGTTCAGCTTAAGTATTTCTCTAAGTTGGACTCAACCTCAAAAATACTTCAGTCCCCAGACAACACCATTGCAGGTGCTTGGGATCGTTTTTCCTATCCAAAGCACTCATACTACACTCCATTCTTCACTAAACAAATATAATAACTGTTTTGTTTGTTTGGGTCTTCATAGGTAAAGCAGCTTATTACATCTTCCTGGAAGGCTCCTCTACTCCCAGATGCCCGGTCAGAAAACACTGGAATATAAAGTAATTTATGCTTGCTCCTGAAAGCTTAAGAGGTTAAATTTACCAACAAATACTTGAATGCATCATTCATTATTCATTAAGAAGAGTTTCAAAGATTAAAGACACATCAAATAGTTGCTGAGGTTTGGCAGTTTAATCCTAAATTAGTTTCATAGGGAAAAAATGAGCCTTCAACACCTCCTTCCTGTGTGTTAGCATTATCTTCAGGTTGAGAAAGCAGAATTCAGGGTGGGATTTTAGGACAGCTTGCCATTTGCCTGGGGCTTTAACCAGAGGAAAGAGAATGTGAATTAACAGGGTGTAGTGTTAAAGCACAGCAGATACTTCTCCATTAACTTTAATGAGAATGCTTACTCCACAACTAGGCTTCTGTAGCCTAGGTAAGTTTTCATTGCAAATGGACTAAACTAAGCATTGCCAGTGTAATTTTCAGTGTGGAACAAGATCATCCAGGAGTGGAATAGCCCCTTTGAGTCATTACCCTCCAAATAACACATTTACGAAATCTCCTAAAAGGCAAAATTACAACAAGAGCTGCCATCAGGCCAATCCCAAATGCTTTTAGAAGATGGACATTTAAAAAGAGGCTTAGCTTTAGTGTATGTTGAAAGCACCACAGAATTAAATCTGGCTGTTAAGGAGCTGTTTGCATCGGGAACATAACCAAAATTTCTCATCAGTGTTTAGTAAATAGATTTTCAGTGGTTGTGGTCAGTTAAGGTACTGTGTTTAAAAAAAAAAAAAAAGTGAATGGGTTTTCACTGATGAAAATGAAGCGTTCAGCACCTGGTAGCATTCAGATTAAGATTTCATAGTAAGTCCCTTTGGGTAGATTGCTCTTGGCACAACCACAGCTTTTGATTAAGGTTTGCAGTGAATGAGGCAGTCTGTTCACTGAAAGAGAGATCAACAATGGAGGTACTATTTGCACACAGAGCAGTAGTAGAGGTTTAGCCACTCTTGTGGCATCTTAAATGTTGTGCTAAGAAGCAGGACAAAAAGAGACACTAATCTATGTTTTCTTCCCTACGTTATCCTCACCTGCTATGTTCAGTGGGCATACTGTTGGTTAGTGCAACCACTGCAGGAGATCTGAATGAAGGCTTACTTCTATGGAAAGATCTGGACTACTTGCAAAGGGGCAAAAAGGACAACTTTTAAAATAGAAATAGTATTGCAGTGCCTGGTGTGAGATGTGATTTAGCTCTGTGTTCTCACTTTTGCTAGGGGGGAGGGTATATCCCTCATGATGCATTATTCTCTGTCCTCAAATGCAGGAGGATGCATCAGAGGAACATCCATCCTGATTGTGCCAGTGATCTGGTCTGGTCAGGAAGCCTTGGAAGAAACTAAATGGAATAGTCTTGAATTGTGACGACTGTTTTTATTCACAACGTTAACTTTCTACAGGAGAAATGAGAAATCAAAAAGCAAAGTACTAGTACAAACATTTTGGGAAAAAATAGGCAATATCCAACTTTTAATTGAAAAGTAGTTAAGAACAGTTAATCAAGCATGAAGACAAGCAAAATGATATGGACAAACACAGCCTACCATTAGGGTGCAGCAAAGGAATTGCTACTGCTTTTCTCTGCCTCTTTAATGCTCTTTGAGCAAGACAAGCATGTATAGGCAGTATAAAATACAGACCTCTTTTCAAGAAGCATGTTCTCTGTTGCTTTCTATAATGTGCCAGCTGCTTGTACAGCTATGATTAAGTGTTTGCTTTTGATGCAGGTGTCAAACAGTTACTTTCAAAGTGACAGCAGAATGTTCCCATTTTCACACTTTGGAGAAATTGTTAGAACTTACATCAGAAGTTCTCCTGACATGAATATGGAAATCGGGAATAACAGGAGAGACAGACAGACTGGAAAATGATGAATTTCAGGTTGAAAACAAGTTTTTCTATCACCTCCCCTACTGTAGAGAGATCAGTAAGATTTATTTCCAGATGCTTCCTTGTCTTCCTCTTCCTTCATCTCCGTATATGTAGGAAGCAGAAAAGAATGGCCAGCCTTAGTTCTTAGCTTTTGCACTGAACATGGCTCTGCTTTCCTCTCAGTTCGGGAAGGAAAAGTTTGGCACAACCTTATACTATGACTGAGTTGTCCCAGGGTAAAAATGGTATTGTGCAAATAAGGCCTAAATAAGCACTGAAACTAACGTCAGCAGGTGGATTAAATATGCACATAGATGAATAACACCTAAGGAAAGTGAAATATTCCCTGTTCCTGTTCTTGTATCTTTCATCAGTAATGTTGTAGTTTGTATTTGTTATTAGAGCAAGACTTTAACTGCTCCATTTAAGTACAATTATTATCCACAGTGACTCCAGAGGACATATGTTAAAGCAGAGCCTTTGCTAAGGTAATAAGACATGTCCAGATGTTTTTACCCTTCAGAAATTAGCAACCAGGGATACTGGGAGAAGAACATTGTCCTTTCTACTTACTGAAGTCTTGTGCTGTTTGACCACTGCTGGTGTGTGGAGGCAGTACGAAAGACGGCTGTTTGCCTCCTGATTTAGGACCCAGGCGCTGTTCTCCCCTCAGAGGCTTACAGTAAGTTTTGCACGTTACTTTGCACATTAAGTCCCTCACTGCGTGGCTAAAGTGTTCTCTGAGTAGTCTATAAAAAGTGAAAAGTGACAGTATGCCTCAGTTGGTGTAAGTCCCAACAGCTCCGCCAAAAGCTGAGCAGATACTGCAGCGTGGGTCTGACCAAGTCGAGCTCCAGATTTTAAGTATTTAGCCAGTTCAAAAATAGTTCAGTATTTGCTGAATGAATTACTTTGAGCCTTTTCCATCATTTATGGGCAGTGCATTAACCCTCGCAGAATCTATCCAGAAGTTAACCTATATTTCTATGATAATAGTATCACTTACTTATGAATGGCTTCCATTTTACTAACAATGCCTGTCGAGTTTCAACACATTTTCTTTTTGGCCCATTTTCCTTTTTTTCTAACCTGCTTTTATTATCAAAGCAATCCTTCTGACTTGTTCTCATACTCTTCATTTGGAGGATCATTACATGATGTTTATTTTTATAAACAATCTTACTGCAATTACCTTCAAAATTATCTTAATTTGACTGCAAATGACCCAACTGTTCTGACACCACCCTTGCGTTCTGCATAACACCATCATACTTTACGTCAAACTGCTTCTACCAAATTTCTACCAGTGACAGCTTTAAAATTTCCATCCCATGTTATTTAATGCATCCAACAAATTTAGATTTCATATTAACCTTCTCTGCAAAGCAGAAATAATTCTAAGATTTGAGGTGTGGCCATCACCTCTGTTTGTAAAAATTACAGACAAGTCAGCATAAC
>JAVJGI010000057.1:68631918-68655755 GCA_035590275.1 Ibycter americanus | reverse complement strand
GCGTGGGGCTGGTGTGACCCAAGGGCAGGACCCGGCACTGAGCCGTGTTGAACCTCCTACAACTGGCCTGGGCCCATTGGTCCAGCCTGCCCAGATCCCTCTGCAGAGACTCCTGCCCTCAGGCAGATCAACACTCCTGTCCAGCTTGGTGTCATCTGCAAACTGACTGAGGGTGCACTCGATCCCCTTGTCCAGATCATCAATAAAGATATTAAAGAGGACTGACCGCAATACTGATCCCTGGGGAACACCACTTGTGACTGGCCACCAGCTGGATGTAACTCCATTCACCACCACTCTCTGGCCTTAGCCGTTCAGCCAGTTTTTACCTAGCAAAGAGTACATCCCTCCAAGCCCTGAGCAGCCAGTGTGTCCAGGAGAATGCTGTGGGAGAGGGTGTCAAAGGCTTTATTAAGGTCCAGGTAGACACCGTCCACAGCCTTTCCCTCATTCACTAGGTGTGTCACCTTGTCATAGAAGGAGATCAGGTTCATCAAGCATCATCCCACGCATGGTAGCAAAAACTTCAGTTG
Organism: Ibycter americanus; assembly: GCA_035590275.1. Lineage (NCBI taxonomy): Eukaryota > Metazoa > Chordata > Aves > Falconiformes > Falconidae > Ibycter > Ibycter americanus. Next base: position 68,655,222 of record JAVJGI010000057.1, on the reverse strand, counting down.
AGCTTTATATCTTTCTGTAATATGGTGATAGGAGCCCTATTGAAATAGATATTGTACAAACACAGAACACGTTGTGTTGTTAAACATTTGCTAGTTGTTCACAAAGATGCTTGTCAGTTTCTGAGTACCACATGTGATAGAAGTAGGACATCGTGGTTTTACTACCCCACCTACATTATTGTAGCAATACTGTTCAATTGAGACTTTTTATCAAGGGTCGAAGAATTCCTGTTGGCTTGGAATACACATGTAAACAAGTTCTCTTGACTGAAAGTCATGACATCTTTGGGATAAGAGATGACTCTTTTAGTCTGTATTTGGTTCACCTTACACATGGAGCCATGATTTAGATGGTGTCACACCACCACTAGCTGCTTGGAAGAGTGTGTCTGTAAACTTATACTAATTTTTCTCTAGAATTTGACAAGTATGGCTGGGCATAGTCCATACCGTACGTGCTCAAAGTGCACACTCTTGGATCCATTATTTCTTGCTAATTGGCTGGTAATGCTGAACTTGTTTCATGCATGTCTGTGGTAGCCTGTCAGTTATGCTGACTAACTTGACTATTTAAAAATGATTCAACACCTAGTAAAAGGAGTCACATGATTGGATCTGTCACAGAATTATCTTTTTAATTAACATCGTTTTGCATAGAATAAATTGGAAATTATTTCTCAGAACTATTGTTAGATTAAATAGGGAAAAGGATAGGAGTAGTGGTTTGGCATACATAAGCTATTATTACACGCAATTTGTTCTAGCTCAGTATTAATTAAGCTAAACGAAGGTAGAAGGAGGTTTGAAAGTGGAAGATAAACATGAGAGGGTCTTTCTACAGGCAAAAAGTTATAAAACTGCTGCCTAATGCCAGATTGCTAGTAAACGTTGATGGTTCTTTAGATTGCATATGACTGACATCTTGATACTTTACCTCATTAAAGTAGCAAAATGAAGTAGTCACTTTAATTGCATTCACTCTAATACTGAAGGCGTGCTTACACAAAGGTTCCCAGCTGTTGAAACTGTTGATGTTGAAACTAAACAGATGTAAGAAAGATATTTCTGTCTTAATAAGTAGCTTTTCTATTAGTATTCTTTACAACAGTCTATGCTCTTGACTCTAATAATCTTTCTTTCCTTCAAAATAACTTGTAAGTTTTTGTTTGGTGACTAATAGTCATGGTCTGCTTACATGGTTCGCTCACAGCACACCATGTTCAATGCTGTGTCAATCATTCTTTGTTTATGAATTGCATGTTTAAGTCATTAAATAAAACTTTTACATCTGTTACTGTGAAAGCCACATGTCCTCAGAGTAAGTTACTTAGATTTACCTAATATCCTACCTAATGGCTGAGGAGCAAGGATGAAGGTATGAAATGGAAAGAAATTAAAGAAGCCCAACCTTGCAGAAATAAGCAAGATGAGGAGTGCCTCTTAGCAGAAGGCTAAGCCCTCTGGCTGACTTCTCTCCTCTTTCACACCTTAAATCAAGGAGTCATCAGTCAATTGTACTTCATGGATTTATCTTTAACATGTTACTTACTATCTCTCTGAACAGTTGGATTATATACTCCTGTTGTGTACAGGTGTTGGTGGCATTGAAGCAGAAGCAGTGATGTTGGGCCAACCGATCAGCATGGTGCTTCCTGAGGTGGTTGGCTATAAGCTGCTAGGGAGCCCTCAGCCACTGGTAACATCCACTGACATAGTGCTCACCATTACCAAGGTAATGAATGTGTCTGCTGATTTGCCATTACTGCTGGAAGCTATGCATGTTCTGTAGGATAGAGCCACTGTACTGCATGCTTAGGAGCCCTCTGTGTGTGCTTCCATGTAATCATTTTGGACTTCGTTTAAGCTTTATTGTTCTGTGTGGGTTGCAATCAGCTGCCCAAGGACAACTGCAAATTTGCTGGGCAAATCTTTCTCAGAAGCCAGACAAAATAGAGCAGAGAGCTGATACCATGTAGCGTGTTCAAATCCTCACGTGCAGACCTGTTGTGGAACAACAGTGCTTGTAAAAGGATCTTGTTTCCCTGCTGCCTTAAAAGAAACATGATTTTCTTTTTTGAAGGCCTCGCTTAGAATAAGGCAATGTCAAACCTGAAAACAGTAAGTGCTGCAGTCCCATTTCTTTGACCTGCAGGTGTTTGGCTCACATTGTATTTTCATAATATGTTTATTCACTCTGTGGATTGTGACTGAATTAAGATTATTACTGGGTCAGCATTAATGTTTTCAGAAGTCAGAAATCTGGTACATGTTTGTCATGGGATGCTATCTCTAGAGAGAACCTCCAAATGGGGAAAACCAATGCTTTTTTATAAGTTCATCCAGATGTTGTGTGTGTTCAGTCATTTACAGTTTGATTCACATACTGGTGCAGTTGGTTCTTCCTGTTTCCCCATCTCCCAGGGTTTGCTGGCTAAAGACCCCACACTGTTCTTCTCTCCTTAGAATGTCACATTGAGAAAAATGCAATTGTTCTAAAATAGATTGTAGTTTAAACGAAATGAAGAGCAAGTTTAGAAGGAATACATCCCTGTGTTGTACGGTATTATTGAAACTACATCTCTGTGTCTTCATCTTTGTGATTTAGTTTACCAAAGCTTCCTGGTTGCAAATGGCTAAAAAGTTGAAAGCTGGATTTCATAATGTACACGTTCAGGTCTTTGACATGTAGCAGTCACACAGGCACTGTGTTTTTATAACAGCACCTTCGCCAAGTTGGAGTTGTGGGTAAATTCGTGGAGTTTTTTGGTCCTGGTGTAGCCCAGCTGTCAATTGCTGACCGAGCCACCATTGCCAATATGTGTCCAGAGTATGGAGCAACAGCTGCCTATTTCCCAGTGGATGATATTAGCATTGGGTACCTGATACAAACTGGTGAGTGTAAGAAGAGACTACGAGTTATAAGTGTAATTGAAAGCAAGGACTGCAGGTCTATAAGGTGTAGTCAGCAGTGGGATTGAATCAAGTGGAGCCTTCTGAGCTTGAGTGCTTTTTTTTATCCGTACTTGCTTATTCAGGCTGTTTTTTGCTCTTAGGGTCTATGTTTAGGAAGAGCTGAGGTTTAGACTTTTTCACAGCTAACTGCCTGCTGCTTAGCACTGCCCGAACCTAGCTTATCCGGATGACAGAAGCAGGAACCTAAGTTTCACTTCTGCAAAAGCCACTGAGTCTACTCAATGGCTTTGTTTCTAATGAATCTCTAATATTTGTGCTGAAAGGGTCTTGTAGTGCAGTGTACAGCATGAACAGTGAAATAGGCTGTTAAGCATTGTTTTGTTTTTCTGTCACATAGTAGTTCCTTAGTTTCATTTGCATTTTGTTTTTGCTGTGTCTGGCTTTCACCTTAGGCCGTGATAAAGAGAAAGTTATGTGTACAAAAAGGTATCTTGAGGCAGTGGGAATGCTAAGAGATTTCAAGAACTCCTCTCAGGATCCGGACTTCACACAGGTTAGAAACTATGCTGTTTTCTGGCTCCTTGCTTTATGCCCTGCCCTATTTCAATGTGACATTTGTCAGTTTTTCACAGAAACTAAGAAATAGTCAAAGGACTCCTCATCCTTTGGCTTGGCCCACACATCTGTCTTAAGGCCCAGTGGAATAAGTTAGCTATCTCTTCAGGTGTGAAAACTTGGGCACAGGTATAGACTGGCTCTCAACTGAGCTCTAGCTGATGCAGATTCTGCGATTTTGTCCATGTAGTTTTGAGCAGTTCAGTCCAGACTCAAACACAGCTATGAAGATAGTGTGGATGTTGTCTGTGTAAGCCTTGTCCCAGTTTTACCCTTGTTCTGTTCAGCAAGTCATTTTACTGTGTGAATCAGGACACTGAGAAGCACGACGTGGTAAGCACAGACCACACAAACAGCTTTCTCTGCAAGAAAATCAAGATCTTACTTGAGTCTAGGAAACTCAAGAATATTCCTGGGTTTCTCTACAGTAAGAATTTACCTTGTAACTTATGTTCAGGTTTGCATGATTATTCAAAAATCTTAGTAAATATGGAAAGATGCAGCATACTATAATAACAAAGTTGAAACATGGCTGAGGAATAGGAAAATAGGATAATCTCTGTTTCATAATATACTGAATGTTTTCCCCAAGGGCAAAATGAATAGTCTGCTTTGGTTTATGCCAATATCAGGATTTCTTCACATCATTGTTTTCTGAAGAGGACCCTGCTGCTAGCATGTGAAAAGACATAATTCTCAAAGTCATCTGTGTTGTTTAGATGCTTTAGTCACATATTGGACTTTCATAACTGGGATACTTTTGAGAGCTGGCAGGGTCTAAAAGTAGAACTGTTCCTTTTCTTCTGATCTTTCCCTTCTCATATGTCTTTGATAATTTCTGCAAACAAACAAAGTGTGCAGACTTAGCCTTGATTCAGCAACAGGGGTGGCATACCTGTGGCTTAACTGGCTTCAACTTGTTATGCACTGCTGAACTGCTCACACTTCCTCTTACTGAATAGGTTGTTGAGTTGGATCTCCAAACTGTCACGCCTTGCTGCAGCGGACCAAAAAGACCTCAGGACAAAGTTGCTGTGTCAGATATGAAGAAGGACTTTGAGACTTGTCTGGGGGCCAAGGTAGGGACTGGAAACATTTGGGCATACAAACTAATGCATGCTTCTAAAAGTTGTCTAGTGTTCAGGAACTACATTTTGGGGTTAACTTGTGTGTTGTTTTGTTTGTTATTGAAAAGTAAATGAGGATGTCTGAAAGCAGTTTAGAAGATGACATCAACAATGGGTAGTTTAAAACTGGGGTGATGGTTCTGACGCATGAAGGTTTTCATGTCCTATTGAATTAGTAGTTCTTTCTGATTTTAGATCAGTCTTAGACCTAACATGGTTTCGACATGCACTAGGGATATCTGAATAAGCCACAAAGGGTGTTGTTAGTAGAGTGGACCAAGTAGCTACTGCGCTGAGCTCTGTGCTAACTACCCAGCTCTTCAGGTTTCCAAGCAGGTTATGCCCTCAGCTCCGCAACACATTTTTGCATTCAGTACTGAATCTATTCAGTAGATCAGAACTGCATGTGTCTCTGTGACACATGGTAAAGACAGAAAAAAAAGACTTTGCTCTACATCATCCAGTCAAAAATGGTTATTGAAAGAAGAGCAAGATTTTAATTTGAATTAATATGCCCAGACAGTTAAGTTTCCAAAATCAGTTTGAATCCTTGGCTGATACAGTAACCACCCTTGTTAAGGGCAGTATAGAACTAGTGATTTAAATCAACAGACTTAAACTACAGCCGTTCCCAATAATTCTTGTTGTGTTATATGTTTAACACCGTTAAATGACCTTGTGCTTTCAGATCTCCAAACACAATTTTTCATGGTGTGAACAGTGCCTTCTTGCTCCTTGTTTTTTTAAACTGTCAGGCAGGCTTTTGCCTCTCAAGTCAGCTCTATAAGTTTGAGCTGTTTGATATTCATGGCTTAAAATTTTTTTGTGTTACAGCTAAAATCTCAGGACTAGATTGTGTAACAAGACTATATGTGGTCAGGAATCTGGAGCATTTGGGAGCAAGAAGCATCTGTGCAATCTGAAGAAGGATATATTCATGCAGGCAGAAAACACATATATTTTTCTGCAAAGGTTGCCTCTTTTACCAGTAAACAGATAATAGGGTAGACCCCAGAAAAATTGTTTTTGTCTGCCACTTTGACTGACCAAAGATGCAAGGCTTCACCACCAGACCTAAAAATGCAAGCATGGATGTGACTGACAGATGCTTCTCACTCATGAAATCCCTAGTTCATACTAATTTCCAGTCAAAATATTTATATTAACCATATCCTTCTGATTCTTACTTTCTCCTCCTACAGCAAGGATTCAAGGGATTCCAAATTGCCTCAGACCGACACAACAGCATAGTCAAATTTAATTTTGAGGGCTGTGACTTTGAGCTTGCTCATGGTTCGGTAGTGATTGCTGCCATTACAAGCTGTACAAACACCAGTAACCCCTCAGTTATGTTGGGGGCAGGTAAGTTTATTTGCTTGATCTGCAGTAGTTTCTCTGCACACTCTGGCTGTGTGTCCTAAAGACAAATGCAACACTGACGAAATTCTACATGCACAGAGCTGGTTTTGTCATTTGGAGTGCTAAAACTGAGCTTAGTCCCTAAGGGTAGCAGAAGGTATTCTGGAAATGGTAGCTAGAAACATGGATTGAAGAAAATGTATTTTTCCTGCACTATCTTCTCTACAGGGCAGCCTGGAACTGAATTAACCAGCACCTCTGACACTTGTTCACATGCACAGAAGCTGTTATATAGGGCTGAGAAGAGGCTATTGAAAATCAGTCACAGGGAAGGACAGTGAAGAATCGTCTATGAAATTAAGGCTCAAGGTGCTCTGATCTGACAGCAGAGTACAGAACACACACTTAGCTAGGGGTGTATGAAGTTGTTACAGCAAAGAGTCTGAGGGCAAGTAGGGGGTGAGCAGAGGGGGTGAGGGGGGGAGAGGAGGAAATCTGTGTTCTCAGGAATTGCCATCTTTCAGAGCCTTGTTATTTACATCTTAACTGCATCCAAGAAGTGGTCAGAGGTGGGCTTTGTATCCCCCACTTTCTTGCTTATCACTATTCAAATACTACAAAACAAGTAGTCTGAGTTGGTTGTGTTAAATGTCAGGTCAGGAGGTTGTTCATTTTCAATCTGACTAGTCTGAGCAGAAAATTTCTCATTCCAAATGTGTACTTCTGGCAACAAAATAGGAATGAAGAGAGTCAGCTCAAAGAGTTCAGTCTATAGCAGACCAGTTCAGTCCTCTTTCCCAGGTGCTTGGTGACATGCTTACATATTTCTTCCTCTCCTCCACAAACTTATACATAGATGTTATCTGTCACTGTAAGGTCATCACTACATTAGGGCTTCTGAGTTTGTCAGACTAGTTTGTAGGATGCAGGCTTGTTTTCTACAAACACTGGAAGGAAAGTGCAATGGGCAATGCAGGGGCCCTTGACCAGAGAGGATTACTTACTGGCTGAAACCACATAATTTGTCTCCTTTGTTCCTGTCTGGTTGTGGGAAGATCTTGGTTTGTGGACAACCTCTGACAAATAGTTTGTCAATGCAATATTTGTCACCTGTTGTTGGACTAATATCTGTTTTTGGGTATTCTACAGTACCAGCAGCTCAGCCTCTTCCCAGGCACAACAGGTCTTTTAACTCCTAGCAACAGGGACAAGGTCCATCATAAGCCAGGATGTGGGGTGGGAAGGGAACTGGAGGAGAGACCTGCTCTATTTCTTACCCGTTTGTGAGGAACAGAATTAAACAAAGTCTTGCAATTCACTTGCCCTGGACAGGACAGCCAAATCAGCATACATCTTTCTTTAAGTCTGTCCTGATTGTGATCACAGAAATAGAGCTGTATTTCTTCCAAGGATCAAGAAGTAGGTTTCCTCCACGCAGACTGTCTTTGCTCTGCTCTATTCCCTTAGTTCTAGGTATGTGTATCCCTCAGTTGTGCCACCTGCTTAGGATATAGTTTCCTCAGGCGTTTGGCTCCTAGGCTAATGGCATGCATTTTTAACCCTCAGAGCATGGCAGAGGGGATACTGATCTTTCAGCCTGCTTGGCCTAATAGCTCTGTGGGTTTAAAGTGTAGAATGCTTTGAAGATACAATTTGGTACTTTGAACACGTTCACGACTACTTAACACGTAACAGTCTGAGGAATGTAGTCCTAAGGATCTCAGTGTATGCACTCAGATTTAGTGGGCACTCTTACTTTTGCTACCGTTCTGTCCAGTAGTGCTTATGCTTTGACCTTGACAAGGAGAGGGATGAATTAATTCTGTCAGTCTCCAATGACTGTACACTGAGTGTTGAGAACCTCCGAGATACCCACAACAAACATGATAATTTGGCTTTCAGAGCAGGCTTTGAAGTGAAAGTAATATAACGTACAGTGCTTCCACACTAAGTAACCAAGCTAAAAGAAATCCAAAATGCCAATAGTTGTTTCGAACTACCACTGTATGTCCTGTGCATTAAATGATGTGCAGGGGCTGTGTGGTTGTGGGGATAGTGAATGTATGCTGTAGTAGCCTTGACAGCCTAATCTGACTTTACAAAAGTGTTGGACTAAGGTTGCTCAAAGCAACATAAGTTCTGGCATTTCCTTGCCAGTTTTTAGAGTTTGACTTTGCATTCTTTTCAGAACTGGTATTGGCAGGAAAACAAGCCAGCAGGCTGTCAGGCTGTCAAGTCCTAGGATGATCATTTGTTCGTCGTCACATTTTCAAAAGTATCCAAGAGCTTCTGTTTCCACAGCTTCCTGTGGCAACTAAGGAGCCTCAGCAATTTCAGGAATAGGACTGCTTTTTAAAATTCACGTATCTACTCTCAGGCCTCCAGATCTGTTGGTTTTTACACAACACTTCACAAGCAGAGGTCTCCGGATCACGTCTAACAGAGCTGCCAAACAGCTGACAAAGGCAAAACGGTTTGATAACATCTTCCTGTTGGACATCATGTTGGATCAAAGCAGAGCTTATGTATATTTTCTTACCTAAGTGGGTGTGTGAGAGGGAGAATGGGGCATGGGAGTAAGAAGTTTTGCATAGTTTGCATAGCGGCTGCTTCTTTTATGCTCATCCTGGAAAGGGGTTGGAGAGGACTTGTTTTCTGAACATTCACCTATGTATGGACAATTCATTTAAAAGGAAGAAGTTCAGAACAAATGTGTTTCTGGTAATACATACGCTCCACTAAAACATCTCTATGCGTGTTATAAATCCAGTAGTGGTCAAGCAGCACTTCTGCAACAAGATGTACGTTGTGAGATAGCTTGTTTGTCACAAGGTCCAGAGTTGATGCTCTCATAACCATTTCCTTCTGAGGGCGGCAAGTCATATGTTGGCAGTTATTTCAGCAATGGATCACTAGACCACCATAAGAGGGAAGTTAACTATTCTTCATTGCATTTATTGTGACATACTTTTCTTACGAATAGTGTTCTGAGTTTTGAATGTCTGTGTGGTGCTGCAGTGTGAGTGCATCTTCTTGATTGCAACCTCCAGCAGCTTTCCAGTGGAGCAGAAATTGCAGGCTGGATCTACAGTTCAACAGAGTGCTTGAGCTCTAGCTGGTTTTTCTGGAGTTAGTGCTGTTGGCTCACTGTACCATTTCATTGCTGAAAATGGATCCTTTTCTGTTTTCCAGTTATTTAATGGTACTTCTGTTAACCTGTTGATCCACCAGACTGTCCCACTTCCAGCAAAAACTGCAACTACCCTTTGCATTTTTCAGGATTGCTTGCTAAGAAAGCTGTTGAAGCTGGTTTGACAGTGAAGCCATACATTAAAACTAGCCTGTCCCCAGGAAGCGGGGTTGTCACTTACTATCTGAGGGAGAGTGGAGTTATGAGTTACCTTTCCCAACTAGGGTAAGAGTGCTTTCCTTACTGTTGTCTTGTGGCTGTTTAGCTAAAAGCATTGACAGCAAATGATGCAATAGAATAACTGTTTCCCTGTACAGCTTAAAATATATGTCATGTATCCTATGGCATGATCCTGTATGAGTTAACGCATTGCTGGTGTGCTGGCTGACTGTGCCAATGAAGAAAGATAAAGCCTGTTGCCTGCTGTAGCTTCTTGAAGGCTCATGTTCTTAAGCAGGAGAATGGGTTATTTTTCAAGACTAATGGTTTTTAAATAGCATAAATGTCACTATAGTGTTACTCATCTTGCTAGATAACACATTTCCCAGATCTTCATTCTGTGTGCATGGACAGTCACTGCAATGATAAAAATTGAGCATTCTCAAAAATGCTGGTTTTGGCAGCAATTCATTTGTTAAAACAGTACATCTTCTAAAAGTGACCCTGCCAACTGCTAAGAGGTTAAACATCTTTCTCCAGAATAGCTTTTTGTTTGCTGATGGTTTTTGTGCTCTGTCTAGGTTTGATGTGGTGGGTTATGGCTGTATGACGTGTATTGGCAATAGTGGACCCCTACCAGAATCTGTTGTTGAGGCCATTACACAGGTATGTTTTTCCTGTGCAGCTTAGGTAAGATGTTCTGAGCTGTGTTATGCTGTGCACTAACTCTTCTCAGCTGCGTGTGAAGTAAATTCAGCCTACATTCTCTTCTCTGTGGGTGGTGCTTTGGGATTGTTTGGAAAGGGACAGTTCTGTGACCAGTCATTGATGTTGCAGCACAGTGCAGCTCTGCAGATCTGCTGGGTGTATGGAGCCTGCAAGCTCCTCAGCTACCTTTGTCTCAAACTCTCTTACAGGGAGACCTTGTGGCAGTGGGTGTGTTGTCTGGCAACAGGAATTTCGAAGGGCGTGTCCATCCCAACACCCGTGCTAACTACCTAGCCTCCCCACCACTGGTAATAGCCTATGCAATTGCAGGGACTGTTCGGATCGACTTTGAGAAAGAGCCTTTGGGTAAGACAGCGTCAGGATGCTTCTTTTCACAGCTTATAAACAAAACTAGTTGGAATTAAGCTCTTCAGAAACATTTGTCCTAGGGAGATGCTTCAAATGACTGCGTACAACTGGGACACAGAGCATGCAATTGTTAAGAAACAGAGCAACAAGGAGTCTGTATGATGGAGAAAGGGGGAAGCCAAGCCTGACCAGTATGCTAGTTAAACAGGGGCACCTTTTTGCTGATAACTGGGTGACAGTCTTTCATGAGCAACCTGACTGAGTAGACTTTCTCTGAGCAGGAAGTTCAGCTAGACAACCCTCAAAGGTCCTCTGCAATCTAAATTATTCTGGAAGGCCCTTGGAAATTACAAAAGAAGCCATATGTACAGGCATCATCAAGTTAATGAGGCCCTCTTCTGTCAGACTCCTGTAGGTGAAATAAAGTGTGTCTTGTGAGTGTTAACAGGGTTAGAAGGAACACATAGCTAAAGAACACCATGATAAACTTTTTCTTTCTTAATGGAAAATTTATCCATCAAACATAACAATACCATTTTCTACAGGAATAAATGCTTCGGGGAAGAAGATTTTCCTGAAAGATATCTGGCCAACAAGAAATGAGATTCAGGCTGTTGAGCGTCAGTTTGTTATTCCTGGGATGTTCAAGGAGGTCTACCAAAAAATAGAGGTGAATTAATCCCCTGGACAGTAGTTTGATTGATGTACTGTGCTGTTCTGAAGATGTTTAATAAGTTGGTCTTCATAACAAAATGAACCTTTTCCTTCTATTGCTGTTGCTTCTGTTCTGACAGGTATTCAGATGAGTTTTTTGGTAGTTTTGTTTTAAATGGCTTCTGGTTAATTAATTAGTTCTTACAGACAGTGATGTCCTGAAAATTGCTCCTTAATGATTTTTTTAACGTAAGATGCCAATGATGTGTTTTAAACAGTCACGCCAGGCTGATACTAGAAAGTGAGGTATTCCAGCTTCACAGGTGTTCGGTCTTTTTTCAGCTGGCATAAAATTCATGTGCATTACTTAATAGCATTCACATCAGCAAAAAACTTGTATTTGGTAATGTCTTCCTGCAAACCTTTCTCAAGTGTTGAAACAAAATATTCTTAAGGATTACATGTTAGGAAAGCTTCTTAAGATTACTGATAAATACACTTGAGAATTATAAAGTGCTGTCTGTGTACATAATACAGGTTATTGTCAGAAAACTAGATGAGCAGCTCATCTTTTGTAATGAAGTGAGCATTTTCCTAACTCTATTTAATAGGTAACATCATTTTAATAAACCCAAACATAATGTATATTGTCATAAGAATTTCCCAAAGTGCTTTAAGAAATACACAGGGCTTTTGCTGAAGTCAAATTTGTAGTTTTACCTGGATTCTGAAATAATTTACTTGATTCTGAAAACTTAGAAATTGATGGGATGTTTTTGTGTGTTTTTCAGACAGTAAACAAATCTTGGAATGCCTTGGATGCTCCTTCAGATACACTATATACTTGGAATCCTAAGTCAACTTACATCAAGTCTCCACCTTTCTTTGATGGTCTGGTACGTGCACACTTTCCCTTTGAATCAAACAGAAGTGTGTAGTCAAGGTCAAAGGTGAAGCAAAGCCACTTCAAGGGGCCTGGGTGCATCCATCATAGCCTATTGTGGCTTTAGTTCTCAAACGTTTAAATTACAGTATTGTGTTCATTTTAATACAAAGGCATGACTGAATCTGAAAATAAGGATTCCCTGTCACTTCAGGGCTTTTGAAAAGTCTCTTTTTCCTTTTAAGCTGAAATACTTTTAAATAGTCACAAAACACGTGAGGGAAAAGGACAGGAAACAAAACCCACAGTTCTGCCTGCCTGTATTTTGGACCAAATAATTCAGTGTTCAGATTGCTGTTTCAGTACTGTTTGAAAGAAAATGCAGATTTCAATACATGCAGATGCATGGGAATCCTGTGGTTTTTTGTCTGTGTTCATGCATGTACTACAGGAAGTCTTGGCTAATTTTTTTGCCTCATCTATTTTCTTCATCCTGAACTTGCTGACAACCAGCCACGACATCATATTTTGTTCCAAAACATAAACATTTTTAGTAGGGCTGGTTTTTTTTCTTTCTTCTAACTTGTATAAAAAGGGAGACCTTATTTTCAGTTTGCACTTTTGAGAAAGCTAAAGGAATCTGTGTCATATTCTAATGATTATGTTTGTATTTGTGATTTAGACTTTGGCTCTTCAGACCCCAAAAACAATAGAAGACGCTTATGTCCTGTTGAGTTTTGGGGATTCTGTGACAACTGACCACATATCTCCAGCTGGGAATATAGCAAGAAATAGTCCTGCAGCCCGTTATTTGACCAGCAGAGGGTAAGCACTACTTGGGCTGAGAAGAGGAAACAAGCCACAACTACTATACCATGTGACAGGCACACCTATCTGGTGTTGTTTCACATACACTTGTATACCTTGATGGATGCCTGGAGAATATGTAAAAGAAGAAAGAAAAACATTTCTTTCTCTGCTGTTTCAGCAGCTCTCACCAAGTGTAAGAACTTGCATAGAGTATGCACGTCTATTACATTGGAGAGCTGAAGACTTTTGTATGGACAGAGGGGAGGAGGATAACTTTCAGGCTAGCTTTTGCAGTAAGTCTATTCATAAATAAGGAAATCAGGATTTGTCCCCCTAATGAAGCAAAATTATCATGGTCCTTAATGCCAAAAATTGTTTTGGTTTTATACTCACTTCTTCTAGCATGTGCAACTATTTAATAGATCCAGACTGTCAGGAGCTGCAGAACATCCAGAAGTTTAGGTTTCAATACAGCTGCAAAAGCTGGCAAAGCTATTGTGGTTGGAGTCCAGACTGCTGTAAAATATCAGGCTTTTTCCATGGCCAGCCCATCAGTTTAGTACTCTGGGTTCAACTTAAGGCAAGATCAGGGGTTGCTGCGTTGCCCTATTCAGTCTTAACAGATAATATAATACTTTTATTCTCTGGTTTAGCACTTCTTACAACTTCAGTGATGTTTTGAGGAACAACACTGACATTATAAAAAAAAGTACATGTTCACTAGACATAGTAATTCTGGAGGGTAAATTGATTAAAACATTATCTGCTGAAAACTAACAGCTCTGGACTCTTTGGCCCTCTGCTATCAGTCACTTTGAAATCTAAATAGCCCAAAACAGATGTTGTATGTCATAGCTGCTGTTTGGATGTAGCCCAGTGCAAACAGTCCAATTTTCGGTCACGTTCCAGAACATTCTTTGTTTACTGGTTAGGCTGGAGTGTGCCCTCATTCCCATACCTCTGCTTGCGAATGAAGTTTTTCTTCTGTAGTTCTAACTTGTAGCAGGGACACTCCCTGCCTTTTAGATGCTTAGCACAGTGGTGTCTCTACCTTTGTTCTAGATGCAGTGGTAATATAAATAACAAGGAGGATTTTCAGTAGCCAGCTATTAAGAAAAGAATTGTGTTGTGTCTTCTGACCTAACATGAACTGTATCCTTGCGCCACTATCAAATACTGTTTACTAGGGCAAGGGATGACAATACTATGGAAGCTGCTTTCTGTGACCAAGCTGTAGGCATACTTCTATTTTTTTACTTTTTTTTTACTTTCAAAAAAAGAATAAAAGTAGAAGTATCAGCTAACTGGATGCTACTGCCATGATGGGAACTATGTTCCTATCTGCCTCAGAAACATCAGTTCATTAATGTCTTTTTTTAAAGCGCAGAGTGCTTCAGTCTAAAAAAAAAAAACAGTTTCCCTTTTTTTGTTGTTTCTTTTCCCCCCCCCTAATAGCTTGACTCCTCGAGAGTTCAATTCTTATGGCTCCCGTAGAGGGAATGATGCTGTCATGGCCAGAGGAACATTTGCAAACATTCGCTTGGTGAACAAATTTATTGATAAGCAAGGACCTCAGACTATCCATTTCCCTTCCGGGGAAACTGTAAGTACACATGCTGCTCTTAACTGAGGGTTATTGACAGTAGAGTGGATTAGCAGTGCCTTTCCTTCTTACAGCTTAGGTCATTTACTTAACTGCCTTTTAAGTAAAGCTGATGAGGGGACAGGAGCTGTATTGACCTCGAGAAGCAGGTCACGCATACCTACGTAATGTGGTGCTATCAGGCGTATCAGTGGAGAGTATAACCACTGTAGAAGTGGTAATAGAAGGTGCAGGTTTGTGCTGGGAGTGAGATCAGACCACAAAGAAGCCACAAATCACTGTGATTAATATCCTTAAAGTGCTGCTTGGCAGGTGTGGGCTTCAACTCTTTATGTGGGGACACTTTTTTCCTTGTTTCCCTGGAACTGTGCTTCCACCCCCAAAAAGTGTATAAGGTCTTTGGCATTTTCATTCCAGCTGGATGTGTTTGATGCTGCAGAAAGATACAAGCAGGCTGGCCATCCTCTCATTGTGCTGGCTGGGAAAGAATACGGTGCAGGAAGTTCCAGAGACTGGGCAGCAAAAGGACCATTCCTCTTGGTGAGTGACTGCAGTAAACCAGAAGGAGGTCAGTACTTAAAAGTGCATAGTCAAGAAGACTAGCTTATGACCAACATCCTGGGTTGTTCGTTCTTACTTTCGATAGCAAGAGCTATTTTGAAATCTCAGCTTCCTCCAAGAGCCATAGTAAGGTTGCAAAAGCTATGTAAATATTAATAGATCCTGTTCAGACTGGAAGCCTTGACTGATCTTCAGCTAGAAATCCACAAGGCTACACAAGAAAGGCCATTTTCTTTACTTCTGCTTCCCATAACCCAGTAAACCTTGGGTCTCCTTCCAGCTACCTTCTTCAGCTCACTTAGCAGGGAAGATAGAAAGTGTAGGAGAAAAGTGGTACCAGTGAAAATTAAATTTAGCATGGCTTCAATATGCAGATTGCAGGGATGCTTAGCAGTATTGTTAGAGGAGCCTAACAGAAATCCACATACAGTGGAAACAAAACAGGTTGCATTCTTTGTCTGTCCTGTTCTACATTATTTACCAACCTTGTGGAAATTGTGAAGGCACAGGTTTTAGGAGAGTTGGTGTGTAAGATTACATTTATCTATGTTTGAAGGTGGGGGGTCCAGTGGTAATTTTTTTGTCTTTACTGTATTAACATGTAAAAAATCAGAAATTAATTAAACTGCATCCTGGAACTTGCAGTGTAAGAGGGTAACACTTAATTAGCAAGAGTTAGGGAAATGCCTAGTGGTGCTTTGCGTACGACACATTGAAGAAGTATGCAGGATTCCAAAGAAAGCAACAGTCTGACTATCAGACTTCTTTTAAAGGTGTTTAAAAGTTAACATATATAATCAAGTCATCCTGGACAGTCCACTGTCAGACAAGACCTGCTGACTCTACCAGTAGCTGGTAAATGGAATGGAGGGGGCCACAAATGGACCAATTTTCTTCCGATGAGTGCAGAGAACCATAAAGATAACTATACCTGTTGTGTATTTCCCAGGGTGTCAAGGCTGTGCTTGCTGAAAGCTATGAGAGAATTCATCGAAGCAACTTGGTAGGGATGGGAGTGATTCCTCTGCAGTATTTACCTGGCGAGGATGCAGGGACTTTAAAACTCACTGGACGGGAGCGTTACACAATTGTCATTCCTGAAAAACTAAAACCTCAGATGAAAATCCAGATTAAGGTATGAGACACCAAAGGGCTGAATTTTCTGAATCACTATAATTTCACTCAGAATTAACTGTCTTTTCAAACAATGTGCTTTCATATGGCAGTAAGCTTCTCTCACCTGGGGAAGGGAGAATTGTCATGGTGAAGGGGATCAAAATGATCGTTACAGAGTTTTGCTGTGATGGGATATAGAAGCAGCATGACCAAACTGTTTTACTTAGCACAAAGCAGTCCTGTATTTTGGACCAGTCTTTCAAAGTCCACTGTCAATTTTTCTGTCTCAGTTAAATGTTTGAAGCACAATAGGAAGTGAACTGTATTAAATTAAATACATTAAACTAATTCATTTAAGTGAATTTAAAATAATTCATTGACGATTCAACTGACAGAATATTGTACACTGCAGCATTGGAAGTGAAGTCTAAGTGTACCCAGCATAAAATCTAAACTTCAGGCCCTGTATTTGAAAGACTGCTTTTTGTCTAGCTTTGCCTCTAAACCTATGCTTTTTTTTGAAAAATATTGGCATCTGTGATAAAATTTGGTTTATTCTTGATTAGAATATCTGTAAAACTGACTTAATTAGCCTAATAGCATCAAAGTGTGCTCTTTTACTGCAGTTAGTAAAACAGTGTACTTATTGCATGTTTATTTAATGCAGGTGGTCTCCCTGAATTAGTTTCTAACAATAGTTGTTTACATGTGCGCCATTAACTGCCCTGAAGTAGAGGAAGTATAGATCCCAAAGACTTGGTCAGTTTACCAGTCACATGTGAACATTGTGCATTCATCTGGAAGTACCTGACTAGGGGAGTCTTCTAGTAAAACACAAGTGTGTTATTCACTTCATGCAGCTGTCTTTGTGCTTTTCTGATTGCCAAGTGCTAGGCCTCAAAGAAAGCTAATGAAATTAGTATTGCTGCTGTACCTAAGCCAGAAGAATGGCTACATAGGAAAACATCAAGAATTAGTACGACCATTTGAAAGGATGGTCAGCTTTCATGCCTCTAGGCTTGTATCAATGAATCTAAATGAGGCAGAAAATACAATGCAAGGAGACTCCATACCATGTTTATTACAGTTTCTTTTAAACCACTTTCCTCTTAAGCAGCTGGCTGTAGTTTAACATGGAAAGAAATACTGATGTTGAGTGCCTGTTCACTTTAACGATCTATCACAATTCCTTGAGATGGCAAAACTGTCTTGATAGTCCTTATTTTACTATGATGTCATGTAATTGAATGACTTTCTTTGACCCCAACAGCTGGATACTGGGAGAACCTTTCATGCCATCATGAGATTTGACACTGATGTGGAGCTCACTTACTTCCACAATGGCGGCATTCTGAACTACATGATCCGTAAAATGGCAGCCTAACCATAACATAAAGCAAAAACGTCCAGGTGCAAGCCTACTTCTGGTGAGCACAATGAAACTACGGTATCATAAATTTGAAAGTGTGAACCATAGAGCGAACAGTTTTTTCGTTAATTGTATTAGAAGGCTTATTTACAATGCTGAATTAATCCGTGTATCAGGAAACTGGACACACTTGCCCAATTAAAGTAAACAGCATTTACTTTCTGTTTCATATGGTGGTTGGCTTCACTTACCTTAGAATACAGTGCAGAAGTCATTAAAATACTGCTGGAATCTGTGGAAGTGTTGAAGATCACGTGCTGATTTTATACATTTGGTCCATTTAGTTTGACTCTGAAGTTAAGTTCTATGCTCATATCAGTGGTGCAAAAATTAACTGACAGTATAAAAAAGAATTTTTATTCCTTCCTGATTACCTGGTATTGACTGGCTTTCTTATTCAGTTGACCAGAATCTGAATCTAATACTGAAATTAATTATTTAGCTGTTTATTAATGTTTAAAAATGTGAACTTTGTTGTTAAAAATCTACGCCTTTGTGGAAGGGTGGACCTATTGGGGATAATATTTCTAATGCATAAAATTAAATTTATTTTCAAGAAGTTTGGTGGGTTTTGTCCTGTTATCCTCAGTACCGTGACGCAAACAAAGCTTTGACTTTAAACTCTTGTCGTTGTCCATGTAGGAGCAAAGTCATACGAGTCTTGCATTCTCATATTTTAATTCATGCTTCTTTGAATAATCTGCATGAGACAGGGTGAATACAAATACTGTCAGATGCTGGCAGTCTTCTGTAACCCAACAGAATACTTCTGTGATGTACTTCCGTCTGTTTTGTATCTTCAGGAAGACAGGCTACTGCAATTTCAAGATCCTTGTCAGCAACTGATAACTGGCAGTTATCAACCAGTGATTACACTAATGCATTCATTAAAGTCAGTGACTGCCCAATCCACAATATCACATGAATGTATCTACAGTGATAACAAATACCCTGTTAGGCACAGATAAGCAAGGTTATAGTACTGTTGTGATTTAACCCCAGCCAACAACTAAGTACCATGCAGCCGCTTGCTTGCTCCCCACCCCCTCTGGTGGGATGGGGAGGAGAACTAGAAAGAGGTAAAACTCGTGGGTTGAGATAAGAACAGTTTAATAATTGAAATAAAGTAAAACTAGGAAGAATAGTAATAACAATAATAATTGTAATGAAGAGGAGAGGGAGAGAGAGGAATAAAACCCAAAGGGGAAAAGACCCAAGTGATGCACAATACCATTGCTCACCACCCACTGACCAGTGCCCAGCCAGTCTCCCAGCAGTGATCAGTGGCTCCCGGCCTTCTCCCCCCAGTTTATATACTGAACATGACATTCTGTGGTATGGAATATCCCTTTGGCTAGTTCGGGTCAGCTGTCCTGGCTTTGCTCCCTCCCAGCGTCTTGGGCACCTGCTCACAGAGCATGGGAAACTGAAAAGTCCTTGATTTAGAGTAAGCACTACTTAGCAACAACTAAAACATCAGTGTGTTATCAACATTATCTTACACTTAATCCAAAACACAGCACTGTACCAGCTACTAAGAGAAAAACTAATTCTGTCCCAACTGAGACCAAGACAAGTACTAATTCTTACTCCTAACTGTATTTAGAGCAACAGCCACAACAATTAACATAGTGGGAAAATTCTTTCAAAGTAATCTACTGTAATTTTAGTGCAGTTGGCTCCAGCTGTATCTGGAAAAAAGCAATGAAAATAGTTCTGAAAGAAGTCAGGAGGATGAAGGAGGGGATACGTATTGCACTGTATCTGCAACAAGCTATTCTTGTTTAATTACAACAAACAGAGCTCCTCTAGTGAATCTGGCAGAGGCCCACTAAGGTGTTGCAGGATCTGGAGCATCTCTCATAGGAGGACAAGCTGAGAGAGCTGGGACTGTTTAGTCTGGTGAAGAGAAGGCTCAGGGACATCTCCACTGTTTGTGTACAAATACCTGAATGGAGGGCATAAAGAAGGCGCAGCCAGGCTCTTCTCTGTGATGTCTAATGACGGGGCAAGAAGCAACAGGCACAAACTGAAACACAGGAGGTTCCCTCTGAACATTAGGAGACACTTTTTTACTGTGAGGGTGATGAAGTACTGACTGGAAAAGGTTGCCCAGACAAGTTGTGATGTCTTCATCCTTGGAGATGTTCCAGCACTACGTGGATATGGTCCTTGGCAAGCTGCTGTAGGTCACAAGATGACCTCTAGAGGTCCCTCCCAACCTCAGTTGTTCTGTGATACTATGAAACATTTTAACAGAAGGCTATTAATGTGGTCATAATCTTGAACGTTATTTGATAGTAAATGTGCAACTTCGGGTTCAATTGCAAAAAAAAATCAGATATTCTCAAAGGCCAAGTAGAATGCTGGTGTTCTTCCCCTACCCTCCCATCTGCACTGCGTACTGAAGGTAGGCTTGTTGTGTCAAGTTGAATTTTTATTAATGTGTTACCTCATCAACCCTTATTACACTTACTTAGGCTGAACTATGGAGTTGGTTTAGTCTGGAATCCTTGCATTCAAACAATAGGAAAAGACTAAAACTCATCAAATCTCTTGGCTTCCCAGTAGTTATCACTATAAGTTGTGAAACTGAAGACTGATTATTTTATACGCCCAGAGTCCCAAAGTAGATGGGCCTTTCACACAGCAAACTGGTACTCAAGGACTGTGATTTTCCATGTACTTTTAATTTGAAAGTGCTAAACCAGCCTTTTTCAAAATCCTTCTTCCTAGTATTTTTGGAGGGGAGGCATTATCCAATCATGAATCATCTTTAGCCATTGTTGTGTGTTTCCTTTTTGAAAGCAGCTATAAGAAGAGCGAAATTACTAGGCAAAAAACTAAGCACAGAGTAAGTTACTGTAGGACAGAGATTCAGGCTTCCTGTACAGTGCATACAGCCTGCACAGTGAAAGGCATGGACTGGGGTGGAACGCAAAGCTGTACTTACAAAGTTGTTTTGCTTTTAATGCCACATAACACTTTAAAAGAGCAGCTCAAGTCTCACTGACCAGCGTTTGGGTAGTTTAAACTTTGGACTCAGAGTTAGGTTCCTGTTTATGGTGGTTTGTTTTCCTCAGAGTTCAGGTGTTTCAGACACTTAATTCTTCTACGTACATACCTCACTATGCTATCAAATGCATAAAGTGAGCTGAAAATATATCTGATCTTGTTTCCAGAAATATTGAAGATTAAGCTTATTGAAGATATGTAGAATCTGCAAGTGGCTTAAAGTGTACAAGTTTAACAATATTTCATAGCTGTGTCTGCAGCAATTTCTGTGTTTCTGAGAGAAGTCTGGGATCTGGGTGGGGAGGAGGGGTTTAAACACAATAATGCCTAGACTTTCTTCCAATTCTAGATCACCTCTGACAGGAAATCTGCAGAACTAACACTAGTGTCTGGAGAGATTTCAGTTGCCAATTCATGAGACAGCACATCAGGGTAAATGCTGATCGCCATCTAAATTAATCCTTCACCTGTAACAAAGCACTGCCTTGTCTCTACTGGGGCTTGTTCACTTAAGCAAGACATAGGAAGTGCTTCTCTCAGACTGTTGCAGAAGCATTCTCTATTAAAGATGGATTTAAAAGATGCAGTATCTTCCTTACAGAAAACTTACTGGACATTGTTAATTTTCTATATACCAAAATGCCTAGAGCATGAACAGTAATTTTTAAAAAGTTTAGAAGTAGCTAAAGTAGTGCTGAAAGTGTCAGTATGCATAAGCCATGTTGTTGGGTCTGCATGGAGGTACAATGCAACCAGAAGTTACCGGTAATAAAGAAGATTCTGATTCACCCAGAAATGCTTGAGATTGTGGCCTGTCACCTAAAATTAGGTGTTCAGTTTGTCATTCAACTTGATTTTGTTTTTTTCAGACCAGTTTCTTCGCAGCAGCAAGGATGAAGATCTAGATGCTTAGGCACATGTATGTCCATTCTTATATTAAAACTTACAGTAAAATATTTCATTAGATAACAATCTTTTTTAGTGGCCCTGATAGCCTTTTTAGTCTAGCCTGATGCTGATGAGAGGCCTAGCATTTCAGACAGCATAAAGAATGAGAATTTTTTATACATGGAAGTGATCATCCACTATTTCAGCTTAGTGCAGTAGAGCGATACATGCATTAAAATGCTGAGTCCAGCTGGACATTTCTTCAACATCAGAATTGTTCAAAGAAAATATTTTTCTATTTCTGAAAATCCATTTGTGTCCCAGTTTCAATGTTCTCTACTACAAAGCTTTTGATTTTGATTACTGGTAGATTATCCAATGTCTTGTACTTCACTGTGATCCCCTAGTAGTGCTGGCAATTAGTATTTTGGCAAAGCATCTTGCTTTTTTCCTCAAAACAATCAAACTGGACTGGCTTCTGGTGAGGCTTTGTAATGTAACATTCCTTGAACAGGTCTCCTAGAACAGTGATGAGATTCCTGAAGCAACACATGCAGAAGCACTTAATAGTAGAAACCTCATTTTATCCTGTCATTGCCCTCACAAATACGGTTTCCCTAGTAAGGTGCTTCCTGTCATTTGGAAGGTTCACCTTCCAGCCCCCTTGGCTCATTGCCTTTTTTTTCTCATTCACTAAGTACCAAGTACTAGAAAGACCCATGTGTGGGCTTATCAAAACCAAAATTACTATGTCTCACCAGTCACCAGCTTATACATATTTGAATTTACTTAGCTTCCCTAAAAGCTATGCTTGCATGACCATCCCTACGCAGAGGAGTAGTGAACTCTATCTGCATTCCAAAAACAGCTGGTAAAAACAAACAATAAAAGGATTTTCTTGATGAAAAAGGGAAGTACCTGAAGGCAAGCACTCGGTAGTGCTCAGCTGTGGCCTGAAGCCCCTTAGCACACCACAACTGTGCTTTTCAGAGCAGCACAAATAGAATAAGCTTTAAAAGGACTAATTTCAGAACTGGAAAGGCCTGAAGTTCTCAAAAGAGGCTCACTTTCACGATCACCGGTTTCCCATGTGCAGAGTGTTGGCTTTCTGGGCCAACTCTTCCAATTTCAGAAAGAGTACAATAAAAATGTCCCCATGAGATACAAAGAAGCAATGTGAACTACCTGAAGTATGGAAAACAAAGGAATAGAATTACAGGGCTCCTCTTCTAAAACCATGATTTGCCTTGCCTTTCAAAACTGAAAACTGGCCAAGGAGCGAAATAGTGAACTGATCTCAGGACTTTGTATGGATGATTTTCAGTCAACAGAAGTGGTGGGAGAAATCTCTCAACTGCAGGGAGATTTCCAATCAAACGCTAATTGGGAAAGTAGATACCCAGCAGTTGCACTAGTACGTTACATCATTGACGATCACATGGTTTTCCACAATATTAATCAATTTCTAACAGAAGAGGTTTCAGGAGAACTGAAGTGATTCATGTCATATCACATATTTGCACACCTTGGACATCATCAACTACCACAACATGCTACAGGAGTAGTTGTGACTGTTCCTGTGGTCCAGAATTTTTTTCTGCTTCAGTTTGCACAAAATAGGCTACTTCCCACACTGATAAACAATGCTGTTAGTTCAATAATGCTGACTTCCCTGGTGTTCATGGAGGTAGGTTTCCATATAGAGACGTAACTTTGTAACTGATGTCATCTGTACTGCAGGTATACGCTTCGCATTTTACATCCAGAAGAGTTTTTTTCCACTACCTTATGTCTTGTTTCTTCCTGGAATCTTGTAATACGTTTTCCTTCATTTGCAGGTCATGTATCTTCAATAAATAAATAAAAATCAAGATAATTATGAAATTAAGAGAAGACCCAGTGTAT
>JAVJGI010000057.1:68613935-68631818 GCA_035590275.1 Ibycter americanus | reverse complement strand
AAGAAGCAGGGTGGACTGGCCTGAAGAGGATGAAGAAACGGCATGGACAGTAGATGAACTTTTGGAACCTTGTGTGGGAAAGCCTTGTTGCAGCCTGATAGTTTTGTAGTACTGCAACATGCTGATATAGATTATGCCTGTAGATTTGAGTATGAAAATTCCACGAAGTACAAGCCTTTCTTGCAAATGTTGTTTCACCCCAATTCTGTAACTTCTCAATAGTTTCATTCTTAATTTCTTCTTTGTAGCAGCTGTGTTTCTCATTCTCAACCACTTCTGTTTTGCTTGTCACAAGGATGCACTTGCTGTCTCTTGCCCTTCCACAACCTATACAACAACACGTTTATTCTCTTCAGTTACTCTTAATGAGATGTGCAAAAATGGGAGCTATGCCACAAAAGAGCATTAAAGACCTTTTGTATGGCTGCTTTTGTTTCCCGTGTTCATATTCAGATAATGCTGCTTCCAATGACCATTCTCTCAGCTTGCTCTTCTTCAGTCACAGACCAGAAAAAGCTGACCTCTTCCAGGTATCCTCACGGATATCCCCCAGCCAGTACTGTATTGCCTGCTTCTGTGGTCTGCCTCAGTTAAGCTCAGGCATGCTTGACACTTCAGCTATTGTACAGCACCTTGCTGTCTTCTTGTGGAAAAGCTAGAAGAGAAAAGTTTGTCTTAGTCTTACTAGTTTTCTTCCCTGCTAATTGGTGTCTATTAAAAAAAAAAAAAAAGCCTATCACAAAAAACCTGAGGAACTGGAAATACAGTGCTGGCAAGAAAAGAGACAAGAGCGAACACTATCTCTTCCACCTGTCTATGCCTACTGCCTGCCTGGTTTTTGCTGCTGGGACAACAGGCAAGCTAAGAACTACGAGGATCTCATACCAGTTTAGAAGTATTCTGGTTAGAAAAAGTGTTCACATTTGCTTTTGAGCTCCCATTCCCCCAAAATCAGGTTTAAAACTGATGCGACCTGTTTTCTTTGCACCTTTAATGGCTAGTTAAGAATAAACACGATCACCCATACCTGTGAATTC
This sequence comes from Ibycter americanus, assembly GCA_035590275.1. Taxonomy (NCBI): domain Eukaryota; kingdom Metazoa; phylum Chordata; class Aves; order Falconiformes; family Falconidae; genus Ibycter; species Ibycter americanus. Next base: position 68,630,781 of record JAVJGI010000057.1, on the reverse strand, counting down.
TGGGCCAATTATTTCATTATAAGACAAAAAAATAAGAAAATCACAGGACACAAACCCTGAAAACAGAGGAATAAGTACAATGGAGATCACTTCCCATTAAATTAAGATATTAACTACTGGGGTGAGATGATAAAATATGTCAGATGCTTCCCTGAAAGGCACAGGCAGCTTTATGACATTTAGGGATGTTAAACAGACACCAGTATTTCGTGTGGCTTTTCATTCCCCTCTACTGGCCAGACTGTAAAATCACCAAGGTTCAAGACCAACGTCTCTACAGACTCCATTAGACAAGCCAGAGCAGAAATCGGGCTTCCTTTTTTTATTTATTTTTTTTTCTTCTTGAATGTTAGAGGTCTGCACATGCAAAAGCTTCGGGTACCTGTGAGTAGATGGGTTGGTAACAAGCCACTAGGCAGGAGAAGGTCTTTAGAAGCCAAAGCGATACATGAAACTCCATTGCAGCAGTCCTTTGTAAACTGTCACAGTCAGAAAGATCTGTGCTATTTCTGACTACAGCTCTGCTAAACATACTTCTGCTTCTATGTTTAATTATCCACTTGGGGGATCAGTCCTCAACAGTTTGATAACCTTGTGCAGCGTGGCTAATTTGCATGGCATAAAAAAAGTCACGCAACATCAAGGACTTGGTTCTGTGAAGAAGTTTATCATGTCCAGTCCCATCATCTGGGCACAGAGGAACAACAGCAAGACATGCATGTATTATTAATAGTATTTCCAAAGTGCCATTCAGTAGCACTTTATGCCCATTTCTAGGCCAAAATAGGTTTCTAAAGTAAGAGCTCTGAAATTCCATACCTCTGGCTTGGATCATTTTGGTGACATTCCCAAAGTGTTCATACAGTACAACAAGGTTGCACTCAGAAGTGTCAATGCCTTCGTCAGCAACAGATGTAGCAGTTAGCAGCCTGCCATCTTTGTTGCTTTTGAATGCATGCAGTACACCTTTCTGCATGGGGAGGTTCATACCTACAGTACCAAGAAACTGTGTCAGGAAAAAATGCTGAAGAGTTCCTTGAGCAAGATGCCTGCATTTGCTCTTACTTAAGTGACTAGAAATGAGCATGTCCTCTCGACCTGGAAAAGTACTTTAAGTTTGCACATCCAGCTGGCTGCATACTATACCCACTGAGCAGGAATCGTGTTGATGTGCCACAGGAATTGTCATCCTGGGAAACACCATTTCAGACACAGCACCTAGCTGATCTTTATTAGAGAGACCCATACAGCTTAGTTATTTTAAGCCCAACTAACTCTTAATTTAAGCCATGCGTAATTAATTTTGGCTGTAGCTTCTGTTCTACCTTAAAATGTCCTTGTGCCACCAAACACAAGAGAGGGATCTGTAAAAGGAACAGCAAGAATACCACTAGAAGTAATGACAAGAAGCCATGCCAGTGAACAGTTTCTAAACTTCTTTTGAACTAGCAAAAGAATCCTGCAACAAAGGATCACTGACTATTACTGCCGCTTCAACCAAGGATTATGGACAGAAAAGGCAAGCATTTCCTTAGAACTGGTTAAAGGTCTTCTAGGTATGGAAGAAAGCACAGTGCAAACCTGCACGACCTTCCTCTGTTTAAGAGCACAGATGATGAACACAGGAAAAGTAGAACCATTTTATCAGTGTAGCTGCTGTAGGTCTAGCAACTGGTATTTCTCAGTGCAAACCTGCAAGTCTGTTTTTCGATCTCTTCTTCCATGACCCATCAACATGTCTGGCTTTATGTGGTAAGTGGAGGGTTTGCGTCTATCCACTTCTTCAAAGCCTGGAAAGCAAATCAGGGAGTAAGATCCCTGTCCAGATGAAATGCTAGTTTGGGATAGTAGGTAGATCCTGCCCGTGCTTGCCTAGACAGTTAATACTTGTGAGAACCAAAAGCAGAAAAGAAGGTGGAACCTGTGTCAGGAGGGAATGTCTGTTAATAGGTGAGAAAGCAAGGGTCACAGCCATGATTTCAGGTCGAACCATGCCACAGCTGATTTCCACTTTTCCCACCCTTGCAACTTCAAGGCTGGCTAGAGAGCAAGCAGCCTTTCACTGCTAAAAAGTGTGCCTTTTTCTCTTATAAACCAATAGATCACTGAATAACACACCTCTGGGATCCAAAGCAAATGAGTTGCTGTTTACAAACTGCACTTTCTCACTGCACAGTGAAAGTAACACATTCAAACTGCTCTTAGATAAGAACATAATTCAGCCAAGCTACAGTAGGCTTTTACATTTATAATGGAATGTTGTCAGCAGATGCTCGATGTTGTTAGTTTGGACTTTATCCTGCCTTTAACTTTTTTCTGGTTTGCAATTCACCCAGCATGTCTATACCCAAGGATAAAATGGGGGTTGGGACTCTCAGCTGATAAATCTGTTTACAGTAGCCACAGACTATGATACCTTGCAGTAAATGTTTAAGAGCTACTGAAGGCAATGATTAGCAGCACACTTACTTCAAGCATGAACTTTTTATGGGAACAAGGTATTGGAAAGGAGAAAAAACATCATCCAGCCTAAATCCTTCATCCTAGGCAAGTATGAAATAGGCCAGTGCATCAGAAAAGTCCAGAGAACATCTGTTCCACAAAGTTTTTCCTTTTTCTTGATCAAGAACACATGCTAGGGCACAGATGTCCTTTGGGCTCATAGGAGTCCTCTGGGAAACCTACAAATATCTCCTGATGTGCAGTCAGTAGTAAAGCAGAGCTACTTAGTTATAACACTGCCACATTAAAGCCAAAAACCTTGTAACACATCTTGTTAAAACTGACTTCAGACCTAAAGTAAAAATCTTGATGGCTCAATGATCAACTGTGACATGTAGCAAGTAGTGATGCAAGACGCCACCCCTGTAATGCAGTTTTTAGAAGGAAAAAAAAACCCAAAAACCCTCATCCTGTATCAAAACATAACTGCTTAGGAAGGTATAGAAAGATAAATATTTTCTTAGAAATATCAAATACGTGCGTATTTTCCTGTTTCAAGATCAAAATGGGAACAGTAATTGATGAGGCATTATGTGTTCTCACTTCTCATTTTAGAAGCTTTAAAAAGAAACATCTTACAGCTAGTAAGGCATTTGCCTTAGCAAAGAGAGAAATGTGAGTCTGTGGGTTACAGTGGTATGATTCACCCAGGATGCAAGCAAGCTCTTCCAGCTTGGGATTCTCATTTGAGTCATCTTTTGAAAGGGCAGTCAGTTCTGGTTCTTTTTCTGGAGGAAAACAGCAGTGTCTTGAACAATTTACCTCCTTTAATGCAGAAAACAGAATTTCACCCAAACCTACTTTCAAATGCCACGCACATTCTCTTTAGCATCTATTTTTATTTTCTATACCATTCTTTTGGATCTAAGCAAAGAAAGTTATTGGTTAAATGCAAAAAAAAGCCCCCCCCCCCCCCCCAAAAACAACCAAACACCAAACACCCAAACAAAAAAAATCTGAATCTCTCACATTTCGTAGCAAACTGACGGGAGAACCTCTGTGACATGCTGTGTGTGCATCAGCTCTTGTGAAGAGCACTGCTGTTTCTTCTTAGGAAACAACCGACACTAGAGGGCAGACAGCCCAGTGATTTAAAATTGCTGGGTTTAGTTAGGGAACAGTGCAACCTCTAACTTTTAATCAGAAGGGTAAAAGGGCCACCTGCTTCTTTCCCAGAAGTCTGGGATTTGTCCAGGAGCATTGGGCAGGAGGAGGCTAGGCAGTGCACTGAGCAGTGTATGTTGCCTTATCTAATGCTGCCAGCACCCATGACTGTAGACCATTCCCCTATTTGTGGGGCACATCCTTAAGGACACTGCTGCCTTATCTCCAAGTTGGGCATGTAAGAACCTGCTACAGCATCTAGCCGCAATTACTACTACTTCCTTAGCTCCTGCACTAGAAGTTTGCAGTCCCAGAAAGTAAGTTCCCCCCTGCCTACCCTAACACTACATTTGCACCCACACAGACAGTAGATCTTCAGAAAAGTGCAAAATTTCTTCCACAACGTGCAGAAAAACAACCGCACAACAACTCTGAAGAAAACACTTGGGTCATCCTACCATAAGCCCTCTTCTCCCTTGCAACCGTCACAAGTACTGTGTGAAAAAATACCTTGAAATCTGGCTGTCAGTTACTTCTCTAACTCTGTATATGGTCCATTTTTTCCATTTGTGAAAAATTCCAGTAGGTAGGATAAAGCATCTTTGATGTGGACATCTTCACTGATGATGACAGCATCATTGAATTTGTGCCCAGGAAGAGACATACACGTTTAAGCCTCATTTTCCGTGGGACAGGGGATGAATGCAAATTTTATTTAGCTAGATTATTACAAACCTGTGTTGTTCTTCCATTTGCATGACAACATAAGCATTACAAAGTCTCCTCTACACGATACTGTTCTTAGTATGTTAAGACACAACTCTTAAATGCTACAGTTTAGCCTGTGTCAAATAAAATTATTAGGTTCAAAACCTGCTTCTAGGTGAACATACCTGTATCAGAAGGAACAGGATGGCTCCACCTCTGTATGGAATGAAAAAGGATATACACTGACCCACAGGTGTTCAGTGCAAATGAAAAGGTCTCTAGAAATGCTGCTCTGCTTCTCCTTATCTGCCAGTTGTAACAACCTGCATTTCTTCTGAGTGGCAACTATCCAGTGTTCATATTTCTGTGTTCCAAAATCATTCTTATTGGTTTGGGACATAGGATCTAGTAAAGAAGGAGGAAACAGACACTTGTTCATCTTGACTAACAAATAACCACAACAGTTAGCTAGAAGATAGCACATTCTTTTAGACATTAACATTTATTTATACAATTTTAGACATAATTGAGACATTAAGGTTAGGTCTAAAAAGCCTATGCAGAAAAACACTGTATGACACAATCACAGAATCACTGAGGCTGAAAGGCATCTGTGGAGATCTTTAGTCCGACCCTCTGCTCAGAGCAGGGTGACCTAGAGCCAGTCATTTAGGATCACATCCAAATGGATTTTGCATACTTCCGGGGCTGGAGACTCCACAGCTTCTTTGGGCAACCTGTTCCAGCGTTTGACCACCTTTACAGCAAAGAAGTTCTGCCTGTTGTTCAACTATTTCTCTTTGTGCCCACTGCCTCTTGTCCTGCCTCTGGGAACCATCTGAGAAGAGTCTGGTTGTCTTCTTCACTCCCTGTGTTTCAACATATACCCAGATGTTAGGTTAAAATTAACCTAGTATGATTCAGCTGAGGATCTGTGTACGTACACACACCTGCACTACAATTAGAGCTCACTTATCCAACAGGAAGCCTGCAGTACTCAGGAAACTGCATGTGCATTGCTCCTTGAATTACCAGATAACTGAACAGTTAAGTATTCATTTGCAAAATGGCCCATGGTGCTTAAAGGCATATTATCCAAGGATCTGGTTTTGAGGCAGAGCTAATCACTACCTGTTTGCTGCATACATACTCTGTCTGAGTGCTTCACAAACTTCAGTAATCAGGAGTCTACAGCAGGGAAGCCAATGGCATTCATGCAAGAGGAACTGTGATGTGGAAACAAGCTTCTGAAGTGTTTCCTTAATTTAGCATGCAGTTTGAAAATCTCACTTTATTTGTTCTTTGTTGGGGTTTCTTCGATTTTGGGTTGGTTTGGTTTTTTTGGTGGTTTTGTTGTTGTTGTTGTTGTTGGGTGGGTTTTTTTGTTTTGGTGTGGCTTTTTAATTCTCCCTTCCTGTCTCAGAATATAGTTCACACTCCAATATCTGGAACATGTGTCTGGAGGAAATGCAGAAAGTATAGAACTGAAGTAAACAGGCTTAACGCACCCTATTCGATTTGCAAAAGCCAGCCTAAGGATAGACAAAATCCTTTAAGTCAGAGTTGGATAGACCAAGGCTGACCCTGAGCATAGCCATCCATGCTTTGTACTCCCTGTAGCTCTCAAATTTGTTGATAACAGCCACTTACTGGACGCCACTTAAGAACTCCATAAAAGTGAAAAGATCAATTGATTTCTAAAGGGCTGCAGGACTGGGTGACCCATTCTTTTCTCACAGCCATGCATCTCCCTCTCTGCAAACCTTCACACCACTGCAGCTTCTGAGGCTGGAACCCTACAGACAAGTGTTTCTTTTTTTAGGCAGCCATATCCTCTCTCTGGTGCTGTACATGTTTCACAGATCCTCCTCTGCAAAATTACCCTAAATGCTTTTCAGTAGGAAGTCATGGAGGTCTGGTAAACAGTGGAAACAGGGGTGCTCACAGGTATAAAGAGGACAAAATGCTACCTGAAAAGGTGGTCAGGGCACCCCTAGAAACAACTCTGACAGCAACTCAGAAAGGCCAGAGGAAATACAAGAAGTGTCAGAGCAGCAAGAGTGAAAGTAAACTTTCTCTGAAAGGAAGAAATCAGAACATTCAGAGTAACACCATAACTGAGGCCCTTCTTGTTTTTCTTAACAGATACAGATTAAGGTACAAGGCATTTGGAGAAATGCTTAAATAAGAACATACATGCATCTCATCAATGAAATCTAGCTCACTGCATTTCGAAAGCAAGCTTTTTGGTAGTTTTGTTTCAGATTCTTCAAACATTCAAAATTATTTGACAGTGTCAAAACCACACCATCCTTAGCTGCACAAAACAGAGGTTGAAATCCACTCCAAAATATTTATGATTATCAAAGTAATGGTGTATAACAGGAAAACAGTTGACTCTTCTACCTGTAATCTCTTATTTAGGAAATATTGGTTGAAGGCAAATAAAAAGGAAGGAGGAGAAAGGAAGTGGAAAAAAAGTGACTATTCTAGCAGCCATTAGGATTTGCACTGATGTAATCGAAGACTGAATCCCAGTTACAGCCGTATTACAATATCTTACCCACTGAGTAAATCTTCCTCGTCAACGCCTCTGTCTCAGACATCAGACCTGAGATAATGTCTGCAAAGTGATCCTGAACTCACATTTTAACCTGTCTGACATCTACAGACAAGAAATGGAAGTCAGTGGCCTGAATAAAATGTTTCCCTGGGCAGCACAGAACAAATTCTTGTCTAGAAGAATGCTATATATGGTGCCCTGTGCAATCATAATGATGTTTATTGTTAATAAGCATTATAGCTGCACAGAAACAGCCCCAAATCTTCACTGGCAGAACTGCATAAAACCCAGAGATTGTGGATCTCAGCAAAGAGAAGATTTGCCCAAATGGGCACTGCGTTACTGCAGGGCAACAATGAAGTGTATGTTTAAACTCCTTTCAAGGTAGCAGGAGGCAAAGCTCCAGCTTAGTGTTAAGCTTTTAATTTCACCTGACCAAATTTGGATAGCTGCCTTAATTACGGTGCTTTGCATCTCACAGCAAAACAAAAAGGAAGCTGCTTCCTTTGTGTTTCTGGCTTATTTCCAAATCTCTGCAGAGCCTGTTTGTTCTCTCTGACCATGGATGTGGCCTGTATGTCAAGGTAGGAGCAGAAGGTACAGATGTGCTCTATTGTTTCCTTGATGCTCTTGGCATTATCAACTACAGCAGAAGCAGTTAAACCTACAATCTGAGCCCACACATCAATAGCAGTGGTTGCTCCTCTGTCACAGCTGAAAAAAACCCCACATGAGATGCTGTTACCAATTGCCAAGTTGTCACCATCTTCAAAAACAAGGAAGCAAAACCGGCAGCTGAAGTAAACACGACTGCGAGGACCAAATCTTGAGAGCCAAACCTTGTCCCTGCTCACAGCCTCCCCAAGGCACTCAAGCTTAGAGTATTCAAATGGAAAATAAATTATCCACACACTGAAATCCATAACCAGCTGTATTTGTCAGTGCTTGTCATACTCAGAAACAACAAGTCCACCCCCAGAACTGCCCTCTGCATTCATTCAGAGATGTTTCTCAGCTGGACCAGAACCTGCCAGCAGAGGCAGCGGCCCCATTTTATTGTTGCAGAAGACAGCAACAAGGAGGTGACAAGGAGTTTACTAAGTTCTGGGTCACATGCTTGCTCCCCAGCCCAGCAATCTCGTTTTCTCTCAAGTACTGCAGTCGCCATCATGCTTGATCAGTCCTTCTTGGCAGCTGCAGGGAAGATTTAACTCGGGAAAACAGCCTGGATGTGTCCAAGAAGAGGGATAACACGTTCCACATGTTACCATTTTGATGTGCAGCCATTGTTAAACGGAGGTTTGAACTGGATTAACACAAAAGGCTTTGCTGACTGCACTGCAAGATACTCTTCTTCAGTGTTTCCACCACCGCCGGGCTGGGCCTTACCTGAGGCAGCTGGTTTGCAGAGGAGTCAAATTTTTGTTTCAGGTATCTGGTCATTAAAACACATTGTAAGGGTGGTTGCCCGTAGTGTTGTGGCACTCATCAAATACCATCAGAGTGAAGATGGAGAGCAAGCTAAGGGACCTCTCCTCAATGCTATTCACGAGAATATGGGGTGTTAGCGCAATGACGCCACTGCCTGGTTTAACCTTTTCTACAGACACTGTAGACTGTTTCACCACTAATTCCTTGAACAGAATATCTAGGAAGAAGAGGCAAAAGACAGGATATGAAAGGCAGGGTGAAAACAGCTAGAATAATGGACTTTTAAGCAAGCCTGAAGGGCAGTGACCAAACTAACAATGTCAAATTGTTGGGCCTGGCAGTTTGACACACAGAAGCTGAGAAAAAAACCTGCTGAAGCTAAACAACCGGATTTTCAACTCCCATTAACTAAAATATACTAGGTTTGAGGGATGATGAATTTGTGCATTTAAGCTGCATTTGTCAGTTCACATATAAACTGTATTTGGATATCCTGCCTTTTTTCCCTTTTCTGTATACATCTGACAGCATAAGATTGTTTTCTGTCCAGCAGCCTCATTTTTCCATAGCTATAAGGATTCATATGTGGATGTTCAGTAATCAGTTCCTTCAAAATCAGAAGCTATAGGTTGTCAATACTCCCCTAAGAAATCTTTAGTCCCATCTGAGAGGTGGACCATCATTTTCTTACTAGAGGTTGCAAAACCAAAGATGTTTAGATCCTTCCATGTAGAAAAGACAGAGAGACTCTGACATTTGAGAATGACAAGAGGAATCCCAGTGCTGCTGCCTGGGACTGTCTCATCTTTGGAAGCAGGGCTGAAAGTTGTCTCAGGAACACTTCACCCTTTTCCAGAGGCAAGCATGGGTACACTTTGGCCATTTCCATAAGTGCTGCACAACCAGTGCTTAAACTCTCCAAATGCAGACTTCAGACTCTCCGGAGTCTACCATGGTAATTTGCCATTCTTACGACTAGGCATCATCCTTATGTTAACGCGAAACACTCCTGCCACCAGTAAACCCATTACATTTTACCCTAGTCACAGCTGACCTACTGGGCAGTTTATTTTCTGCAGAGGAAGCCACCAGGTAGAATTACACACACCCGCTTCTTTCAAAATGCTGCTTGAATATCGTTTTCTGTTGTTCATATGCTGGCACTTTGGCTGCAAGACAGACAATTTTTGCCACTTTTCACAACTTTTCACCCTTATGAAATGGTGTTCACAAATTGGAAGTGCCACAGAAGTTTTCCCACATGCTTTAAACGAAGAATGTGGAAGGTAAAGCACTAGTATGAAAGGCTGTATTTGCAAGCAGGACCTTGTCTCATCTGGATGCCCTGTTAACAACAGCAAGCTGACAAGGGGACTGTTATACTTCCAGGCTCTCTGAGGACAGATATGAACACATGCTTGCTGCTTACTCAGGCGGATAATCACCTCTTTCTCTCTCTCAGTCTCAGTCTGCAAAGACTGTGTAGCAGTCACTGGGAAAGAAAATCCGTTTGAAGTTTGAGTTCTTTGAAATCATTGAGTCTATTTCTGCCCTTAGCATAGGTGCCCACATCAAATCAAACTATGGTACAGGCACCAGGCACTCTCAGCTTCCATCCTTCCCCACGCAGCCTTGCTCCTCTCACTTTTCCTCCAGCACTCAAGCTCACCGTGCAGGCCAGCCAGAGCTCTTCTGTGCCCCTGCTTCAGCTACCCCACCTGCCTCTCCAGGGCCCAGGGCAGAATCAGGCTAGCAACATGGAAAACACAGGTGGAGAGAAAGAGCTGACTGATCTCTCTTTGGCTGCTGAGCTTTGATCTTCTTAACTCAGTACCAAGCTACTGCAAAAGTTCTCTGTGCTGCTCTGATGTTATGGGAATTGCAGTACAGAAGACAGGGGAGTCTCAGGGCAAGCCATCCTATTTTTCCTTCAACTTGCATACCAAATTTCTTAAAGATCTGCAAAGATCAGTGAGTAACTTTAACTCAAAAATCTGCACCAGGGAGTGAGACAGCAGAGGTCAGCACATGGAAATCTGAATACAAGCACTGGAGTGCCAAGAGACACACCTGTCTTGCTCAGTCTCTGTGCTGCCCTTGGTCATTAAGTTCAGGTTAGATTTGGATCTAGTGCTGCAATGAAGACTGCTTTAAATAAACAGCTAGAAAAGTTTGACTCAACCTTTACCCTTCCCTATCCTTCATAGCCCTCTCCAGCAGGAGAATTTTTCTAAGGAGCATGTTTTCTTACCTGTGAGGGCACATATCAGTGCGTTTTCCCCATTGGTAGCAGGCTGTGCAAGTTCAGTCTGGTAGCTCTGAGCTTTCTTTGGCTCATAAACAGGTGAAGACTGATAGATCTCTTCTAGGAGAGAACCCTGTTTTTGTGAAGCATGTGGCAACAGAAATGCATAAAATACATTGTGCCCCATACAGTTGCTCTCTGAAGTGACAGAGGTAGAGAGAGTGCTTGCAGTCTACACAGAGCATTCTCTGGCAGAGAAGCATTCTAAACAGGACAGAAGCACCAGACAAGAATTTTGTGTAAATTCAGTGGCATACTTCTGTTACCACTCAACTGTGGTTCCTAAAATGAGCTCATTTCAAGGTCTTGGCTGACAACTCTCACCTCAGCTGGTCTTTTCCAACTCAGAAAGAAAACACAGGGCTTATTTTCTCCCAAATATAAACACAGTATTCCTTTTAGCCTTCTGCTCTACAGACTTTTGAAGTTAATACTGTCTTAAATTACGATCTGGTCAGAGGGTTTGCAGTTATGGAACAGGAACTGGAAACCACTGGTGGAGCAAAATTCGCCATATGAGACATGACAGCCACCACACAGATCCTTTGCAGCCCCATTCAGTTCTCTAAACTGGCTAATATCAGATCATGTATGAATTAGTTACATCAGAGAAGAGATGCATCAACAACAGTCTGGTGTTTGGAGACCTTTTTGATAATGTGCTGACAGAACAACTTTGCACTAGAAATGTGGTAAATGAGGGGCAAACCCTAACACGTGCAATGCTCAGCATGAGATCCTTTAAACATTAGAACAGAAGACAACTAAATCAAGTCAGAGATTTGTACTGGTTCCTCAGTACCTTCCTTTGTGGCACACCACATCTGCATCCTTCAGGAGTCTAGGGAAATGGAGAATTCCAGCCACAAACTGTTCTAAGATCCCGTCTTACCTGAAGCTGACCGCAGATTTTCACTGAGATTATTACTCATTCTGCTTTTTCAGAAAATGTCATTGTGGTTTCAAAGTTGTTCTCAGAGGCATCTGTCATTTCACCATCAACATTTTTGCCATTATCTGTACAATCACCCATAAAATAGGCATGTTATTGATCCTTTTGATTTTAAAGTGTTGTGTTTTCTGGGATGACAGTGTGAAGGAGTTGGTCACTAGCATGGAAAGATTACATAAAATGATGATGCATCCAGACCCCCTTTCAAGTAAGATGGATAGCACTGAGAATCTTGGATTTAAAAGACCTACATACTCAATGAACATTAATCTATCCCATAAAAATCAAGGAAGATAATAGATTGGGAGGAAGGTTGTATCCTCTGTGTTTACTGACAAGATTACAGATTTAACCCAGACACTAACCACAAGCATGAAAAAAACTTAGGAGTTCAAAGGAGCTTTTAAAATTTAAGACTTTGTCCTCCCTTTCCCCCCACCTCTTGGAAGGACCTAGAAATTGAAAGACTATCTCTAGTCTTTATCTTACATGATAATTTAGAGAGGTTCCAAAGATGCTTGCTAAAATTTTCTTTGGCCCTATAATTCTTACCTTCTCAAAGAACCCTCACTAGGCTTCGCATGAACAGTTTCATTGCAAACAGAACACATATCACAAGGCACTGCTATTTGAGATGGAGAAAGATCACACGTGCACCCTAATCCAGCTCCAGAAAGAACACAATATTTGCAATTAACTTCTACTAGCAACTCCTCTTAACTGTTGGCATTAAAATGCTTCCAATATGAACAACCTTTCTTCAGTAGGCTGGCTTTGGCTTTGTTAAGCTGGATGTTAGCAGAAACTGCCCCAAAAGACAGTGTTATCTTTAACTTATAAAACATAAATGTCAACCAAATAATATGTATAAACATCATCTACTTGAAGTAACATCTATATAAATATAAGTATTTTCTTATATATTATTTTTGATATAATTATTTATCTATTTATTAACTATGTATATAATCTATATATATATAAAATAAAATCTCCAGATAAGAAATTACCTACTTTTGAATACAACAATAAAAACATTTCAAAATAAGAAATATTGTTTAAGAAGCCACTTAAAAGTAGCTTGTCCCAGTTGCTAATTAAAAATAATTCAAACAATAATTTATGGTTTGAGGGAAAGCAACTGTAGATATAAAGAAATACAGTCCGGTTCATCTAAAATCACTTATCTTTCTTAATTATTTTCTAGTGAAGTACTGTATTCCACTCTAAATTTTCCCATGCTGCAGGATACTCATATAGGTATTTTTCAAGTGGGGTAAGGTAGACTCAACAACAAAAGCAAAATCTTATTAGGGAAAATTCTGCATTTTTACAAAATATGAACATAGCCACTTGGTAAATGCTGCTTATCAATTTGTCAAAGAAAAAAGTATATGATCTGCTCTGGTATATTTGTATTGTGTATTCACTTTCTAGAATACACAACTACTAATCATATATTATCAGAAAACATTGCATTTATCAAAACTCAAGCAACCAAAAAGAGTGCAAAAAGTGAAGTACAGTGGAAGGGAGGGAAGAAGATAAAAATCTTATTAGTTTTGTACCTTCAGAGCCATGTATGCTGTCTGATTCTGTTTACCAAAAAAAGGCATAATTCATAACCATGTGGGAGGAAAAATACTTAAAAAATAATTTCTGAGAGTTCGTAGGGTAGTACCTGTATTTCATTTCATATAAAAGCCATTTTAATTTTTTTTTAAAAAAAGGTTTCTATTTTTAAACAACAATGAGAAACGCAGTCTGATGGTATCCTTTTAAATTAGTCTTATTCTCCTGAAAAAAAAATTACTGTCTGGTACAAGAATAGGAAAAGGGTGTCATAACAACAATTTACAGTTTACCTTCTCTCATATCCCACAGTTCACTTGCACTGTAATATCCTGCATTACCTAGTGCCAGCTGAAGGCTTTTGGGCCAGTTTTACTTACCTGATCGACAGATACATTCAGTGGGCTTAGTTATGCCAGTTGCTTTGCTTCTGTATTCACTAATCTGTACACACAAAAACCAGAAGTTTGTGTAGCTGCTGAGTGATCAAAACTACTGTTCTTTGATTGGTATTTTGATTTGTTTTGTTTGATGTTCAGTTGAAAGTTGCATTTCCTTCTCACAGAATAAAAGGTCTCCAATAAAATTCAGTCATTTACCTACCACTGCTGCAATTCTGCCAGCACGGGCATACACTAAACTTAGCTGGGCTACATCAACAGGTAGGCTATTTGCTTAAATATTCACAAAGTCTGAAACATCACAGAGCTGCTCTGTAAATTTTCATCTGGCAAGGTCCTTTGTAATAAGACGTATCTGCCATAAACCTCTGAAGCTGAACTGATTAAAAAAATCACAGAATGGCAAAATGCAAAAGTACAAAATTCATGGCAGGCCTGATGTTTGTTCAGATGCAACAGCTTTCCAAATGTTATGTATCTCCATGAAGAAATACCACTTTAAAAATAAAATAGCTGCAAACAGTTCTTCTCAGGAGTCACAAGGAGCAAGAACACCTAACAGACTCCTTTACACAGCATCAATAACTTATTATTAACCAGTTGTAAATGATGAGTGATGGGTAATACCACTTGTTATCAGTCATCAGTAATGACACTGAGCTAGAACTGTGTAACAGTTCAGTAGTTTCACATCCAAAGGCAATGAAAATGTTGACAACTTCTGTGACACAGCATTTAGCTAATGACTTCAGACCAGAAGTTTCACTTCACCCTACAATCATCCTTTTGGGTGCTGACAAAACTCGAAGAGCCACACAAAGTTTCTAGGGGTTGCCACAGTTAAGGTAATAGACTGTGTCCAATCCGAAGACAAGCAGGAATCAGTTTAGGCAGCATCTAAATGTCACTTTGCCTACTTCTATCTGTATTTTCAGGAGCATTAATACAGCGTGAATGCTCCAGAAAGGAGTTTACTTCAAAGGCATAGCAAGGCACCCATTTCACTGTAATGTGGCACCTCCCAGAGCCCCTGAGGTCTCTTCACAGGAGCCTGGTGCAGGTGTCACATGCAGCACTGCTGTGGGAAACTACAGCCACGCAGCAAAGCCTCCTCTAACCAGAAGAAAGTAAAGTCCCTTACCAGGGGACCGTGGCTGGCCATCCTCCTCACTGAGCAGCCTGACAGATGGGCACAAATTCATCCCACAAGTGAGGCAGCCCGCACTTCTCCACAGCAAAACCAGGCAAATACCAGGGTTTTACCATTAACTGTACTTGCAGGACCTCATCACACTCCCCTTCTATCACGCATGTGCTTATGTAAGGCATGGGTGCTGCCGAACCAGTTTCTAGCATTGTTGCTTCTATCTGCTTCGACAGTTGTCGGTGCAACTCCAGTTTCTCCAGTTTGCTGAAGTCCCAGTTTTCAATTGCTTCTTCCAGCCCAGTGTAACCTTCCAGAAAAAAAAATTGTTACTGTGAATTCAATCTCTAGCTAGAATAGGCAGGAACAAGCTGAAAAAACACTTTCTCAGCTGCACTGGAGAAATTAAAATTATTTTGGCCTGTAGCTGACAAAAATCTAGGTGATCCACACACAATTTTTATAAATTGATTGTTTTCCTTTACAGCACTCATATGTATGACGTGAAAAACCCCATGCCAAAAGAGTAACACTTGCAAAGAGGAAAAGGAGCTGCACAATGTCACAGCTCACATCATCCAAGCAGCCATAACCACGCCCTTCCTTTGACCCATACAATACTTGGATTCTTGCAGACTCTGATACTCTTTCACAGGATTTCCCAGAGCACAGGACACTACTCAGAATCACAAACACCTTTGTCCCCTTTTCTTTTATTTACCAGCCATTTAAGTTTTAGTCCTGTCCTTGGCTCCACTTTCCTTCAAAAATCCATATTGTATTGGATTCAAGTGAGTCCCTGACTGAAAGCAATGCAGATACCTGCAGCCTAGACATTCAGCAAACAGCTGAAAATACTGTCCTGGAACAGACAGTGGCAGGTAAACTTATTTAGAGGGCTTGTGTGATTTGCTGTGCAAGCTTAAGACGTGGAAGCAGGGCAGGGTCCCAGAGGAACTGTGAGAAAACAGAAAGAATGCGTCTGACATTTTGTTTTCTCTTGGAGGAACAGGAGAGTGATGTGGATTCTTACCACCACAATGTCTTTAATTATCACCTATCTCTGCACCTGCCACCTATAAGAGTAATGCTAATTCTAGTCTCAGGCCCAATTAATAAGTACTTGTGATAGTGCTTGGGCTTAGCAAGTTAACTTTTTTCAGTTTTCTGCTGAAGGTACACCAAACTGGATGCTATCAACATGTTCAAAGCAGATATTCTTGCAGTTTAGAGATTAGGATATTGCAGGCTGGTAGAAAGTTGGTCTGGACCTAATACTTGCGTAAAGGGGTGAGCGGGCTACATCCTAGTGGTAAGAAATTTTGTAATAATTGCTCACTGAGATACTGTAACTATCCATAGTTAATAGTGAATAATTGAAAACAAAAGTGGCTTACAGCATGAGATTTTGGGGTTCAAGATATCTAATAAATCACCAACAAGAATCGATGACAGAACCTGCATGTATAGAGGAAAGCTGGCAAATCCTGATAATTTTATGCCTTCACAATCTCTTCTGTCAGTCACATTTTGGAAAGTAAATTGCGTTAGGACCTCACGCATCAAGCAGTGATAGCCACTGAGAGACAGTCATCTTACTTATAAACTACTAATGGTTACTCCTTGAAACATAACACTTTTAAAGCCTCTGAATAATTTTTAAAAATCAGTTCCCAATTTAAGGCTCTGTCCTTGAATGAAGTGACCCCGTGCTACCAGTTAACACCCACGCACACCCTGACACCCATTTAGTTTTCTCTTTCAGAGGATTTCGCTTCCTTTAATCGCATTTGGTGAGAACAACGGCTGCCTTGTTTCTTTTGAAATATAAGCACATATATAAGCATATTCTTATACGTCCCTAAGCGCCCTGAGACAGACAAGTATCCCGTCCGTGGGGCTTTATGTGGCGCCCCATCACCTTCCGTTGATGTCCCCACAGCTGAAGCGGTGGCGGCTGCTTCCCGGGCGGGCGTTTCCCCGCGCCTCCGGGGAGCGCTGTGTCCGGCCTCCGCCAGCCTGCTTTCTCCTGCCGCATCTCACCTTGATGTGGCAACACCCGGCAGCAGAAGCCCCAGGATAACGGGGCGCCCCTCCGCGTCCCGGGTGCACGGGGGCTGCCAGCCGAGCGGAACCCCGCGGCTGCGGCGCTGGCAGGGGGCGG
>JAVJGI010000057.1:68596162-68606652 GCA_035590275.1 Ibycter americanus | reverse complement strand
CCCATGCTTGGAGATGACCTTCAGGATGGGCTGTTCCATCACCTTTCCAGGGATGGAGGTGAGGCTGACCAGCCTGTAGTTTCCTGGGTCCTCCTTCCTGCCCTTTTTGAAGACTGCAGTGACACTGGCTTTCCTCCAGTCCTCAGGCACCTCCCCGTCCTCCCTGACCTTTTGAAGACTGAAGTGACACTGGCTTTCCTCCAGTCCTCAGGCACCTCCCCGTCCTCCCTGACCTTTCAAAGATGATGGAGAGTGGCTTAGTAATAGCATCAGTCAGCATCCTCAGCAGTTAGGGGTGCATCTTGTCAGGACCCATGGATTTGTGGGTATCAGGTTTGCCTGAATCATCCCTAACCTGATCCTCCTAGAACAAGGGAAGTCTTACTTTCTCCAGATTTCCTCTCTTGCCTCCAGGGTCTGAGAAACCTGAGGGCTGGTCCTGGCAGTGAAGACTGAAGCAAAGAATGCATTCAGTAACTCCGCCTTCACTGTGCCACTCATCACCAGGGCACCCACCTCACTCAGTAGTGGGCCCACAATTTCCCTAGTACTTGAAGAAGCCCTTCTTGTTGTCCTTGACATCCCTCATCAGATTTAATTCCAAATGGGCCTTAGCCTTCCTCATTACTTCCCTGCATGTTCTGACAACATCCCCATATTCTTCCCAAGTGGCCTGTGCCTTTTTCCACATCCCATAAACTTCCTTCTTCTGTTTCAGGTTTTCCAGAAGGTCCTTGCTCCTCCATGCAGGCCTCCTGCTACCTTTGCTCAATTTCCTACTCATAAGGATGTTGAGCTTGGAGAAGTGATGCTTGAATATTAGCCAGATCTCTTGGACCCCCTTACCTTCTAGAGTCCTAACCCATGGGATTCCTCCAAGTAGGTCCTTGAAGTTAGCTCTCCTGAAATCAAAGGTTGCAGTCCTACTTACTGCCCTGCTTCCTCCACACAGGATCCTGAACTCCACCTTCTCATGGTCAGTGCAGCCAAGGTTGCCCCCAGCCTTCACATCCCAAACCAGCCCTTCTTTATTTGTGAGTACAAGGTCTAGGAGCACATCTGGCCTCGTTGGCTCCTCCACCACGTGTGTCAAAAAGTCACCGTCAACGATCTCTGCAGGAGTCTCCTGGACTGTGTGCCTAGCTGTGTTGTCTTTCCAGCAGATATCAGGATGGTGGCAGTCCTCCTTGAGGACAAGGGTCTGTGATCACAAGGCTCCCATTGTCTGGAGAAGATCTCACTGACTTCCTCTTCCTGATCAGGTGGCCTGTAGTAAACACCCACAACAGTGTCCCCCATGTTGGCCTGCCCCTTAATCCTTACCCATAAGCTCTCAACTCATTCTGCGTCCACCCCTAGGCAGAGCTTGATGCAATCCAGTTGCTCCCTCACATAAAGAGCAATTCCACTGCCTCTCCTTGCTGGCCTGAGTTTCCTAAAAACTACATAGCCATCCATGACAGCATTACAGTCATGGGAGCTATTCCACTGTGTCTCCCTAACTGCAATGGCCCTGGGACCGCACACAGATCTCTAATTCTTCCTGTTTATTCCCTGTGCTGGGTGCACGTTGATGTACAGGCATTTCAGAAAGGTAATCGAGCACGCAGGTTTCCCAGGAGGGGCGCAAGAGGATCCACCATGGCCACACACACCCCTGAGGGGACTGGCCTTCCGGTACTCATCTTAGGAGGCAGCTAAGGAAAATATATCACTGCTCTGGTTGGCCTGGCTTATTCCCCAGTTGAATGTCATGGTGTGAGCATTGACATTTTGGATCCTTTCCCCCGCATCCTTCAGTTTCAAGCCCACTTCACCAAGCTGGCCAGCCTGCTGCCAGAGATTCCCTTGTCTTTTATAGGCAGATAGATCCTATCCCTCCCTAAGAAACTATAGTCAAAGAATATCCCGTTGTCATAGACCCAAACCCCTCACAATGGCACCAGCAATGAAGCCAGAAATGATGTGTGTTACATGTCTATTTCTGGCTACACCCTTTCCTTTTACGGGTAAAATGGAAGAAAAAATTACATGGGCACCAAAATTATTCACTGACACCTCTGGGGCTTTACAGTCTTCCTTGATTCTGCCCCAGTTCTGGCTTGCAGTGTCATTCATGCCCATGTGAAAGAGTATCAGAGGGCAGTAGCCTGTGGTACCCTTTCAGCAACATCTCAGTCCTTAGCTCCTGGAAAACAACATACCTCATGTGCTTTCTTGTCAGTCCAGCAGGTGGGCGCCTCAGTGCCCCTTAACAGTCACCTACTATGATCACCCAATGTTTCTGTTTGTTGTAACTGTAGTGTGCTGCTAGTGTAGTTTCTCCACACAGACTTTACTTGTGGGTGTGTCTTTAGGTGTTTAAGCTTCATATCTGTTCTTGGTTGTGATGCTGGAGGGTAGAGACTGAAGCGGAGTCCTGCTTTCGTGGGTCACCAGGGTCCAAGGTGACCCATTCTCTGTGGTGCCCACTACAGGAGCATGGTTCTGAAACCACCTCTCTGTTTCTGTCTTGGCCCCTCTAACACTGCGCAGCCTTTTAACCATCTCCTGCAACTTGGACACCTGATGTAACAGATCATCAGCCTGCACACACCTTATGCAGGTACTTACCTTTTCTTCAGGAGAAGGATCAGGGCACTCATGGCAACATGCCGCCTGTACTGAAGTCTCCTTCCTTACTGGTTCCATCTGGGTGGATGCATCAGACATGTCAGGGGCTTTCTCTGTAGAAACATTGCTTTTCACTCAAAGGTGAGTGCCCGTCATATTGGCAGAGACCTAGAGCACATCCCTGGGCTGTGGGCCTGCAGGCAGGGTGCAGGGCCCTCCCTGCGCGCCCTCCCACGCCAACGGCTGCACCACACGCACTGGCTGCCGCGCCGTCCCTGTTGGCCCGCCCCACCAGCACGCTCCCCAGGGCCCTCTCTATCTGCTGCGGTTGCTCCTGGCAAGGCCCAAGCCACGTCAGCCTGACTCACAATCTCTGCCAGCTCCTGGCGCTGCTCTCTGCTCTTCCTCAGGTTTCCCTGGCTCTGGGAACCCTCTGGCTGCCTCGATGGAGCACTCAGCCACAGAACTTAACTATTGCGTGCCTCAAGGACTGAGTGATCCTACGAGCAGACTGCCAAAAAGACATTAGATGCTGTGGCAATGCACCTAGCCCAGGTGCTGCGTCTTGTTTTGAAGAATGTCCATGCATTCTGCAGTAATGAAAGGATTAGGGCTTGCAACCCTCCTTTTGTGTTGTCTTCCATCAAAACCTTGATGCTCTTCTGCCACAATGGAATCTAGCATCTGATCTCACACGACATTACTTACTATTTAACGATTGCATTTAGTTAATTTCTCTAATTATTTATTCTTTGCATAGTGGACTGTTATTGAGGAACTTATAAAAAAGGGCAGTTTTAAAGATCACCTTAGGTTCGTTCTGTAGAAATAAAACTGCTCGGAGGGCTATTAAGTTGACTTTCAGGATACAAGTCTTGATCACCAGAGGGAGTTACAGCATAACGTATTAAAACGTTTCTCAGGTGAGTACACAGGTAAGTACACAAGTCTTCCACGCAAAACATGAGGGACTTAACAGATCTAATTAATTTTGTATTGACATATGTAGTTGATGTTTTCTAATTACTTACCATACATATTATATTATGCACTCAGAGCTCTTTTGGGTCTCAGTGGAAAACACGTGCTCCTGTGTACTTCACTTTCATCAGCATTACGCATGGAAAGCCTGAGCAGGAGTCTGTGCATGTTGCAAAGTGTTGAGGATGTGGGAGGAATGGAGGATCCCTGGGGAGCAAGGTGGGTATGCATATAAAAAGCCAGGTTGGGAAAAGGGCACTCTAGCTCCCACAGGAACCTTACCGGCTGCCAGATCCCCTCGTCCCTCAGCAGCCCTACTCCTGTGTTTGAAGCCAATGTAATCCTTAAACAGAGGCATCAGCCCACAAGCAGCCTTTTTACAAAAGACAACTATGATGGAACGAAGGCCTCTGAAATTCCTGGGTTTTCTTATTAATATCTTCTTGAGTTACACAAGGGAAATACAATTACCTGTGGAAGACCAGTTACCCCTTGCTCACCCTGTCACTGCAAACCATATGCTGCTCTGGCTCACACTGGCTGGCATCAGGTCTGCATGACAAGCCATGCCAAATGCTTTTGCAAAGCTCCCTAGTGAACTTCATAGCCCTTTGTCTGGGCTATCAGAGAGGGGAAAACATCTGCCTACAACTCTAATCTCTCTCCAGAGGCAAACTGAGGTTTCCATGTTTTATGGCACAGGTCTCTGATCGTAAGATGAAATGTTAAGTTTCAGCTGTCCTATCTGAAGATAGGCAGAGAAACTGGAAATTACGTCAGGCATAAAAATTTTAAAACTGGTTTTAATGCTTACTTGTGAAATGTTTTAGATAGCAGCTTGTGGTTATCCCTAGCTTACACCTGCATTCAAGAGGACACTTTCTGAGAGTACCTGGTCCCCAAACCTCTCTCTCTCAGGAAGGGAGCTGGGGGAGGAACAGCAGGTGGAGAAGGATGTGCAAGCTACATTCCCTCATCTCATCACCTTTTCACAAGCTGGCAGTATGGATATCAAGCCATAGAGCAGGATTCACGGACAGGATATATTCCAACGAAGGAAGCGGTAGTATTTAACTATTTGTCACAAAACCATTCTCTATGAGAGATGCTGCAACCAGCTCTGTTCAGAGACCTCTCTGTTACTTCTGACCATGACCCTGTGATGCCTGTTCAATCATTGTGTCCTATGATGTCAGAAACCAATCTCTCACATATGCTTATTAGTTAGTCCTACTTGAGGTCTTCTCTCAATAAAGCCAATAGGATTTAGAAGAACAATATTTTCCTTATTTACTCTGAAACAACTAAGATGACCAATTTGCTGAATTAGAATCATCATTTTTCTGGATAGACAATATACAAATAGCAGGAAAACAGAAAAGGAGTAATTTGGTAAAGAGCATCAATGAAATAATGGAAATGAAGTCTTGCAATAAAAAGCAGTACGCTGTATCAGAGGTGAGTGAGCAGAGTAAAAGAAGATCAGGTTACTTCATGTGGACATGGATGTATGAAAACATGTAGTCCTGTTCCTTGCTTATCACGCTGGGTTATCACTTCACAGCAAGAGAGTCACTGTGAGTTACAGGCATTAGTCAGTGGAATTAGTATTTGTATCCTAACAAATACATCTGCCTCGTAACATGTGAAAGGTGTATTTTTCAAAGCTCTAATTCCTCTTGCTCAACACAGAAGTCACACAGCTCAATGCAAATGGAAAAATTCACACTCGTAAATTGTTATTTCCCTTCGCTACTTGTCCTTTTCATAAATTTGCCATTTGCCAAGGCACACCGATCACCTATTAATGCCGTTATTAGAGTGTGCTACTCTATGGGAAGGGGAACGTGTGGGTTAAACTGCCTGTGAGGCATGAATTTCTGCCCTTTGTAGTCATAGGACCATTGGACAAAGTGGGCTGGCAAGGACCATGGGAGGTCTCCACTCCAACCCCTTGCCCAGAGCAGGCTTTGCCATGTGGTCAGACAGGTTGCTCAGGGCTTTACCCAGTAGGAGATCAAGGCCCTCCAAGGATGGAGGTGGCCCCAGCACTTGCTTTTGTGGTTTCCTGCTTGTCCCTGAAACTCTCCTCAATTCAGAATTCATTTCAATTGCCACTGATAAAAGGGATGTCTTCTCCTGGTTACTGGGAGGATTTGTATAGGGCTAAGGAAAAAGAGACTGTCTATAAAGTGTATTGGTTAGGCAACACATCTCTGAAAAACTAATAGCTTACTACACAATGATATCACTGTAAGTAATATCAACTTACAATTCTATTGCTTGTTATTACTTATATTACCATTGTATTACTTTACAACGATACCACTGCAAGTAATACAGACTTGTAATTCTATTGCTTGTTATTGGTATTAGTATTGATACACGGTTGTATTGCTGTGAAGATAATTCATAAATCAACCACAGAAGCACTGTTTCTACTTGCACCGTTTCACTTAGAAAAGCCTCTTTTAAGGCTGTTTGTAGCACACCGCAGAAATGTTCTTAAGCTATTACCTATTATTCACTATACGGTAATTTTGTTTTGAT
Source organism: Ibycter americanus (assembly GCA_035590275.1). Taxonomy (NCBI): domain Eukaryota; kingdom Metazoa; phylum Chordata; class Aves; order Falconiformes; family Falconidae; genus Ibycter; species Ibycter americanus. The sequence goes on along the minus strand of JAVJGI010000057.1, from coordinate 68,600,508 downwards.
GGGGAGAAAAAAACCCTCAGGGCTGCGGTGGTGTGCTCCCTGCCCCCCTCACCCCACCCCCATCCTGACCTAGCAATGAACGACTATATTCATCTCCAAGTGGGGCTGGGAGTTTGACCTGAGCAGCATGCCTATCTCACAACACAGATAACGGTGCAGTTTAATAAGCGAGCCGACCGGGTGTCGCCCAGGGCAAGGCGGGGGCCTTGCAGCCTGGTATTGCTTCAATGAAGGCCAAGAAGACTCCCGCACATCTGTAACTGTAAATCTGTGCTATAAATCTGCCTGTACCGAATCCTCCCTGTTCCACACTGAATCATCGGGCACAACTGACCTTCCAGAATCGGTACCTTGTGTAAGGGCCAATCAGCACACAATAATTGACTTAGTCCCACCTCGCCACAAGTATAAAATCTGGCATTTTAGAATAATTATTTTTTTCTTTCGGGGATGAGAACTCTATCTACGGGACGGGTCGATGGGCCTGGACCTCTTTCCTCCCCAAGCAGAGATGCCTCTTTGGTAAGATTTGCTCCTCTGACTGTGTCAGATGTTACCCAGGAAAGTATTACTTTAAAAAGTGCTGTACTCCTAACTTGAGCTCAATTTTTGCAATAAGTGTGTTTTTCAATGGCAATTCCAAACTTGTTATATCTGTCGCCTTAATAAATCACCTATTTTTTCAACTTTGTGAAACTGTTTCGGTGAAAGTACTTAAGTGAACTGTGACAGGCAAACATTGAGTCTCTGTGGACGCCCTTAAAGTGGGGCCTCACAGGCAAACTAAATCCATTGAGTGGCTGTATATTTAATCCTTCAGACTTAAAACCGTTGACCAGGTCTGAGACTAGGACTGGATCTAGCCGCACCTAGACTCCACTCTGGGAAGAAGCTGAGAAAGCAAGGGGATCCTCTCTGAACCTCGTGACTCAACGGGAGGGCTGTCTTCCCCTCTACCCCTGGACACTTGTCAGACTCTTAACATGACAAGGGCCACACTGGACTGGTATGTAATGCACAAGGCTGCTATGCAAAAAAGTCAATTTTGTCACATATATCTACTGAAGTAAAATCTAAACTGGGTGTTATGGCAATAGCAGTTAAACATGGGTATTCATTGTGGCAGACAGTCCTCTTGCTGAAGACCCAGAGCTGTGACAGAGGATAAATAAATGAATTCCTGGATATGTGACAGAGGAAAGAATCGTAATTGGGGGAAAAATTTAGAAAAATGTGATTGTGGTAGAGTGGTGAAGTGTGTAATGCAGCTGCTGTCAAGATGTGTGCTTATTGCTGCACTTGGCACAGCTGTGTAATTAGCTAGTTTATTAAGACGTTATTTTAAGGAAACGGTGAATCTATAGAGTACCAGTTACAGGCAGAAGAGATGCTGCTATTAAAAGCTCATTGCTGGTTCAGACTGCCAACCAAAGCAAGAGTTTTGATTGCATTAAACTCAGTGATAAACCAAGGACCTCAGTGTCAGTGAATGTTTGACAATCACGTTTTCACTCTAAGAAACCGAACATCATCACATCCAGCATCAGAGCTGCCACAAAAAAGCTATACTTGGATGGGGCCTGCAGAAATTACCTGCTTGTCAGGATTTTCTTTCTCTTTGGAAAACCAGTAAAATGTACAGTTTGATGAGCATCTTGGTCCAAAGGCCTTGCAGACTAATACCTAGTGTTTACCATTAGGATGTGTGCTGAGGCAAGGGGAAGTGCAAATGCCTTTGCCTGCACCAGACTGTATCAACACTTAGGATTCACCATAGGGTCTGAGGCATGACATTGTGATATGTCAGGAGAGGAGTGTGGAGTAAGTGGGAGCTGTGGGTGGGGAGAGGCAAGCTGTCAAGGCTGGAGCCAGGATGGGGTTTGCATCCTCCTCAGGCACTTCTCTGTGCTGAGGACCTTGGAGCTCCCTCCTTTTCAGGCAGGGTCTAGTTTGTAGCCCACAAGGTACACTAGGATTGAGGGATGGGGTTGGAAAGGGGAGGCGATCCTTGATGGATGTAATTCCTGCTGTTGTTGGCACTGAATACATTAAACTACACCCTGTGTGAAGATCTGTAAAGTATTTCGGTTCTGGTTTAAAGGAAAATCTGTGCTGACTTCATAATGATCAAAAAGTGCAGTAGTTAGTGGCTGTAAGTGGTGTGTGTGATGGAGTCTGATGTTTGATGTGTAGCTATTTACTTCTTTTTCTTTAGTGCTAAATGAAATTTCTTTTTTACAAAGGAAAATTGCTGTTTATTTTCAGCAGTTCTTGTCATTCTTATTGTATCTTACACTTCTTAACCTATTCTTGTAGTGTTTTACGAAGCTTGGACGTAGTGGTCTATCAAATGTAGTTCTAGGCATTTGCTTGTAAAATACTTCTGCAAAAAACAGAAGAGGATGCTGATTGCCTCCAGCAATGTAAAAATAACCGTTCCAGAAAAAATATGACCATGTTCTCTTAACTGTCAGTTGGCCCACACGACTGAAATATGGGGGAATAATTTTATTTTATTTTACACTGAAAGTTATGTAAAACATCATTATGAAAACTCTAGGATTTGGATTCAGATGAAAGCAAGCCCTACACAGTAAAGCTTGGAAAAAGCCTGCTAAGATACCTGCAAGTATCTCAAACCCTAAACTGTGGGCCCTTCATCTGTGTGTGTCTGACGACAAAATTTGACCTGAAGTGCAAGCACTGCTTTGAGGTTATTGCCAGCTGCGCGCAGGCAATCTTGTGAAGCTTTCAGACTGGAGAGAAAATTCATGGGTTCAGTGCAGAACTGGACATCTGTAGGATAATTAAATTCTCCAACATGGCAATATTTAAGGCTGATGAAAATTTTGGAAGAGATGTGAATGCCGGGCTTCAGATCTGTCTAATCTCTATCAGTTAGAGATCTAAATGAGTCACAGAACTTAATATGAGGGCCTTGCACCTCTGAGGAAATGGTACTAGGCTGAGTTGGAGACAGGATGCAGGGCTAAACCAACCTCTTATTTCATCTTACATGATAACTTCTGTAAACTCTTAGGACTTGATTTTGCCTTTTTTTTAGACTTGAGGCCTGTGGTTACTTCCTAAATGTTTCTGTGTATGCCTTTTTCACAACCTCAGTTGCTCCATGCATTCAAAATGTAATTTCTCCAGGGCAGCATCTGTCTCTTGCTACATGGTTGTACAGTTTCCAGTGGTGGCATACAAACAAAAAGCAGCAGAAAGCCAAATTCTACCATGTGTCCATTCATGCTGTATTACAGAAAACTATGATACAATTGGAGGTTTCCCAGCTGAAATTACATCCTCATCCTCATTGTCTGCATCTACCAAAAATTGTATGCTCTGGAACTTGTAATCCATGTCCATCTGTTCAACAAAACGTAACTCAAGGACAAGTATGCCAGTAAACCTTCAAACAGGCTCAGCACACAGAAGAGCTAACACAGCCTTCCTTTGAAAAATATATGCCATATAAAATTTAGCCTATTTTTTCCTGAATGAGTAAACTTGTATCTTCTGCTCTGTATTTTCTATGGGAGAACAAGGTATGGCATTAGACCACTTTTCAAAGAGCACTTTTCAAACTTCAAAATAATTTGAGGAGCACATTTTGTGTTTGGGTTTTTTTTTATATTAAATTGACTTGGTGACATTGTAGGGCTTGTTTTCACTGTATGAGTTAGACTTTATGTGCCTGTGAACTGTAGCTGTGGGTTGGCTATCTGGAAAAACAAGATGCTCAACAACCTTGTAATTTGTCTTTTGTCTGGCTTCTGGTACGGTGGGGTTTTCTTCAGGTTAGTGCTGAGCAGACACTGAAAGGAAGCGTTTCTTGAAGAAATCTCCATTCTCTAAGTGGCATCTTCCTCAGTTATAAATTAACAAATGGTGTAATGCTGCTAAAAGCTTTTGTTAACAGCATTTCTATATGACTTGATCCCATAAGAGAAAATGTCCTTTCCTTTCCCTTTGCTGTGACCCCAGAGCAGAAGCAATTCACAGACCTAACAGCTTTGGAAGAAAGACGTGTTCCTGTGTTGAATCAAAATGTGGCTGCCTGTCACTTACCTTGATGGAAAGGAAGTACTGAGAGGACACACTTAACTCTGTACCTCTCTACCTTTCGTGTTACAACAAGTGATATTGGAGAAAACAACATCTTCTCTATGGAATAGTACTCCCTATCCCCAGTGGTGACCAGATCTGATCAAATGGAGGCACTGACATGAGATTTAAATGATTAATGTTTAATTGATTAAGTGAGACATAAACCATCAGGATTGCCCCTTGAGGGGATGCCAGTATTCAAAACCCAAATAGGAATTATTTAACACTGTCCT
>JAVJGI010000057.1:68555148-68568500 GCA_035590275.1 Ibycter americanus | reverse complement strand
CAAACAGCACATGCAGGCTTATTTCTAATTAATTTTGTTTTCAAACATCTCCCTAACGTTATTCTCTCTCTCCTGCTTATCTTGCTAGAAAAAGTACAATTATAAAACTACCGATTCACTTCCTTTTGTTCTCTGGTACTCCCTCTTGTATGGCAGAAACTAAAGCTGTAAGCTGTCTTATGAATGCTATTTTAATAAAACAGTTCATAAAATATGTTGTATTCCTCCCACTTCTATCGTTTCAATAATTCTATTTATGGCCACTCACTTCCTTAAGCTTTTAAGTGTTATGAAGACATCCAACAGCATGTAAAACACTTTGATCCTTGTTTTTCTGCAGCAGACTGGGAAATCCCCATGAATAATAGTAAAGGAAATCTAGGGGTTTCCCTGAAGATCAATAGACTGAGCATCTTCTAAAGTACTGTGCAGCAGGAGCACTAACAATCAAGCTGGGAATAATATATACAAGTAGGAGTGATTCAGTGGATATGCTTAGGCTAAGCTTTCGCAGGAAATTAGTAATAACTAACACATAGCTCTGCAAGTAAGAAGATTTCTCTTTTCTTGCTCTGCACCACATCCAAGGAACAAGGAAACACAGATAATACCTAAGTGGCTTTCAGCTTTGCATGTAGCAAGCAAGTGGCTGGAGCAGAGCTGGACAAAACATTCAAATATATCGGCACTTCACTGGAAAAAGGAATAGCATAGGGAGTAAAAATATTCACAGATCATGAGCAAATTTATCAAAATGTATCTTAAAAAAAAGCACAGGAAGATTTTTTAAACTTCACAACAATTTGTTTTTCAGTGTGTGTTCCACTGGGAAATGGTCCCCATTTGTTTCCCTGTTTCAAAACAGAACACTTCTACTCACGGTTTTGAAAATGCATTTTTTTGAAAATGGGACCTGATTCAGAATTTTTTTTTAAAAATGGGGTTAAATAATCTGGAAATAAGGAAGAAGTATTACTGAGGAATATGCAAAATGTTTGGGTTTGGTTTGAGGGAGAACCCAAATAAATCTGGGAGTAGTTCTTGGTTTGCTTTGCAGAAAGTAGGTCTGTTTCACTTAGACTTTAATCAATTTCTGTTCCTTGTTCATTCAGCAGTTCATCCCATTGAGTCAGCATGACAAAAGTGAATAAATCACCGAGCCCTACCTAGTCTGGAATAACCTTTCTAAGAATAACTTTTCTAATAACTGATTTTTTTTGTCACACCCAAGTGCAGGGATCCATGTCCTGAAGAGATGAGAACTGATTTTGTTGCATCTCCCTGACTTCAAGCACCATGGGTTCTGGATGCACTTCAGGTTCCCACTGAAATCCTACAGAGGTGTCGCACAGCCTCTGTCACACCACGTGCATCTGCATTTCAAGCAAACATTGTCTGTTCCCTTACTGAGCAGGTCAAATTTTGCTATGTAAAGGGAAGGGACGTTGCTGCCTCATACTACTGCCAGGCAGATAGTGTTTGATAAGAAAAAGAAAAAGACTTATGTGAAAACAAGAACAGATGAGAAAGCAAAGTGTGGCATCTGTGGCATCATACAAAAGACTATATGTTATATGGCTATTTGAGGACTTGAGCAAGTAAACACTGCCGGTAATAAAACCAATGTAATGGGTGGAAAAGAGTTCAGTGCGTTTTGCCCAGCTTCACCAACACGAAACTCAGGTCATAGACAGATGGTGCAGCATTTCAGTCATGAACAGTGGAGTACTGCAATATCTTGTTTTTCTAGTGCCTCCACCATTTTAATGAAAATGTTCCCTCAAGACAGTTCTAGTGGAAAATAGAGTACATAACTGGTTGGTAATAACTGCATCTCAGCCCCGATGCAATTATAATTTTCTTATCCTACATTAAACAGATCTGTAATAAAGTGGGAAGTAATTTTTGGAAGAAGGATATGCCTTTTTATTCTGTCTGAAGGCCACACTTACCATGCCCCTTTCCCCCTCTGCCCACATACATGCCCTTTTTGCAAGGGCGTATGTTCAAGTGTGTTTTGAGGACAGCTTCTGAATCAGGATCCTCCAGGAAAGTAGACATGCCCCATTTCTGGACTTGAGTGAGGTGTGAAATACATGGAGAAAAATTCTCTTCACATTAGGGTTGGTCTTGGGCTGCTCAGAGATGCAAACTCAGGTTCCTAATAATTTAAAGGTAAAAACATACAAGAAACTTGCAGCCTTGGTGCTGAAGGACAGGACATAATATGTAAGTGACATCTAATTCTCACTTTAGCTACCAGAATAATTTTTTGGGGCCTTCTTTTCTTGGGGGTGTTGGGGTGGTAGACACTGAAAATGAGGAGACTGTAAAAGCAGAATCAACAGCAGAGTTTGAGGACAAAGAGATTTAAAAATTTTTAAGGTTTAATGTTTACTGATCATCTAACTCAGGCTATCTTGTTATACTACAAAACTTAGTGCTTCAGGACACAACAACAAAAAAAGATTTTTTAGATTGACATGAGACAAGACAGTAGTTGTTAATCTTATATGTTGTAATAACCGCCTGACAATTTCTTTAATGGATTATTTCTTTCACGTTCCTTTTAGTTAAATGTCTCTGTGTCTGAACTTATCCTCATGGCAGTCATCTATATTTTCCAAGTTTCTAGGGACTGTGGTCACTAACATCTAAGTTAGTGATAAGATTTAAACCTGCTAAAATTTATTCAGTCATCTGTTGCACCAATTAACACAGAATTAACAAAAATACTATGTTATTGTGAATGTTAAAAGTTCATACATATAAGGGACATATGCTCTGTATTTTTAAGCCAAGTGACCGACCTAATTGGTATCATCTTTATACATCTCATATCCTTCTCATAAATATCTTTCACGTTTGTTATTCTCAAGGATTATCTTCCACAAAAATCTACCGCCTTTTATCAAGCAGCCCACAACAATCCACTTTCATAGTCACTGAACTGTATATTAATTTCTCTGCAGCCCATGTGCTCCCTCGCATAACTTTTTAACTCCTTCTTTACATGGAAATTGATCCATGATTTCAAGGCACGTACATCTGTATGTGCAGAAGGAAGCTTGCCTTGATGTTATTGTTGGGCCTCCTCGATGTGGAGCAATTCAGGTCTTGGGGTATTGTTATCTTACACTATGCGGTAGGAATTCACAAACTAACCGCAACAAACTCTGATTCATCCTTCTACTGCTGAATTTCACATTCCTCTCTTGAACACCTGAAAAGAACATTCTTAATCATAAAGCAAACTGATTTTCACTCAGACACCCAGGCTAAAAGTGGGAACTTAACTGTTTACTTCCCTTCACAATAACCCTATTGGCTTGGTTTCTCATCTCACACTCAGTTTGCACTTTGCTGGATTTGCTTGGATCCTTTTCGTGCTCTTACAGCATGTGCATGGTGCTGTCTCGGCTCATCTCTCTGGACACTGCATGTCTCATGCAGCACTAACTGCAAGCCCTGCTCTTGCTCTGCCCAATGCGCAAATGAACAGGTTGGAGATGGCATTTTACTGAGGAAGGCTGGTGCTTTGGGAAGGCTAAAGAAGAGCCTGGAGAAACAGTTCATGTGGTGGAAGGGAGAGATATCTCCTGCTGTGGGAACTAGTCAGACACCTAGAAGGAAGTGTGGGAAAAGTCAGGAAAAGGAATCTGTGGACTCATGAATTTGGTATGTCTAGTGAAGAGAAAGAAGGTTCGAAGGTCGTGAGGAGGACAAATGATCCTAACCGAAGTCAAACTTATTCACGGCCCTGGCAGTAGTACTGTTCTCATGTTTAACAGAGATCTAGGAGACACTTCAAAGGGATTCTCAGATGACCATGACCAAAGACAGATTAAAGATCACTATGGATGAAGCTGAATGGCTATAAGAAAGACATCAACAAAGTCTGGAAAAGATCTTCCATTGAAGTTTTGCTTTGGTTATTGATCAGAATCAGAAATTCTCCAGGTAGCAGGTAACAGTAAGAAATGCAGAAATTAAACACATCTTCTACATCCAGAGCTAGAAGGTCAGAGCAGGTTGCTCTGAAACAAAAAAAAAAGCAGCTTTACCATTTGCTTACTTGAATTTATGAAATAAAGGCAGGCTTCAAGCAGCATTTTAGCTGCAATACCTGCCAAGTTTAGGAAATATGGAGGGACAGGTGTGTCTGAGGGTGAGTCTCTGCTCAGATAGTTCTCTTCTTGATGCCTATCAATTTTTCTATGCATAAAAGCTATATGGATTATTTTTTATGTGATATCTTACTAAGTTCAAAGAGTAGTTAGAGGTCTTAATAAAATTAACCACATTCCACCAGAAGTCTGAGCTACCAGCGTGGATAATGAAGTGAGAGGCCAGGTAAAAAATAAACAAAACACACACACACACACATCACCACCACCACCCACACACACACACACTGAAGAATTTCTGCTTTGTTTGAGATTCCTTCAAAATTATTGGGATTTTCTTATTTCTACATGTTGCTAATTTTTAAACACATATGAAATTTAGCTTTTAAGAAGCACTTCCCATCTGCAAGGCATGTTGTGAAAACCATCTTTGCTGGTAGGAGGAATCTCATTGTGAAGGAAGCCCTCCAAAACAAATGGGACTTAATATGTTATGGGATCACAAAATGGTGTACACAAAAGTGAGCGTATTATAACTACCAAATAAATGTACCATCCTTCTAAACACCTATAAAGATTTCTACAGAAGCTGTACATCAGCTGGCAACCGGTATCCCTTTTCAGCTGCTAAGAATAAAACCCTAAATGGTAGGTTGCCCCATCTTGTTGGCCAACAGAAGGCCTGCGCAATCATGCCATTCACTACAGGCACCTTTTGTGCTTTATGTCACCTGGCTTGTAAAGAAGGAGAGAGCCTGGAGTCAAATCTCGTTTACCCAGTTTCAGCAAGACGCTTGATGTCTGTAACTTGCCTTGCAAGGTTTTCCATTAGGACAAAATTCGAAGAACAGAAATATATATCCTCTACAAATATTATTTCTGAGTGAAATAAGAAGTCATAAAAATATCAGTCTGGCAGAGGTGAGAACAAAAAAGAGCACTACCAACATATTGCAGCTGTTTTGGAGGGACTGGATGCAGAGTAGTTCTCACTAACGTTTGAGACTGTCAACAAGGAGACCAGTTTTGATAAAACATTGTGTCTTGATCCAATATTTACTGAACCGGAATCAAACACGTCTGCTCACTCAAATCAGCACAAAAACAGGTTTTCTAATTCTTCTGAGACATTCTGTTATTTAATTTCCTACAATGAAACAAGTTCCACATATTGAAGAAAACATCAGTTATGCTTTTCTCCTGACTTCATTCAATACTGGAAAGAGAATGTAGGAAAATACTTTGTGCAAAATAGGAGGGAACTCTGTGTTTTGTGATTCAGGAGAAATTACATGGCAATAAAATACGACAAGATCAACCAAAGTCCTTTACACTCATATCAAAGGCTTTCATTTTCCAGGGCTGTCATCCAGCTTATAACTTCAAATTTCTCCAAAATGTAAAACAGATCACAAACCACTCCATGTCAAATTCCTGACCAATGCACGTGATGCAGGTGATTAGCAATGGCACAATGTTTCCAAACAGTTTATGAGATTGCAAAAGAGAACCTTACATTTTTAGAATAATGGACAACTAAGCCACTGCAACTGTTGCTGTGCATTTTGAGTGCATCAGGCTCTGTGTGGGAAAGTAAGTGTTTACTTACAGTTCCTAAGGTTACTGCAGAAGACTGTAACACAGCACGTGACCAGTTTTCTGTGTATGCCTTGGGAGGCTTACGGAGAGTCCCTATCAAATTTAAGAGTGAATCAATATCCTGTAGAAATCTGTACAGTCCTCTGTAACGGAATCCCAATTACACAAGATCCTGGGTTAAACAGAGTTCAACTTCATCCTCCTGGGTAATGCTTCATACAAATTTTTGCCTTTTTCCAAATTAACCATCTTTTAAGTTTCTCTTCCCTAAATTGCTGGGTTCAGAGTTACAGGGAAACACTGCCCAAATGAAAATCAAAGGGTAGTCTGCCATTTTTACCTCAGCTGGGAAGAATTTCACCAACTGTACTTAACTTTGTTATTACTAGTATCTTATTGGCTGCAACTCTCTCCTATTTAACCAAAGACTTTGGATGTCACCCAAATGTTCACATAAATTATATTTTACTTAACTTGAGACAGACCTCATTTATGTCTTATAGCCATAAAAAGACTTGGCAGTCTTTTATAACTCTCTCTTCTTTCTAAGATCAGTAGGATCTTGAATCATATTTTCTAGAAGTGATGTGCATTCTTATTGTTATCGATAAAGTGACTGTCAAGGTAAAGGTCACATGCAGAATAAGTTTCCTCTAAGGCACAGTACAAAAAGAAAAACAGTTATTATTTCAGGCCACAACACATTTTAATACACTGGGTAGGATATTGATCTTATTCGTATGCTACAAGACTCCTACTTAAATAATGTAGCATGCTGTAGCTTTGCTCCAAACTTAAATGCCATGGACTTGGTTATGTTGCTCCTAATACCTGTGTAGGCATTGCTTACAAGACACAACAGTGGTGGTGTGGTCCATACCACTGCAACACTGCTCCAGTTGTCAACTCCTTAACAAAGTTATTGTTAATGCCGGTGTGCCTGTGTGCTTGGGTGGGGGAGAAAAGGGTGAATGCACACATTCTCTAGTGAAACAGCAACTTGGTTGTTATATATAAAGAATCCTTTTAAACACAGGAAAAGTAAGAACATCACTTCAAGTTTAGCTTACAGACTCATCTTTCAAGTATTACACAAGTCTTCGTGTTCCAGGCACTTCCTAGAATTTGGATTTTCTTTATATTTTTAGAAAGTCTGCTTCTGTGGGATGAAAGATCATTGAGAAGGTTACAAGGCTGTTTAATTTTTCTAGATAAACTCACATACCACAATTCTCCAATGTGTTGTTCAGCTTTAAAGCTTGCTGAACTAGTTAGCAATAATTAGTTCCATCAAGTTAATTTATATCTCTTTTTCCTCCTTTTTTTTGTCTTTTCCCCACTGCCAGGAAGAAAAGAGTTTTCTCAAAGGGCGCTTCTGTTCCCTCAGTCAGCACCCCTCAGACAAATACGCTCCAATCACGTGACAGCGTTCTCCTAGTACTCTTTTGTGAAATAGTTTTGTAAAATGTTGGAGATCTCACATAGTGATTGATAGCTTCACTCTGAATGTGTTAGGAGATTTAAAAAAAAAACCTCAGTTTTAATTGTGCATCCCATTTGCCTGTCCTGATAACGTGTTCAGTCACAACAACCTGACACAACGTGAGGACCCTTAATGCCCCCTGATTTCAGTAGGGTATAAAGACAAAGAAATCAATAGCTGAGAACCATCTTTAGAAAGCACCACAGGAAATCCACATCTCTTTGAGGTAACATATTCGGTTTAGTCCACTTACGTGTCATTGGGGCACTAACAGAAAGCTGGTAACAATACAGATCTTTCCATCATGTCTTGTGAGAGAAGATGGACCTTGACAACTACAGAACAGTATCACACAGTGACACGCATCTGCACACCAGCTCAGCACATGGACCACCATTCAGGATGACTCCCTTGCTTCAAGGAGTCTTATTTTCTAAATCCTATTTTCTTCAGCTCACAAGGAGAGCTCCCTTCTAGCAACCCGTGGCACTTCCGAAAAATGATACATGCCTGCAAAGCAAAACCACAGAGGAGCATGTACACTCACAACACCTCCACACAAAACAGGAGAGAAAAAGCCATCAACAGACATTTCCTATGAAATAATGAACTTCCTTATCATTTTATTTTCAAACTGCTACTTTTTCATGGTGTCTGATAATCACAGAGAGCTCTTCTCCTCTCAGGATACACAAACCACAGGATTCCGATGACTCACACCAAAAGAGCTTTCAAACACACGGAGGACGGAAGGGCATGCTGTTTCTGCATTAAAGCTTCCTGCCAAAGCCCAAAACTAAGCATACACAAATATATTTGGACAAAGTTTTAACAACAACGAAATAATCACCTCACTGTAACCCTTCCGGTGAGACAGTCTTGCCCATCTTATGAACTGCCTGATTGCATCCTGTTTGCCATACACTTCCTTTTTGACAATCACAGCTGAAAGCAAGATACTTGTGAAGCTGTTATTTGCACACAGTGGTGCAACATCGACTTCTTGATGCAAGAATGTAAAACCTGTCTTGACTGATGATCAGCAGAAAAGGTGACTGGGATGAAGTTTTGAGTGTTTGGACAGGACCTACAATTTATTATATCTTTATATGATATTTATCACAATAAGCTCCTAACTGGTCATGCTCTTGGTCTAACATCAAAAGTATATTAAAAAGTAAAATGAAGTTGTCTCTTCTTGGAACTGTAAAGTTAAATCCTACAGCTGTGGCAGCTTCTCCAGAGCAGGAGTACTGAGCTCAATGCTCTGTGCTCTATAGGAATCCTTATGGGGAAAGCTTAAAGAAAAATGCCTGATGAGACCAAATATACGTGGTGGTGAAAGTGCAGTCTAATGCTGTTGCTGTCAGTAAAGGCTTTTGTCCTTTTCCACAGTGCTTCTCTGGACATGTGACATTGCACTCACTTTCTGTTTAACAACTAGATCGCACTGCAGGGCAACTAAATCTGTCCAGCTACACCTTCCTCAAAGCAAAGGCTGAGTATCCCTGGAGTATCTGTTTCACTGAATTTAGGTAATTTCTCAGGCCATGGCTTGGAGTCTTACGGAAATGAGTCAGCAGAAGCTCAAACAAAATAGAGCAGATAAGTGTGAATGGTTTGCAAAACAGTAAGCTTCAGATTCAAACAAACACCAGGGGCCAGCAGAAGACCTGCATTCTGAAATTCTTAAAACAGATTTAGCTGATGTCCTGTACAAGAGGGAATGCCTGCCTGAAGGGAAAGGTGTGAATGAAAGTCACACAAACCTCTGAGCTGCTGTCCTAGTCCTAGAAGTGCAGAGCGAGACACTGATGGGCTTATAGAGGACCTCAACTTTTGCAACCTGAATTTTGCATTCTCTGCAGCTGCAGGTCCACTGCTTTCAGTAATTTGAAGTTAATTTGTGTATGCTGCAGTTCCTAGATCCCAAGTGCCGACCCGTTATTGGCAGTAGCTCCATTACTGAGGACAGGGGTAAGTGCTATAGCACTCAAACTACACCCTTCATATAGGCAGAATTTCCGAAGACAGGCAGAGCAGTAGGAATCCCAAGCAAGGGGGTGATTTATGGGGTAGGATGATACATATTTTTGGGGAATCTCTGGGTGGCTGACAAGAAAACTGTATGGATGAAGTACAAGCATTGCAAGGGTACAGTGAAAACGAGGCAGAAGGTCTCACAGTTTAGGAGGATGATAACCATCTTTATGCATCCAATTCACAGACACATTATTATCAGTGTGTGGAAAGCAGATTACAACAATTTCTCTGGGGTGATGAGTACATCCAGCAGTTTATGGTTTTGTCACTCCCACAAAGAATTACTGTGCTCATTTCCCTCCTTCTATCAGTCGAATTTGCAGCTGATGGAACTGCAAATAATACAGCTTTTCATTATTCTTCTCGTAAGGTTTCAATGTAAAATTCAGGGAGTATAGAACACCATACATGAAAGATTTAATGGGTTTTCCCTGTTCCCATTCTTGCCTTTAAACTTTTCCACCTCATTAAAAGTTGTTATGGGATATTCCTTCTCATTTACCCATATAGATCCAGGCATATTTTCGTGCAACTACTGTATAAGACCTTTAAAGAGCCTTGAAGAAAATAATTTTATAAACGCATAGTATTATTACTGGAACATTGGGTTTCGTTACCCTATTGGTCTTAAGTTCCCATTCAAACTATTCCCTACATGAAAGTTTTCCAAAGAAACCAAAATCATAACCAGCTTTTCATGCAGATAATGAAAAGCAGTGGTTGCTGAGCCAGCTGTTAGTTCCTTGTTCTCTATGCCCCATTTGGTAGCTCAAAATCTGCATCATTCTGGGTATTTGAAGGAAATGTAAACTTAGCATCAAAGCAAAAGGGGTATGTGCATGTTGTAACAGGACAATACATCCTGGAAATAAAGGAAAAGCATGCTAGGTGTACTCTGGTGTGCATTTCAGATTTTTAAAACTGGATTTAAATAAGACTTTTGAAACACAGTCCTATATAACATCCTCTTAAGTGAGCATTATTTAGATTATACTGTTCTAAGATGGTTGCTGAGCATTTCGGAAGATGACTCTTCAAGCAACAATGATACAAACGTCAAACAGGATGCATGTATTCAGTAAGTTTTCCTGGGGTCTATCCCAGTCAGGTATTCAATATTATTGTTAAAAACTTAGATGATGGAAGAATGAATGTGTTTATTGTACCATCCATGTGATATGAGCTGCAAGGTTAGATGTGATGAAGAGCAAAGTTAGAGTTCAGCATAGTTTTTAAACATTTAAAAAAAAAAGGTCTGGAAACACTGGGTTCAATTTCCAGCAATGACAAATGCAAAATTCTAGACTAACAATGGCAATCAAATGGTTCAAATGCAGGGTGGGGAATTATAGGAGAGTAGCCCTGCAGAAGGACATCTGGAGGTAGGTGGTTTCTAAATCAGGCAAGCCAAAGTCTTTATGTTGTGGCAAGAAAGGCAAAGAGCTCACACTGGGACATATGATGAG
The DNA here is from genome assembly GCA_035590275.1 of Ibycter americanus. Classification (NCBI taxonomy): domain Eukaryota; kingdom Metazoa; phylum Chordata; class Aves; order Falconiformes; family Falconidae; genus Ibycter; species Ibycter americanus. Next base: position 68,557,782 of record JAVJGI010000057.1, on the reverse strand, counting down.
GTGGTCCAACTTGAGAGACTCAAGGAGAACTTGCTTGTGTGCTCCACTGATATATCTTCAGATTATTTTGTGCTCAGTTTTAGGCATCCTCTCTTAAGAAAGGTGAAATATACCTACAATTACATACATTGCAACTGGAGATCCATATGAGGAGAATGAAGATGATCAGAGGGGTAGAAAGCACAGCTGATAAGCAAAAACTGAAAGACATGAAGTCATCTGCGTGAGAAAGGACTAAAGGAAGGTGAGAACAAGAGTATAAGTGAGAAGCTTATGGAACCTGCACTAAGGGAGGTGGAGATCAGATACTAATGGTGTAGTCTGTATGGCTCAGATCACCTGGGGAAACTGTGAAGACTCCCCACCAAACTTTGTAGACACAACAAACAAATAATCCTCATTAATAAGTCTCAGAAAGAAGGAGATGAACAAGATTTGTGTCTGAACCTGCTCCAGACCTTCCAGCATGTCACGTGGGCACTGAAGTGGCAGAAAAGTTTTTAGGACTTCTGGAAAGAGTTGGGGGTTTAAACACACAAAGATAAGCTGCAAGGGTATCTTAATTTGGCCAGTCTTGAAGTCCATTTTCCTAGACCCTCAACCAACACTAGAAACTCAAAAAAGACCAAAAATCAATTCAAGTGAAAAAAGCTTAGCTTTAATTGAACTAAAATTAGAACACTTCATTAACTGGGAAAACTCTGAGCAACTAGGTCAGACAGTCTAGAAATAGAAAATTTTATATGCATTTCTTCCCCCAGCCACTGTGTCTCTGCCAGCAGATACTCATGTCCATGACTGGCTGCAGCCAACTCATTGGCTTTGCGAGGAACAGTAGATTCTTCCCAGTACTCTGTAGGAAATTCCCTTTTCCAACCCTCTGATGCCTAGACATCTGGTGCCTACCTAGGCAACAGCAACCTATGCTCCTTTTCATTCCAGAGGGTTGAAGCCAACCTCTTCCCTTCTTAATGGAAGCCAATATATCACTTAAAACACCCAGGCAACACAAACATCACCCGTCACACTTCATGGTGGAAAGTATACTGAATTAAGATGTCAGTAAACAAGGACCAAGCATTTCTAGAGTGTAAGGCCAAAGGGAACTACCCCTGTCATCCAGGCTAGCCACTTAAATAACACAGATGACCAAATTTTGCTGCATTATTTTTTATCTGACAGAGCAGAGCTTTTTTTTTGAAGCACCAAAATTCCAAATTAAAACTTACATCTGAAGAACCTGCCACACTTTTTAACACAGTGTTCCAAGATTAGTTAGACACACTGCTGAAAATCTGCACTTCATTTCCGATCTTCATTTGTCGTGCTTCAGTTGTCGTTGGCTGGTTGCTGTGATATTTTCACCTTCCAGGTTTAAGAGCTAGAAGCCAAAGGCTTGCTCACTATGTGAGTGCTGACAGGTTGTGATCAAATCATCTCCTGACTTCCTCTCTGGTAAACCAACTATTTTGAGTCTGCTAGTATGGGACATACTTTTCAAGCTGTTACTCATCCCTGTGGCTTCTTCATCAACCCACTGTATTTTATCAACATCTTTAATAGTACTGCAGAAATAGTTGCATCAGTGGCACGCATAGAAAAAGTATATAAAAAAAAAAAAAAAGAAAAAAGCCAAAGCTTCATTTCCATTTAATACTTCCCAATAGATTTCTTAAGCTATTTTGACACTGGCGTTATGGGGGGAACTTACATACTACCCACAAATATCTTGTCACTGGTTCCCATCTAGACAACGCTGCCTACATTCTCACTCTGAGCTAACATACAGTGTTACACATATCTAGATATTTAAATCAGATTTCTAAATCCATAATGCAGTCTCTTCACAGTTCAGCAATTCTCTAATACTTGTCTTACGCAGACTCTAAATACTAACCATTATATTTTTTTTTCTAAGTTATTGACAGAAGTGTCAGATGTGTTAGACTGTAAGCTTAACTGAATGGAAATGGTAAAAGCATTACAACACTTGCTCCTAAATTTATAAAACTGTGGTAATTTTCTATTTGCATGATTATGTTTCTGAATTTTCATCATTTGTTTCTGACAAGTTTTTGTGTTTGTGTGTGTCTGTGTGTATGCATCTGTATACAAACAGCTAGCCCAAAAATCTTTTGATTAATACTTTTGACAGAAATAATGTTTTTTGACAAAATCACATTTCAATATAGGTCCCATATTGGTAGGATTTTTTAACTGTTGCATTTTGGTAGGGTCAAAACTTGCTATTGACATTTTAATAAAGGTAACTCAGATTTCTCAGTTCAAGCAATTTTCAGTGTTTATTTAGGAGATGTTTAGAAACCTTAAAACAACTAATAACAGAAGAAAATATTTTAGTACCAAAAATGCCTCAAAGTTTTTCAAAAGCAGCCACCCAAAGGTGCTTTCAAAGAGTTCATTCTCGCAGCGTATTTCAAAGGTGTCCTTTATTTCATTCTCCTTTGAAACTGACTGTAATGGTAAGATTTTCTAGGAAAGAAAAAAGACTGTACGCAGCCAACTCTTTACATTTGCACCTGGGTCAGTTCTCAAAGTGCTGTGGGGCAGGTCACAAGGATAACAACCTCCCACCCTCCACCCCCGCCCACCCTCCCGCGCCTGCGCCGGCTT
>JAVJGI010000057.1:68528186-68538755 GCA_035590275.1 Ibycter americanus | reverse complement strand
GGTGTTTCATTTAGGGTTACCAGTTTCCTTCAATGTAGGGTTGGAGGTTTTTTCAGTTGCTTCACATTGGGACAGGTTTCAGTGGCAATGCAAAAAATAAAGTGAGACAAGGTGATGTTGCATCATCATAAAATCAGTCTGAAGAGTTCAGCAAAGGCCATGGAAGTACACCCTGAAACTGCTGTATAAGATCAAAGTGAGGACACGCACTAGGATGAAAAATCAGATCTTCATTTATAAACCTAGCAATGAAACATCTCTTCCAAATTGTAATAAAGAAGATGGGTTGCTAGGATGTGAGAGGAATTACAGGCTTGTGCTCCCAATGCCTTGTCTGAATCACTGACATCCACTTCAGACAAGGGTATTTGCTGCAGAAGACTATTTATACTAAAATAATTTTGAGACTGATGTGCCTTTGGCACTATGCAGTAATATGCAGCACTATGCCAATAAATGACTTTTAAAGACAAGAATAATGGAGCAATGTCATGTGAGAGGAAATGAGAAAGAGCATACGCCCTGATCCACATCTAAAGGCTTTGCTGCAAGAAAGACTTGGACTTGTGCATTTACCAGTGCACTTCTTCTCATGTCTGTGGTTCTGCTTCTGTGCACAGCAACACCAGTGAAACTGTGCTGAGCATCTCAGTGACTATATCACACAGGATCAGTCCTTAAACTACAGTCCCTTTGACATAAGCACCCTGAGAGGCTCAACTCTTTTCCTGTATCACAGATCTCCAAAGGGCATAGATACAGCATGAAATACAGCCTGCAGCCATTATCACTTAAAAACAAGGAGTAAAGGATAAAGTCACTAGCATACCTTTTAATATACACCAATGGTCACAGTCGTCACACAGGAAGACCAAGTTTCAGGTTTGACTCCAGGAGAGGGTCAGGCATCCTTTCCCATTGCCATGGAAATGCTGGGGAAGGGATCAAGCCCAACTGATCCCTGCTTCATCGCCAATGAAACCTTGCTCAAGGGAGACACAGAAGACATTCTCTCTCTTTGAACTATTGCAATGACAACCTTTTGCTTAATTTTCCTCCAGGCTGCTCTCAGCATCATAACCTCTTGAAAATCTTTCCTTACCTTTGCAAGGAAAGAGGGATAGTGCCAACCTTTCCTAGCTGGGGGCATTTTTCCAAAGCCTCTTCCATTAGGCAGCCCTTCCCATTCCCCCTCAAGTCTAAGCAAAGCAGAATGAAAGCACATGAGCTTCATGAAGCTGTCCTATCACCCTCAGTTACATTACTTTGCTACTGTAGAGACCTCACCTTAGGTCTCTAAAAGGGAGTGGTACATTCCTCTTATGTAGGTGAATTTCAGACAATCTCTAAACATCGATAAGGAAATTGTTAATTGTTCCTTCTTATGTAGCTGGTGTGTATTTAGTGTATGGCTTGAAACAGTTATCAGAGAAATGTGGATGGAGTTTAGCACAAATTAGTGTTTTCCTTTTATGAAGTCTGTCTGGCATTTTGTATTTGGTTAGGCAGGTGAATCTGCTTTGCTTAATAGGTATTATTTATGTTAAAAATCCAGCACCATTAAGAGCAGATAAAATGTGCACCGCCTTCTGCCCACCTGGCTGCATTCTCAAAGAGTACCTTGATTTTCTAGGCATCTGTATGCGGCACAGATCCTGTCTTCCTACAGGGCAGCATTGCTATTAACTGAAGAGAAAACCACCCTTCTAGCAAAAAGCAACATTCTAACAGCAGAGCAAGCTTCTGTACCTGTAAGTATCACCAAATTTATTTGGTGTGATATATTTAAAACAGTTCTCCCAAAACATTTGTCAAATTTATTCTCATCATTTGGAACTTGCACTAAAGAATTAATTTTCCTCTAAATTTATTCTCCAAAGAAGTTAAGTTTCTTTAGCTGAAATAATTCACCATTAAAAAGCAATCACAGGATAATTTAGATTGGAAGTGACTTCCTAGGCTGTCTGCTCCAGCTCCCTGCTTGAAACAGGTCCAGTTAGATCAGGTTGCTCCAGGACAGTCCATTTGAGGTTTTAATATCTCCAAGGACAACCCTGGGCCTTGTTCCAATATTGTTACCATCCTTACATTACAAAAGTTTTTCCTGGTACCTAACAGGGATTTCCCACATTCCAGCGTGTGGTTGTTACCTCTCATGTTACCTCTCATGCAGATGTTGCTCTGCATCTCGGAGCAGAGCCTAGCTCCCTCTTTGCACCCTCGCACCAGGCAGTTGCAACAGCAGTGAGGTCTCCCCTTCCCCTTCTCTTCTCAAGGCTGAACCAGCCCATTGCCCTCCACCCCCCCTCATACACCCTGTGCTCCAGCTCCAGCCATCATGGGGACCCTCCGCTGGACTAATTCCTGTATGTCAGTGTTTGTCCTCTGCTGGGAGCCCAAATCTGGGGAGAGCATACCAGGAGCAGACCCTATTCCACATGGCCACTCACTCGTGTCACTGTAGAAAACAATTAAGTTGGGCAGGATTTGCCCTTGGTACGCCTGTCTGACTGGGTTACTCCCAGTCACATTCTTGTCCTTGCCATGGCTGGAAGTGGTTTCCAGGAGGATTTTCCCCATCACCTTTCCAGGGACTGAGCTGTGGCTAACCAGCCTGTAGATCCCTGGATCCTCCTTCTTGCCCTTCCTGAAAATGCATTCAACATTTGTCTTTATGTCATTGTCAGGAAGTAAGGTAATCAAAGATGGTAGAAATTACATTGGTGGAGATGAAGATGGTAGAGAGCAAGCCTTGTAATGACACTGGCCAGGTCCTTCCACACTCTTGGGTACATCCCATCTGGTCCCATGGGCCTCTGTGTTTCTTACTGGCTTAATCCTTCACTCCCACTGACTGTGCTAGTATGCTCAGGAGCCTGGGTGGCCTGATGGAAAACCTTTCTGTTGAAAAGTGAGCCTAATCCTCCTGCTAGAATAACCTAGGATGGAATATTTAATCTGAAACAGTTACAGTTTGGCCAAGTAACCAGTAAACAAGCTCCTCTAATGGGAGCTGAGTGACTGAATAGTATTAAAGAGTCAGTGTACAAGAGATGCATTTTTTCCTTTTGGAAATTACTCAAACTAAAGATTTGGCAGTAACATGACTGAGGTAAGACCTCTTGGAGTCACTCAACGTGGTGGTAGCAACATGACCTGTGTATGCACTGTTGGATTTACCACTTCACCCAGCAAGTTCCTGTGAAAGAAATTATGAGCTTGACTTGTGAAGCTGGGGTTTTTTTAAGTCTGTAGGAAGGCATCTTATTTAGTCTAGAAAGGATAAATATATTATGCATAATGTAATGTAACCCTTATCTGTTGAGACATCTTCTATTTTAGAGCACTGAAGTTTGAAAGAATAGCAGAGGCAAAATCTTAATGTCTTGGCACATGTTGTTCCTAAATATTTGTGCTGGAAGCAAGCAAGTCCCAGAAGAACACATGCCTACATATATTTAACAGCAGGACAGATCAATAAAACAAGCGTATGAGTCACACCTAAATAATTGTCTGTCCTTTAAACCAGCTAAAGGCCACCTCAAGTTGAACACTGAAAATTCCTGTGGTATTCTGATTTCTTTTGCACTATCAAGTTGAGATTTAAAAAACTTCATTTCATTTTTATCATAAGATGTCCTACGGACAGGATTGATGGCTTGCTATTCCAGTCAACAAAACAGAAAAAGAATTTCTTTTCTTCTTGCAAATGCTTCATACATTCCTGAAATTTTCCCCTTCTAACCACAGTGTTTTATTTGGCAATTGAGAAGTATGAAAAGAATGCTTATAAAGCCATTGCTTATCAATCAGGAAGTCAATGGATCTAATTAAACTTATTTAAAAGGTATCCTAAATTCTAAATGTAGCAGACTATCAAATAAATATTTCCACATGTTTACAAGGTGAACAAAACTGATCAAATACTGCCAGAAAACTTTACAGTAATTTTAGTGACTAAAGGAGAATAATTTCAATGGATCAAATGTAAAAAAAAATAAAATAATAAAAATTGAAAAATACTAACAATACAGCTTTCATTTGGGAAAGAGGGTATGTTTTGCCATAAAAATTGCTGCGAGGTGCAGCTGAGTTCTGTTCAGATGTGAGTACATTTCTGTTCTTGTACTATAGAAGACCAGTGCAACCCGGTTTGTTTACCCTCAGACTATTCATCAAAACTGGCATATAGTATGATCTCCACTTTTTGGGGATGAGAAAAAAGGAGAAGAGAAGCACTACAGCTTACAAGGATAGCTGAAACAAAGTGCAGAACTGAGCTTTACACTTGTAACTTCCAGAACAGCGCTTTAAGTGATCCTTCCCAGAACAAACCAGGAGAGACACACTCGAGGAGAGAGGCTGACTTTAAAATGAATGTGAACACTGCATCTCTAGGACTAAATGAGACTTATCTGTGTTTTACAACACCATACTGCACATAAACTTATCTGATTATAATTTTCTCTCACAGATCTGAGGCACAAATAGCTATGCAGATTCAGTAGCCAAAACTCCTGAATCATTGACTTGCTCTGCCATAACTGTCTGCTTGGCCTTCATCAAACAGTTTTAAAGTCCTACCCAAAACTCATTTAAATCATCAAACTTAAATCACACTGAATTGTTGCACCATACACTGAGTTGTAAAGCTTGTTCCCTTAGCTCATGTAACATCTCTAGCCAATGCAGTTGTCTCCGTTAAGGTATTTCACAGATCAAAACTACAAATGGCTTTCTGTATCCAAGACGAGAGCAGGCAAAATCCAGTACCATGAGCCAAGGGTGTTTAACAGTCATCTGCATTATGTGATATTGTGATATCAATTATAAACTCTTTTTGGTAAGAGTAGGCTAGACGGCATCGTAAGGAAAACTTCCTAAATCATCAGGACATAAATTCACCTATTCACACAAACTGAACTGCTTTCCTTCTTGTACTCAGCTGTTTATTGTCTTCAAATGTGTGCATTTATTGCAAAACAAACCCACAGACAGCTTGATTCACAGCTGCAATCAATGCTGGAGTTTAACATGTTCTTACATATAGAAGAAAGAATCCATCTTGACTTACACATTTTCTGGTTCAGTTTTACAGGAATTATCCTTGAAAATACTTTGCTTCTCATGAATCAAGCTTATTTTGTAAAGTAGTTGCCAAAACAGTAAATACTGGGCTCCGTAACAGACCCTTTTCTGAACAGTAAGTTTAGATATGAAAAACTTCAGCTTCTCGGTAAAATGTTAAAAATAAAGAATTACTGCCTATCACATTTATATATGTACTGCAATTAACATAGAATTATTTAATACTATTGTCCCTTCTATGATAACAAAGTGTAATGAAATATTTACATAATCTTAATAATGGAGAATAAATATGCTTATGCAAGGCTGTGTAAGATTTCAGAGCACCTGAGACATTCGTGACTTTTTAAGGGAGGCAGACAAAGAGTTGTTGATTACATATTGAAATGAGATGAAAATAATGTTTAATTTTAGGTTTTCTAGTTGATCTTAAACCAAAAGACATTTTCATGAACCAAAATGGGTGGGGTGAGACAGGCTGTGACACCCTTCAAAACAAAACTAATGAATAATGTATTACAAAGAGAGATATAAATGTGTTATTTCATGCTACACTGTTATTTCCTTTGTCATATCAGACCTACAGATAACTTAAATCCTGATTGGATTCTAAAGCAGTGGGATGCACAGACAACTGCTGCCATGACACTGCATTAAGAATATCGATGCCACTTATAGCACCTTTTTGCTAGACTTGGAGTTATTGTTTGCTGTGAAAAGATTTTTTTGTTCTTTTAAAACTTTGACTTTGACTAGTTACCGTGCAGCTTTAAAAGTATTGCACACAGGAAATGAAAGAGACAAAACTTATTTAAAATTAAATATGTAATGCCTAGTGCCAAAGATGATTAATTAACAAAATTCTTGACAGAACTCTTTCATAGCTTTGCTACCGTGCCCAGTTTTTTAATGAGATTTTAATTCTCTATTGTGAGTCACCTCATGATAATTATGTTATTATCTACTAATCTGAATGCTTAAAAATTATACTGCCTTCTCAAGAATTTTCATAGCAGGCTCCTGTTACTCAGGTGTTCCTATTTTACTCCTTTACACCATATTTGAACCTTAATATCATCAAGTATTATGAGAATAACTGTAATATGTTTAAGTTCAGTACATGACAGTCTAAGACTGAGAACCAGCAAGCTCTTGCCCATGCAACAGTCACTGAGTGGTCAACACGGAGCATGAAGTGGACCGTGACCTTCTCCCTCACATGTCATTAGACTACTGCCTCCCCACAGTCAGAACGGCAGGGTCCTTGCTCCCCATGTCCACACACATATACGTTGTGAACATAACCACTTCAATTTCCTTCCGCCTCTCCCTTTGTCACACTCCCTAATCCTCAGCATCTTAATATATCTCCATAGCTCCTCCTCGACCATGGGAAAAGTCCATTCTTTTATCTGTCCCCACGCAGAAAATCTGCTTCATTATTTTATTCCATTTGACATCTGGAGAAAGGTGGTGAAAAATGCACTGGCCACTTAAGTGACCATATCTTTGACAAGCACCATGACTTCTCAGTTGAGCATCAAACCACAAGGTATTTTAGATAACAGAATACCTAACACCTACCCACCTTCAGAGGATCAGTGAGAGAAATTCTGTCTTTGTTACTGACAAATACATAGGAATCTCCTGTTCGAGATTAGAAGTGCATGCAACTGAGCAACAAGTGCAATCTCAAGCCATGTGTTGCTGCCCCACACTGTCACCAGCTGCAGCAAGCTTCCTGACAGTGGTGATGTATTCCCTGCTATTTCAAACAATTAAATATATACTGCCATTTATTACTGTAGTTTCCCAGACTGTCCGTGACACTAAATGGACACTTCAGTGTCCATGGGCTGGATAGAAGTTACGTATTTATACTAGGGATCTCATTTGGCGGGTATTAGCCAAGCTTGTCTCTGCTTTTTGGCCTGTCTAATGGACAACTTTTTTACGGTCTACTAGAAGTAATTTACTAAGTTGTCAGCTTCCTCCCTCCTTGCAACAAAATGTCACACTCGTACACTATCCTCAGCTGTTCATAAGTCAAATCAAAACAACTCAAATCAAAACAACTCAAAGCTGGTTCATTTCAAAAGCGCAATCATTGCCCTCACACACTGCCTTTTTTCAACTGACCATCACCGCTCCTTGGAATCAGTTGCTTCATGTCAAGCTATTCCTCGTTTAAACTTTGCCATTAGATGTTGAAGCTTTGACTCCTGTCCTGCAGTCTTTCTCTCCTCCAAGGCACTAGCGAGACCCTGGAGAATCCTGTGATAACAGCCACCATGAGCTCCCTGAAGACAAGCTCATCTTTGCTCTTGAAACAAAGAACAGTCATAAGCCTCTGTCTCCAAAAAGAATAGGCCAATGACATTTGCTAGGGTGGAAGAATCCCAGCCTTATCCCCATGGAAAACAGGTGTAAGGACCCTTCAAATTGCATGCCAGCTTGGCACATACTCCCTAGAGCTGACCCAAGATCTAGCCTTGGCCAGAGCAAAGTAAGAATAGTAGGCAGATACTAGGTATCTTCCAAAAATGGAGAACAGGAAAAAAGGGGTTTTGTAGTCCATATCAAAATCATGTGGAAAATATGCCTGTGCCTGTTGAAGCCTAGTACATGTAAACTATATTTCTTTAGTGAGGATAGACTTCAAGTCTTTACAGCTTAAAATGGATTGTTCTACAGTTGTGTGAATTAGCCTGTCTTACAGCTTTACTGCAGACAGTGAGGTAGCTGTTAACCCTGTTAAGACACAAAAGAGTAGGTTCCACAATACCTTTCTGGTAGGACATGACCAGGAGTATTTTAGGCAATTCTGAAAGGAGGTATGCAGTCCATGTGTAGGTGGGAGACTGACAGTTCTTATTAGGTCATGGGATGCAGTCAAGAACATGTGAGGCCTGAATGCATTTGCAGTGATTAGATTACTCATAAAAAAAGAAAATATGACAGGATGCAAAGTCATCTTACATTAATCCCTTTTTTATTGTTGTTGTTGTTGATTTTTAATTTTTGGAACATACAGACTTGTAATCCCATTACATATGTTGTAAACAAATTGCCAGCTGTAATGTTCCAAGCATCTGATTTAGAGACAAATAATTTCATTTTCCCTATATTCTTCTCTTTTTTCATTTTGTGATGGTGGGAGAAGAGAGCATTTTTTCTTTGACACTGTCTGAAAAGTTACCACCCAGACTGTATGCATGTGTATATAAATAACGGTATATATATTTGCTGATTTTACTGGATGATTAAATGCAGAAGCATAATTTTAAGAATAATTCAACAAACTAAAATTAGTTGATATTCACTGCAGCTTTCTTTTTGCTTTATGCAAATTTAAAAAAGACATGCAGATATATTCTTCCTCTTGGAAGAACTGGCCCTTGGGGGAAGCAGAGAATTTGAGACTGGAGATTTGTGCTGGACCAAGGTACCTGTTAAGATCAATGCAGCCTGTTCAAGTGGTCTGCTCTCCATAAGGTAGGTATGCACAAGCTGCTCCCACATGCTTTTCCATTTCAGATCTGTTCTCTGTTGTCACTCTTCACTGTGAATAAAATGGAAAATAACCCCAGCAGTCCTACTAACAGTGTGTGTGGAGGCAGGGCAGCACTGACGAGGGGGAGCAGCAGGATTGGTGCTGAAACTGTGGCAATTGAGCAGGCACTGAATGATCTGAAGAAATCAATGACATGCTCACTATGATAATATTTTTAGACCTTGTACTAATGACCAGAACATTGCCGTAGTCCCAAGGCTAAGTAGAACAGATTTTATCACAAGGCTATTTCATAGTATAATAAAATAGTTGCCTTGGAACATTTTTGTTTCAAAAATGAATCAAGCTCCGCTTAGTTCTGTAATACATGTGGAGCATAAAAGGTTGAGACTGTGCTTGGCTACAGAGGCTGATGTGTGTGATTCAGACCAAAGTGTATTAGAAGTTTACAAACCAAGGTAGCATCCATGCTGCCCCACATTTTTGCTCAAAGATAAATTTCCTTTCAACTTTCCACTTACATGTACATATGCAGTTACTGCACTTGCATAAATATGCAACTTAGTTCCATCTTTTTGTGTGCCTAGTTGCAGACTTTGACTTTTAAGCAAATTTCTAAACAAACGGCTGACAACTTTCTGAGAAAAGGGGCCCAATTACTAAAAATGCTACAGATCTTTGATACTATAGGGGTAGGATTTGTAATTTAACAGTCATGGAAAACACATAAAATTCTTTTAATTATACTTCAAGTGAACTATGGACCTGTATAAGGCAAACAAAAAGTTGTGCAAAATTTATACATAGCTATCTGTATTTTTCACTTGTGCTAATAGGAGTAATGCTAAACACACTTGAAAAACTTGTCTTCTGGTCCCACCTTACACCTGTAAATGCTTTCAACATTAGTTATCTAGTTAAGAGTAGATTGGAGTTTTCAGACAACCAGAAGGCCATGTCACAGACACCTTCTGCTGGAATTCATACACCACCTCTACAAGGAGCCACTCCTGCATATCTGAGCTGGGCTTCTGCTTCTGCACAAAAATCTCTGCAGTATTTGGGGGTGCTGTTTCAATGCAGAATGGGAGAGGGGAGAATTAAATTGCAAAATTTTGACACAAGGTGGGAAACTCTCCCCCAAGAGGCTTAATCAGAGTGTGCCTGCCTTGTAACTTAACTTTCATTAGTATTGCAGTTAGCTAGGCTTCCCTGACCAGAAAGACATAAAAGAAACAACATACGCAAATAAAAGACAACAAATACTGTTGTGACTAGACACAACAAAGAAAAATCTGGTTTGCAACACCTTGGATTAATCACATGTTCATCAGGATCAACTCATGTGATGAATTCGGTTACTGCTTGATGTTTTAGATTCAGGGGAGTCCTAACATGTGACTTTTCATACAGCTTTACTCTCATACAGCACTAATGACAGGAGTGTGACACTCTACCCCCCCCCCCCCCAAGTCACTCTAGTGCTCACTCACGCTGTAAAGTCACATCTTTAATACATGTTCCCTGTTGCTTCACACCCATGAGTTGTCTCTCATGTAAGACACTTGCACACCTCTGAATGAAACCAGACTTCCAGCTTCATACCCAAAGATCAGCTGAGCAACCTCTGAAGTTATTCCCTTGGAAGATCTCCAGTGGCCAGAAAGAGCTGCTGCTTCTGCCTGTCCCCATTAGTCAGCGGGGCCTTTGCCTCTCCCTTGGAGCAGAATGAATGCTCTCTTCAGCAAAAACCACTGTCAGTGCTACCACTGACATAGACTTTGAGAAGTGTGTTTTCACTGGGAGAAAGACTGGAGGAGCAGCCTCCATCCAGAAAGCAGTATCACAAAGAACGAGCAGAAGACCTTCCCCTCTGCATATACCACTTAATGTCCCAGTCAGAAATCATGTCCTTCTGCTTGTCATCCATGTTTACTTAATTCCTCTTTGTGGGATGTGAAACCTCT
>JAVJGI010000057.1:68511055-68528086 GCA_035590275.1 Ibycter americanus | reverse complement strand
GAGCAAAAGCGCTGGAGAATCACGTTATACAATGGAACAGAACCAAGCCACACTCTAGGCACCTCCTACAAATTTCAATTTCATGCAATTTAGTAGATGATGATTTTATTTAAAGTCCCCTACCAACTTAGAGGACTGTAACTGGTTATTGAATTTGGTGGAACAGGTACACAAAACAACCGAAAGGCTCTTTCTGACTGCAGAGAATAGGAATTTTCCATCAGCTATTGAGCAACTGTATAAGGAAGGGAAGTACTATAGACAGCAGAAGCAGAAGACTGGTTACTCATTTTTTTCTAGCCCCTTTCAGGAATGAGCTGGAAGTAAAGATGCACTGTGATGTACCTGTACACGGACTCGTAATTTATTAGTGATTAAAGAGAAAATAATCTGATCTTCCAGATACCTCTTAATACCAAACTGCCTCGAAGTGATGACTTTGAATATCCCAGGGCCAGAAAAGCAGTCTGCACTCCTACCGTTTAAGGGTCATTGGTTTAGGAAGAGACTTCATATTTTAAGAAAAAAGATTAAATGGTGCCCCACTCAATGCATCCTATTATTTTCAGTAGAAAGTTTTTTCTCCCAGAAATTCTGCCCTGAAAGGTAATGATCTGACTAACACTGTCTGGCCAGGCAGGGACACAATACTATCAAGCAGTGGGTGGAGAGTAGGGAATTAAAAACTATGTGTTTTAGTGAATGTTTCCCAGTATTGGTATCGTACCTGATTCAAGAAAAAAACCATATAGTAACAAACTTAACTAACAGCTTGCCTGGATCAAATGCAATTCCCAAACACCCTCCCCAGATGCAGAGGAACGCAACTGTAAATCTGGACTCCATTCAAACATGCAAAATATCTCCTTCCTAGTGGGTGAGTGAACATCTCATTACGGTTATACACCCACTAAACAGGGCTGGAAGGGATTGCTGCAAACAAGTGAAAGGCTCGGCCTGTGGTACATACAATCCACAGCTGAATTTTGTAATCAAGGCCCTTCCTGTTCTGTAAGGGGAAAAAAAGATTTTAACCCCATTAGAGGTCTTGCACTTTGTGCTGAAAACAGGTCTTTTGTGCAGCTAGCTTATCACTGAAAAGCTAGTCATAAGACTATACCAAGAACAACTATCACTGAATTTACCAGAAATCACATGTGTACATTCAAAGGTATAAATAAACACCAGATAAATACTTGTACTTCATTCTACATCATAGTTGTCCAAGTTGATCTTCCTCCTTCAGCAGTTTGCAGAATCCCCTTACTTCATTTTGATCTTCTAACATGAACAGTAATAAACATCTTTGATTATAAAGCTACGGAGCAAATGTTTAAAAAAACCACCACATTTTTTTACATTAGGCTGGAATTTAACGAAAAAAAAAAGAAGAGAGAGATAGAAAAAAAGTTGGAGATAAACCAAGAGAAGTTTTCAAGGAACAAAGACTCATATGCACAAGTATCCGTTGCGCCACAATCACACATGCCTTAGAAGTTCTCTAACCATTAGTTCAGCTATGTTCTGGGTGCAGGTATGGCATCTAAGACATGAGAAATGTCTGCAAAGTAGAATTCCATTGACAAATAGGAGCGTTCCTTCCACACATGGTAACTGTTTGCATGTACAAATACAGAAGTTAGTGTGACAGCAGCTATGTGTGTCATTTATTTCTGCTGCTCTAAGACATGTATGTGGCTCTGCCAAGGACAAGGTAGGTGGAAGTACGGTTTTCTTCATGTATGCTTCCTAATTGATAGATAAAGTTGCCTTAAACTGGCTTAGATCCTACAAACAATGTGCCACTTTGTTTTTAAAAATTCTGGGAATTATCTGCCATGGCTACATACATAACTCCAATGTAAAATATGCTCTAGCATCCTATTATCTCCTTTTCCTTGAATTATGACTATTATAGACAAGCAGGTTAACAGAATTACATCTGTTTGGTCACCAGCAGAAATTATTCTCTTGTCCATATACAGCAAACACCATTTCTTTGGGATATTTAAACAATGCTACATATGCAATACGGCAGCAGAAGCCACAAGTTTTGGAGAAAACAAACCACTACCTTTCAAAATACAAGCCTTGACTTTTAAAGAAATGGGTTTTTTTAAACAAAACAAAACAGAACAAAACTTTAATATGTCCTTACTTAGCCATAAAACCACCCAGTTAGGAGGGCAAGAGTATGTGTTGCTTTCTGCTCACACATCTCCTTCCCCAAGCCTTTCAGATCTATCACTTAATTAAACAGAGTAGCCCTGATGAAGCAGGAGTGCACGAAAGTCCCTCGTGAAACACCAAATTCAGGATGGGGACCATTAGGCCAAGTTAGCTGCAAATGCAGTAACAAAGAGAAAGCACGCTTTCCTCAGCCAGGGATTGATTCAGCTGCACCACTAATAACCTGGCACCGCTCCTGTGGAGATAGTGCAATCTGCAGCCTGGTGTGCTGTTGCTGGGGAGTGAAGGAAGGATCTCAGGGAAGAGCAATTTGGTTTGCTAATTATTTGGGCATGATTTCTGCATCTGTTTTTCATTAGAGCCTTGCAACTGCAGCTGTAAGAAAAAGATGAGTCAGATATCCACTCCCTTGGTGCTATGTGACCAGGACAGTCGAGTTAGACAAAGAAGAAAAAACAGATTTTGGAAAGCTGTAACAGTTCACCTGAGAGGGTAAGTGCCAGCCTATAGGTCAAAGCAATCTCGGGTGGCACACAAACGGGCAAAAATAAATCTTATAAGTCACTGAGTTTGTCCTCTAGGTGAATGGAAATCAAGAGGCAGAGGGGAGAGATGCTTTTGAAGTGGGTGACAGGCAGAAATGGTGAGACTTAGGAAGGGTTCTTTAAAACATAGCTTCCCTTTTTTTAGAGAAAATAAGGAAGAAAATACATTGAGAAAAGGCTTGACATCTGTTGAGGACACAGTCCATGAAAAAGTCAAAGGCTGGCCTAGCTAGATAATGTCTGGTTTTAGTTATTTTTGAATTATGGTAGTTGTGCTTCTTCTGCTACTTTGCACTCTATTGTTGTGTTTCATGGTGTAATAAACCTATGTAATCTGAAACTTTTCAAAATCACTTTCTGGCCTCCTTTACTCAAGAAGTCTTTCCAACAGTTTGCTATGACTTGCCTCCAGGAATGCTAGACTTCTGGATCGGTAGCTTAGTTTGGGATACAGGAAGTATTTTTACATTGACTTTTCTAGAAGATGTCATGTATTTAAGTCACTACCACATGGACAGCAAAACTCTTTACTTGCATGACTTATCTTTATTTTTGACACCAAAAAAAGATATTTTTTTCTGCTGGAGACCCACAATGAGCAAAGTTTCTCAGAACTGCCTTTCTGTTGATATAGAAACTTCACATATCCTTCTTTTTTTGTGATTTCACATCAACTCTCTGTCTTACTTATCTGGCCTAAAATTCAGTGAGCAAAAACCCCACTTGCAAACTTCCTTAAGAATACAAAAATCTTCTTCCTACTGATCTCAAAATCTCCCTGTGGTATATACTGTCTTTTTGGACCTAATTTGTCACATTCTGATACATGGCTAATGGTCCTAAATACCATGACAATAAAAACGTCATAGTTTACTAGTGCATGTTAACTTGAGCAGAAACTTTCACTGCATTTAACAACATACAATAATAACAATATACAACAGCACAATAGCAATAATGGCCTTCCAATTTCTTTATATCCATGCATAATTTAGAAAACTTGCAAAAATGGGATAGTAACATTTGGATTTATAAAAGCACAGGAAAAACATTCAAATTGTGTACAGAAACCTAGGGAAGCAAATTATTTATTTTTAAAATGCAACTGCTTTTTTGTTCCAAATTATTTTCATGAAATCATAGAATAATTCAGATTGGAAAGGACCTCTGGAATTAATCTAATTCACTGCTTGAAGCAGGTCCAGTTAGATCAGGCTGCTCAGAGATATGTCAAGTCAAACTTTAATTTCTCCAAGGACAGATATTCCATATCCTCTCTGGGCTCTTTTCCAATGCCTGATCACTCTCATAGTTTTTTTCTAATATCTAATGGGGATTTCCCATGTTCTAGGTCATGTTTGTTGCATCTCATCCTGTTGCACTTTACCACTAGGAAGAGTTTGTCTCCATTTTCTCTGCTCCCTGCCCCCAGGCAGCTGCAGACAGCAGAGAGATCTCTCCTTCCCCTCGTCTTTCCCAGGCTGAACTAGCTCAGCATCCCCCACCTCCTCTTGCACACCCTGTGCTCCAACTCTGACCATCATAGGGACCCTTCTCTGGACCTGCCCAGGTCCCTCTGCACAGCAGTCCTGCCCTGTAGCACATTGGTTGCTCCCACTAGTTTGAGATTATTGCTGATTTTCCAAGACTGCCAGGCATCCCATCATCCAGGTTGTCAATAGACACATTAAACAGCACTGTAATGCTTCCTCCTTGCCTGTGACCCAGATTTTTGTTTGGCTGTTGCAGGCTTGCAGATTAAGAGAGAGCCTGTCTACTGCTGACACAGGGTACAAGCTTCCAGCTTCTCCCATCACAAGGGTGTCCAAAATGCTCCTTGTCCACCCATGGCCTCTAACTCTTACTTCTCCTTGTACTTTGTGGCTTGGGCTTTTGCCTCTGCAGGATGTCTGAAAAGACCTTGTGGACATCTTGTCCCTCCTTCCTGGTGCTACACAGTCTGTTCATCTCCTCTTGCCCCTCCTAAAATGTTTTTTTCAAATGTGAAATCTGTGACCGAGATTCAGAAGAGACTCATCTACCATATCACCTTCACCAATGCAAAACTGAGTCACCAGCCTCTAGAAAACAACTATCATTTGGCAGTTTGACATTACCATGAACTGATAACTTGTCCAGGTATGAGCATATTATCACCTCCATATGGCCTCAGAAGCCCACGTATGGCAGCTGATCCTGTGGGTACTTTCTGAAGAGGGAGGCATTTCCCTGAATTCACAGCAAGTGCCATGTTTCACGATAGCCATTTAAAATAAAAATCAAAGTTCATACCACAAATATTTCTACAGCGGTTCTGCCCTGACGTTCATATAAAGACAACAATCTTTTGCTCTCTACAAGATGCTTGAGGGTTTTCCTGAGTGCAAATATTCTGAAGAGAAGCTTCTCATCTTAGACAAAAACCAATAAATGACACGTGAAACACCTCGTTGTAGGTATAACCCCAATGACTTTTTCGTTGCCTTCCTGAAATGCAAACAACTCCTTGCTGCAGAGGCAGTTGTAACTTACTGTTTGGATATTAATAATCAGGCTGTGTTTGCCTGACGCTACAGAGTTCAAATGAAAGGGCTGTTCCTACACACCCTGACCCCTGACAGAGTTACCAACAGCATTATCTGCTGTGGCTCTGCGGATGGAGGGCCACTGTTTAGACGCTCAGGTATAAGGGGTACTCCTAAACATCATGCTTGCATGCAGAAATTATCACCATCCAGCTTGTAACTCAGGGGGAGGGGAAAGGTTCAAACTAGTCAATGAAAGCTTATTCAATGCAATAAAGAAAAAGTTCACAGTTCAAGCTCCTTCTTGCTGCTCACTATCTCCTCAGCCTGCAATCAGCTGACAAACAAAGAGAAAGTAACTGTAATTCAGTTTATTGAACCAAGAAATGTTTTATCAGTTAATAATCCAGATAGGTATTTTAATTCCTGTGCTTATCTTTATGACAGCTATACTGACTGACTGCAATAAATTTGAAATATTTATCTGAGGAAAGGTCTTAAGGGTGATTGCTGTAAGGAAGACTATGCTCTTCAGAACCTGTAAACCTGGAAGTCCAGCTACATTTTCCCAAGTATTTTTAAAGAACAATTGCTTTTCCTTCAATTTCACTCAGAGTGAAACAGAGAAGAAAGTATTGTTCATCTGCTGTCACTGAGTACCAGTTTCCAGAGCCATCATTCACCGAGAGTCTGTAACTCTGGAGCTGGTCTCTGGCCATGCCAGTTCTGACCTGGAGACAAACCAAACCTGCTCATGCCTCAAGTGAAGGCCATAACCACTGGGTGATCATCTGCAGTGTCTCCTGCCAAAGTACACAGGAAAACAAAGAGACCTATAGCCGCAAAAGCCTGACATGAATGTCTCTTTCTCATTTGGATGAGAAATTTCCAAACATTCCCACTAAAAACTTCCATTTCAAAAGACTTAACATTTCCTCTTCTGCCCTGTAACAAATAACCAAGACAAATGTCTAATCTGAACTTTCCCCACCCATTTCTAGCCATGAGATGCGCTGCTTTGTACAGTCATTTCCACTGTCTCTGCCTCTCTGTGCCTGTAAAGAGTTTACTTTCTTCTCCCTGAACAAAAAGCAGCTGGCAGAGATGGCAACTTCAACCAGATCGCTGATGAATGAGTCAAGGACGCTGGAGGCCTGGGACAACACTGTTCACATGTGCTGGGAGGAGAGCTCAGGGAGGGGTGACCTGAAATGATCACTCATTGATGCAGAGAACGTCATTCTTGGCTTTGTAGAAACTGATCCCTTCACATACTGACTCGCCACGACACTGAGTAAAGGTGTTCAAATGGTGATTCGGGGTACGATTGCTTCTACAGCCGTGGCATCAGGCACTATCACCTTCTGTACTTGGAAGGGTTGTATCACACTGCAGACAACTTTCTCCTTTCTTTTTTTCATATGCAATAATATTAAGAGGCAAAGGTGGTAGATTGTGTGGTTTCTGTGGGCTATGTTACAAAGTCCAAGAGTTAAAATTAACAGGCTCGAGGAGGCGATTTGAAAATGCCATATCAGCAACCTGTTAGACTTTCTTTTTCACTCCCCACCCATAGTCACCTGCTTTTTCAGACAGACTGACAATAGTAACAGGTTAGTTCAAGTTTTATACAGGTATGTCATTAAGAGCAACAAGAAAATCCTTCCTTGATCAGTTCACTGCAATTCAGAGGATTAAGTCTATTCACTGCTAGTACGGGTATAATGACTCATCCTCTACGTTAAGTAAGAGACAACAACTTATTACAATACTGAATTTCTCCCAGCCCTGCCACAGGGAGAATTTGGGACAAATTAAATTAATGTCCTTCAGAAACATTACTCAAAACTCATTTTTAAGACTTTTACTCCTGTCTTTGCCGCAAAAGGTGGCACCGTCACGTTTCCAAGCTTGCAGGACAATAAAAAATAGAGCTGCCCTAAGTGGGAGGAGAAGAGAAGGAGAGGTAAAAGTCCCCTCTGATAACATCAAACTTACATAACAAGCTTCAGGTTGCCCTGGGTAGGCTTCTTATTGAGACGATCTTCTGCTCAAAAAAGATAACCTATACATAAATTTCTGAGTGACCATTTCTATGTTCATTTTCCCAATACTAGGTCCCTTCTAAAAAGTTTGTCTAGTGACAATGAAACTGAGCTTTCTTTCAATGTTAAACCAAAACCCTCATCTCTTCCCACTAAATTAACAGTTTCCAAGACCTGATAACAGAGTGTGACAGGATGGAAGAAAGTTAGTTGAGAGGCTATCTACTCTCTTCGGAGATTTGTATTGTCACCTAAAATGTAAATAAATATCTGTATTTTATGTGCTTAGCCAAGCAGCGTTACATGGACAACATGAAACAAGATATTTCTTTGTCTTTATGTCACTCGGAAGAATACTAAGAAAACAAGTTGAAGACAACAGGAAAATGACATTACAAAATACATCGAGTATTTCAAGAGAACCCCCAGTATTACTAAGGTAAATCTCTGCCTTAGTATAAAGAATTCCTTCTCTCACCCAAGAAGCTGAACTGTGACTACACCTCTAATTTTTGGTAGTCTGCTGCAGATTTGCTTGATGTCTTCTACCGTCTTCTTCTTTATACCCTGCCTGATGGGAAAGGGCCAAGGGGGAGGCAGTGACTGCCAGGGGTTTCTCAGGCACCTGGTGGTGTTAGTTGGAGTCCTTTTCATCTTTTGTTCTGTATCAAAAACTCCATGAAAAATCCGGTGAGTGAAAAGAGATCATTCTTATCCCATGCTTGCATAAACCCAGACTTCTGAACATGGGAGATTTGAACTCAGTGACTTCAGACAAGTTACTCAAGGCTAGATTCAATGTAAGATTAAAGCTAACCTCAAGTCAGGTGTTGAGTTACCTAGCACTTCAGTATATGGTCCTTGGAGTGAAATCCAAAAGGCCAGAAACAGCGAAGAAAGGTCCCTGTGTGTTGCACCAGAGGAGTGAATACCCAAGGGAAGCAGTGCAATAAAACCAGCTGCTGCACTGGGAGCAGTCTGTAGCTTGACAAACACTATGCAGAAAGGTGTGCCTGAAACCTCACCGCTTTCTCAAAGGTGGCCCCTAGGTTTCTTGCTGCAACCAGGCAGTCACATCCTTGTGGACACAGAACCCAGGGTCCTCCTTTGCAGATAAGCACTGGTCTTCAAACAAACCGACCCAAGCTGAAGCCATCCCTGCAGCGAGCCTTGGAGCCAGGTGCTGCATGACCGGTCCAACTTGTCTCATGTCACACAGATGGTCTGTGACAAAGGCTTCAGCTAACGCTTTAAGTGAAGTATCCAGCCCTTCTCTCCTTTCCCTATCACCAGGACACTGACTTAGCTACCTACAGAGATGAACCAAAACATCCCAAAGCTGTACATTAAACAGCACCATTGACAGGAGGTTTTTGTCCCTGGTCTCCTGCCTTGACCACTCAAAAACATCGGTTTTGTGGTAGAAATTAGGTTAAAGTTTAGCTGGCATTCCAATGGTTCATACTAACTTTGCAGCAGTGTTGCCCTGAGCATCTTGTACTTGGAGGAGCACAACCATCCTTCCCATCCCCAACTGAGATTCAGTATTTAACGGGGGGCATCCTTTGCTCCGTGAACAGAGGTGAACATTCATGTTTAAGAGCAACAGGATTTCCCTCACACCATCTCCAGGCCACAGAAAGAGGCATGTGATTTATGTGCAGGCAGAATGGCTAGACTGGATGGCAACTATTTATGATCCTATATTACAAAAATTGCAGGATATGAAGCATTTTCTGTGGATTATTTTGGTGGGTTTTTTTCAGTAGATTTCTAGTTTAAGTTTCTATTGACTCCTGAAAAGCACCAAGTACCTTTTTTTGGCCAGTCTCAAATTTTTCAGACCTGATAAAGCTATAAAATTCTCAGACAGGTTTTTGTTTGGGTTGTTTTGTTTTTCTAAACACTCAGATCCTTTTAAGACCAGCTTTAATGCACCTACATATTGTATTTATTACCATAACTTTCATGTGCTGTCCACACTTAATAAGATGGAATAGGATTTTGCCAATAGTAGCAAACTACATACTTTTCCCAGCATCTTTGCCAAATGGCCATAAACGTCTGCCTGGTAGATGGCCAATGAATGTTGGTGGTCTATAACCACAATTTCTCAAACAACATGGAGAGAAATCTGCTCTGGAATACCTTTGATCTGCTAGCAAACAAAGCATTTAATCACTGGGATGAAATAATAGGCGTTTTTCAAATCATTAATACAAACTTTCTGAAGGGAAAACAAAGATCTTTGCTACTCTGTGCAGTGGGACCACAATGCATCCCAAAATCTGATAATATTTTTAACATCTACTGAGCACTGGTACCTCTGTTTTTGTCTCTGTGATGAAATTAGTATGTTGTTTGCAGGAGAAGGGCTCCTATGGCTGATGCCGTTATTACTGTACACATCCCCGACTTGCTGCTACTGCAGACAACACAAACCAGCAGTGCTCCTGCCTTTGCAGCTGAGTGATCAGGTGTATCACTCTCAGTCGTAAGGAAGGAGTGGGCTGTAGTTCTATCCTGTACATCCTGCCTACTCAACAGGTGACCTTCCTGGCTATTATTCTCTGATAACACCAAGTTAAACAGGAAGTTCCCAACAGCACTAATGGTAGGGTTTGCTTTCACTGAATTGAAAGCTCCTTTCAAAAACAGCCTGTATATTTTTCTGCCTTTGCTGCCTTCCTTGTGAAAAAGGGCTCTGATACCACTGCTACATGTGAAAAGGAAACACAAGCTTCTGTCACTCACAATTTACTGATCACCACATCTGTCCCTTTCAGGTTGGATTTAGAGACCTTCTGGGCAAGAATTTGCACATGCACTTCCCTGTTTCATTCAGTTCCAACAGCCTTGCAGAGAGAGCTCCCAGAGGCTTTCAAAGAGGAATGAGATCTTTACTGGGAGCTTTCAAACAAGTCTGTCTCCACCTTTCAGTTTCTGGTTGGTTTTTTTTTTTTTAATGCAGAACACCTCTATAAACTCCAGCGGGTGCAAACTCAGCCCAGCTTTTTAGAACTCACCTTAAGATCCATTAGGGAAAGAAAATGCTCAAACAGCCCACATCTGGCATACTGAAGAAAGCAGAGTACAGAGGCACATTTCCAGAGATTTCAACATTTCTGCTTTCCTTCTGATACCCATGTAGCTGGCTGTGGCACAGCTGTGTGTGTCCTTGCCCTGGAGCAATAACCGTCCTGAGGAGCTGCAGGGATGTAACTCTGCCAAGAGCCCGTTCAGACTTATCTGCAGAATGACTGAGCAGAGCCTCTCAGACCTTGTGGCAGCAGAAAGCCCAGGTCTGGGTGAAATGGTGAGAGATTTGTGTGAGCTAGAAGGCTACATGCAGACTGGAAGAGGAGATGGTTGTTATAAAACAGCAGTCAAGGGGTTAACAGCACAGACCAGAAATGCTTTGGGATAATGCCATGTGCCAAACCTCCTCTTCTTCCTGTTCATTCAGCAGGAGTTGTCCTCCCTGCACACTATTGGGATGCAGCTGAAATAAAAATAGCCCATTCCCTGCAATTCTCTGGACAGGCTTCAGCTGGGCAGGATTTTTTGTGCAGGAAGGAGGATGGAGCAGGAAGGGAGGAGAAGGATTTATCTGAGAAATCCCTTTGGAAGTCTTGCCACCTCAGGCAAAAGCAGCTCAGCTTCCTGGGTATCTGCACTAACATCAGGGTGTCCCTGCTCATAGCCTGCATGTTTCGCCAGCCCCTGCAAGAGTCTCAGTTTCTCTTGTTTTGGCACCAGTGCCCCGAAGCACTCCAGAGCAGTGGGATGCTTTGTGTTAATCCTGTTTTCACTGGTGACAAAGAAATACCACCATTAGACATAAAACATTGATCCTGTCCAAATCACAGAACACAGCACAATAATGTTATCTGGGACTTTTATCACCCTTAGCCATCTAAGAATCAGGAAATAAGACTACCACAGCTGTTCAGGGTTCCTCTGCATTCAGAGGCAGTCACTTTCGGGGGGCAGCTGGTCTCATTTGTCCAAAACACTCATTTTAGGGTGATTCTAACTTTTCCCCAAGACTAGATTAATATGCTCCCCAGTCCCCAGAAACTGGCACTTCCCGTCTGTAAGTCCCACTGGACTGAAAATAACTATTTGAGGCCTTCCTAAGAACTAGACAGATATGACTCATAAAGCTGTAGTCACAATAAAATGGTGGTGCCAGCTCTTCCTAACAAAAGTGTATCTGAAATGCCACAGAGCCTAAGTCCCACCAGAAGCTGGTGAGATCTGTTAGCAAGGGTTAGGGGTCTACGTTACTTTTGCAAATATTGCAGCAGTTGCAGGCTGGCCCTGTAAATCTCTGTCCAGTCCTGATGCCTACAGTTCAGAGTACATTCCAGCAAAAGAGCTGCTTGTAACAAGAGATACTTGAGAAATCTCACTGATTAATGCAGCAAAAGCTTAAACAGTGATTTGGTCACAACCTGTCATTACCTGCATTTGGGGGACATTTCATCAAACAAGTAAGACATTATGTCATTCAATGGGTGGAAGTTAAAACTGAACGGAATCAGGCCTACATTAAGATGTATATTTTTTTAAAAGGAGCATGATTGGCCGCTAAGGTGGTGACCGGTTCTCTGCCAGCGAAAGATTTTGATAAATAAGACTGATCTTTCCACAGACATGCTGAAGTGCAACTGTGGGGTTGATACAGAAATTACTAAGTGAGTTTGACAGTCCCTGCTGTTTGGAGATGGTAGTAGTTACCCACTTTTCTGCCCAGATGTACAATAGTCTCTTCGGCTTTAAGGCTTTCTCTAGTTCTTTGCACATCTCAAAAGATGGAGAGAAAGAGAAAGGAACATGGGGGAGTATTATAGAGGTGATAGGTAACCAATGAGCAAGTAATTCTCAAATCTGTTTGCAGCAGAAAACAACAGGGCGCTTGATGCAAACCACAACAAAGAGATGCTCTACCTGTGTCATGAGACAATGACTATAAGAGGTAGGTATTTGAAATCATTATGACACTGCAATATCTACTTTTTTTCCTACTAGTAAAATCCATAGTGAATAAGAGATCAGACCCTCAAAAAAAACCCCCTTGGCTGGCATCTCAAGAGCTATGGCAGCCAGCAGTAAAACAAAAGCAAGAACCCACTGCAACTTCAGGCTGCTTAGGAGATACCAAAAATTGCTTGTTGTCATCTTTCTCTGAACTTCCAGGTTTTCCTACCAGCAAAGGTATTGAGAACTATTCAGACTGTCCAAAAGAGAAGTATGCCAGGTGCATCGTTCCCACCATCGTGTTCTGTACAGGCGTGGGGGTCCAGTGCTTCAGGCAGGAACAAGACCACACAAGGTTAGCAACCAAAAAAAGAAATTTCTGCCTCAATCCAGTAAAAGCACAGCTTGGTAAAGGCTCATCAGGCACCACACACCTATGTAGCTCAGAAAACCTGCAAGTGGCAAACGAGGTTACAGTCAAGGAAAACAGGTGGAAATTTATCAATGGGCTCTTTGAGTTGTTCTCAGAATTCCTTGATAAAGGCAGAGGTTTAGTTACAACGAGTCTGCTGGCAGAAACAGCACATTTTCCTCCATCCAAGTGATTGGATGATCAGACTCGTATGATTGCCTTTTGTGCACTGACTCACCAGAGGGCAGCAACTTTCCAGATGTGATGTCAGCCCCTAAAAACGCGAGGCGTCCCTCCTGCTCTCCCGGTCCGACCGTCCCTCTTCGTACTGTACCCTGATGTCAGCAATCCCATTTGGCATGCTTGGCTGGCAAACTAAACATCACAACGTTTTGGGATAATGGCAAGTCAGGTCAGGTATCTGATGCATGGTTAATCCACAGTTCAGTGTCTCAGTGTGTCTGTAGTATTAAAACAGTCTCACGCAATTAGTCTGCAACAAGTAATTGTCTAGGATGATCTGCTGCCTTATACAGACAGAATTTTCTGTCACTTTATGGCAGATTGAAAAGATTTTTTGAAGCAATCTTTAGCAGCTAGATACGCTGGCAGAAGAATCCCCCCCTCCCTTTTCTACTTTTAACTGAAGGATGGAGAAAATTACATTTATCCTCTATTAATAGAGGTAAAAACTGTCTTCCAGGAGTATCCCCTGGCAGGAAGCAAGCCTGACATCTGTGTATCTCTGGTGATGAGTGTGTCTGCATCTACCCTTCATTACTAGCTCTACTCCCTTTCCTATGCCCTCATTCCCCATGCCAAAATCAGGATAGTATATGCCTCTGGATGGAGAGGTTAAGAGAGTTTCTGGGAGGCATTGTCCTACATGTGCCGTAGAGCAACACAAAGCACAACAAGCAGGAAATCTGCATCACAGCTGCATTTCTGTTCTTGCCACCTGGCCCCTGGGTGGCCTGGTGTAAAACCAATGCCTCGAAACCTCCAGCACAAACTTAGTGGTGTCATTGGTTACTAAACTGGAGATAGACTAACTGTGGAGACTGAAGGACTAAGTCCATTTCCATTTCAACCGAATGAGAATGGTGCCACTGTCCACAGCAGGGCCTGCAGTTTGCCACCAGTGATGTGGAGAAAATGCCTTTAACATCCATCCCACGGGCAGCCCACTGAGGGTGCACCCAAGACATATGTCCACTGAGCAGCCACCAAGATCCTGTGTAAGTATAAGATGCAACTATGGCATAGTTAGAGAAACAAAAATAAAATCCACTGGGCGTTGTTTTAAATACCTCCCTAGATGAGTCTTAGTCCTCAGCTGGGAAGGTGAGAGGAATTGAAGCAGACATTATGGGAATGCGAAGTCTTATCAAAAAATCCCTATCAAGAGACTATAAGAATTTGTCAAGTACGAGAGAAGCATGTCATACATGCGCGGGACTGCAGGCTGGAGCACAGTACGTTCATAGCAACATGTTCAAAGTATAAACCCCTTTGCACTTGAGACCAGACTTCTCAAAGATCCATAAGTGGTTTCATGTGGAAGCACTAACTCAGAACAGAAATTGATTTCTTCATAACAGAGGGCAGTTGCACCTTGCACCAGCAAATACCACTTCTAGGTTAATTACTTGGAGCTTAAACATGTATTTTGGGTGTTACTTGAACTGGAGCAGCAGTCCCAGATGAAATCACACGTCTATTACATTAGTCACTGTACACACACAGTCAAGAAAAGATAGACCTGCCCTAAGTCATTCACTGTCTAAATAGACTGGAGGAAGGACGGGAAAGGAGTGACATGGGGAGCTGAAAGGGCTTGGCCAAGGTCCTGCTGCAGCAGTGTGTGAGCAAGTCACAGCATCCCCTGGTCCAGCTCATCTCTTCACTGTCATTTCTGCAGTTGGTGCTCACCAGCTTCCCCCTCCCTGCAGGCTCAGCCTTCTGCGCTGTTGATAAAATTTCTGGAGCAACATGAGAGATGACGGTATGGAGCAAGAAACACTGGTGGGGAAGGGATGCAGGTCCTCCAGCACGTCCAGGTCAACACAGCACACCAGAGGGAAACTAAATGAAACAGTTTCTCATGAAGGAAAAGACCTTTCTAAGTGAAACAGTGGAGACAAGGGGGTGCTTGCTGCTCACCCCTGCAGCGGTGGGAGCACCCATGGCCACCCAGCCATGGGTTGCACAGATGCCTTCCCCAGGGCTGTGTGTTCCTGCAGCCCACACAGGACTCTCTCCAGCTTTTAGCACATGGGCCTCGGCTAGCAAGTAGGGAAAAAACCAGCAAAACAGGGCTGAAGTTATCCACATGGGGAAAACACTTTTTCCCCAGTGTACCAATGGTTTTACGGCTACACTCAGGCAGAAAAGGACACCCCCTCTGTCTGGTTCATAGTTGGAAATTCAGTCTTCAAAAGCAAGGGCTAGAATCCTACTTTTCTTATAGAAGTGCTGTTATCCAGTAAGCCCTTCATGTGCCCTGTACAGTTCATCAGGGCCAATATACGTTCTTCAGCTACTATCCCAAATTGCCTGTTATTTTTCTCTTCAACTGAAATCTCATTTGGTTCAAGTCTTTCTAAAATAACTTAATTATATTACTAAAATTATTTTCTCTATCCCTATTTTTCTAAGCTTGTGTACAAGCAATTTCTTTTAAAATATTGTGGGGGGTGATGGGGTGGTGGTAAGTCAGGATAACAGAGACTATTGCTTTGGATTTCTGAGATAAACACACATCTAGCATGTATCAGTTTGCAGGGAAACATGTTTTTGCCTACAGTGTTAATTTTTTTTCCCCAAGATCCTTGACAAGGAATTGATAATGATGTAGCCCAACATTTAACCATTGTAAACCATGGAGACTTTCTGACAGCTTTAACAAGGTTTGTCCTTCCAGCAGTCCCTGTCAAGCACTACATTATCACTCACCCTCAGGAAGGGTGGTACAGAAGACTCACAAAATTTAGGTTTAACAACAGCAAAGGGAAGCAGGCAGGCAGGAGTCATATAAATTATTCATATGAGCTGCAGCTCTGCAAATTAATTCTTAGTGCAGGAGAAAGACACTCTTGCACACTCTTGCAGAGCTTACAGCAATCAAAGGGCACCCTGCAGCATCAGCAGGGCGGCAGCCAGAAGAGGGATGAAGTAAAATGCAGAACATGTGTGCAAAGAGCTGCTGGAAGCTGCTGCCACCCATTTGTCGGGCACTGTGTTAGGTTCCCTAACTCATATTTTGGAAGAAGCTCCCTCTCTGTGGGTGAGGTAACAGTACTGCAGATTTTCACCTTGGAGAGCATGCAATAGCCCCACTCCTGCACAGGCTCACAGCATGGATGTGGGCATTGCTTTCTGCTGTGGCTGCTGGGTGACTTCAGAGGAAGGCACTGCCTGCTGAGCATGTCTAACCTTCCAAGAAAAAGAGTTTCTAAACACCCACCCTGCCATAACCACAGCCTCTTTAATAGATATTAATAAAATTTAATAATTTTAAAAGAATAATTTTATCACCGATGACTAAAATTGAGCACTTGCAAGCTTGCAGCTGTATTTTTGTTAGCAGACTTGAAAGCTCAGTGCCTGGAGCCACCAGGAGTTCAGGCCTGGTGGCGTCCCACCAGGTTTTCTCTGAGACTGTCCTCCTTCTCCCAGGATGCTTCCAGGAGCCCCCATCCTTGCGGATCCTCCCCATCCCACCACAGCAGCACTCCAACTCTCTGTGAGCTGGGGACAGCTTGTGCTCCCCAATGGGTCTGTTGCATCTTGCACCCTCCCTGTCTCAGGTTAGTCGTAGCACTGCTCCTTCTGCTTTTCAGTTTGCTGCAGTGTGAGGGATAAAGCATTTGAACAGCCACGGAAGCCATCAAAGGGGACTGACTTTGCCACCTTTTTGCTATTATTTGCATGGCAGCTCTTCATTACGGTTAGTACAGCATAGTCCTTTGCAGCTGAGCAAAAAAATCTACACAACCATGTCAATATGAAAAAAAAATAAATCTAAGCTTCAAGGACCCTTTTTTCAGAAGTTACACCCATTATGTAGGGTTAGGTTTCTATGCATAATACCAATTTTCAGAGAATTGGTAGCTTCCTAAGGGAAAAATCATCATTTATATCATGCAGTATAAAAGTAGCTGACAGCTACTGGTAGTGAACAAAATATAGCTGCCAATGTTTACTTCTTAATAGATAAGCAAGAGTCTTGTGTCTTCCTGGAGCCTGACTGGAATTCAGATATTGTTTGACTTTTTCTCTCCCACAACATGCATTTGATCTTATAATACTTTCGAAACCTTGAGCAAATA
>JAVJGI010000057.1:68489829-68511045 GCA_035590275.1 Ibycter americanus | reverse complement strand
TACTGCAAGTTAAACATTACATAACTCAAATGTACCCATTACCATGACTTCAAAACAACTGCTCAGAAGAACGTGGATCTGTAAGCAAATATTTTAATGAGGAATTAAGAGTAACCAGTATTTACCACAGCTCACTTTCCTAATAATTCACCTGCCAGCTCTGTGAAGATTTCTGAATATAACACCACTCCTAGCCATTCCTAGAGCTTCTTTTTTGTTGGTGGGTGGTTGGTATTTTTCCCCATCGGAGAAGCCCAGCACATTTGACATCTGTTTGCTATTTACCCAGTGCAATGCACTTGGCAAGTCCAGCCAGTTCTGCTCATTTCATCACAAGAGTAAACCAAGGCACGGTGAGGCAGAGCCTCACTGACAGTGTTAATGGCTTACATGGCAATATGACAATTTACACCAGGTAATGATATATCCAAGGATGTTAAATTGGTTGCCAGGGCTATGAAACAAGTAAGGGCAGAGCCAATAGCAGAGGGAGACATTGCAGTTTTGGTCACCTCTGCTGACAGCACAGCACCTGCAGGCTGGACCACTGGCAGCCCTGAGAAAATCCTGTGGGAAGGGAGTTTGTTGTCAGGAGTCTCAAGAGCACATTTTTTCCTTGTTTGAAAATTAAAAAAAGAACACACTGGTCCACATAAATACATGTATTTGAGACATATTTAATAAAAATAACTCAAAAATTCAAATACAAAAATGCAATGTTTATTTTCAAAGTTATAGTTACTCATCCCTTCTAAACTGAATTCCCTGTAAGAAAATTGAGAAAAATGACATTTGAATTCAAGGGTTTCAGTTTAATATTTTTTTTTATTTATTTCTCTGTGTAGATGCCTGCTTGCTGACCCCATCAAAAACAATGCCAGAACTACTAGTTATCTCAGTGGAGTCAGGATTTCAACCCAAAATAATATGTGAACTCCTGCAGGTAACAACTGAGGACAAGCAACCTGAAAATGACATCTTTGCTTGGTCTTACAGGTTGGGGATGAAAGGCGAACACTTATTTAAGCTGAGCATAGCCTACAACGTGCTGGCTTTGATCTCTATAGCTTTCTCAGCATCACACTAGAGCAGTGCAATGAACATCCTTGTTTAAAAAAAAAAGTCTTGTATAAAGCAAAAGTTGATCTAAGCATCCCTTTAGAAACAATATTGATAATACAAATAGCCTGAAGTAATACCTACACTTTTTATTCAGAAGGATCTCTGAATTATTTTATTTCATACAGACTGATGTTATCATATCTCTGTTAACCTTCTGTGTTTGCAAGTACATTTGTCTATTTCAAATATTATTCTTCCTCCTTTGTTGTCCTCAGAGCTACATTTCAAGATAGTGTGACATTAGTTCTTCAGCTAGAAATCAGTCTCCTGACCCAAAATTATATTTTCACTTCCATATCAAATCCAGTGCAATTATATTTACTTCAGTAATTTTCTCAGAGCTTTAATAAGGCAAAGCTACTTCATTTATTTAAAGCTTTTTGAGTGCTTGTTATTGTTGTGTGTAAGTGCCAGAAGGAAAAGGAAGTGACAAATAGTAATTTTCAGGATTTCATTTTTGAATTACAAAATTCTACTCCAGGCTAATAAGAACTGACAGAGTTCTACGAATAGAAGTGTGTTAAGAGGACAGTATGTGTGCCCCCATGAAAGCAATGGAAAGATGCTCTGGTGTTCTTTAGTATTGCTAGCTCCAGAAATTATGGGGTTTAATTGTCTCTTACTTGAGAACACAGGTATTTTCAACAGTATCGATTCAGACAGGGCCCACAAGCTTTGACACTATGTGGTCCACCGAAGCCATTAAAAGATCCTTTGTTTATTTTAACAAACAAATGCAAGCTCCACCCTGGTCTTGGAGCCAAAAGAGAGTGGGTGTAAGTCAATGCATTTGCTTTCCTTCTGAAAAGGAGACTTCTGAACAATGTGAATTTCACATTTATCTCAGAATACCCATACCACTTCTGGTGCATTGAGACATAAATCATGTAATAGGTAAAACTGTAGAGCTTCGTGATGGTTTTTTTTGCCCTCCTCTCATTTAAAAAATGTACAGAGAAAACCATGAAAAAGGCAAAGTTATTATAATAAAAAGCTTGGTCACCAGCACAGGCAGATTCTGTGGCTGATGAGATGACAGATACTTCCACTTCTTCGAATCCTTTCTTGAAAAGGTTATCTGAAATGTAAACAAGTACAGGAAAGTTAACTGACTCCAACTCAGCAACCTGAACCAATATTACAACCTACAGTACAACAGCTATGACTTTATGGCTATTTATTTTTAAAAATTAAGGACTCCAGTACTGTGAAAGTAATTTTGTCCCTGGTGTTAACAGAACCTAAATTTTTTTGCATACGTCTTATCTTCTGGGTTTTACAGGCCCCTGCTTTGGGACACCCTGTGGCTACAGGGTTGTTCACTTCCCAAAGGCCTTTCACCTTTTTGGCGTTAAAAAAGGATATCTGTGATGTTTGCACTCTAATGGAAACCAGACGTGGCAAGAATGAAAGCAGAGACTGAGTCCCACAAAACAAACTTTGGCCCCAGAAGACTCCAGCTAAAGCTAGCTTTCTTCAGCTGCGCCCTTCCACCTGGATTTCTCCTTGGCTAGACAGAGGTCTCAACGGCCACCAGCAATTCCATGCCATCTTTCACTGTTGGTATATGGGGGGTGTGGCCTCTCTTTCCCCAGATCACATGTTGGTGGGACTGGGGCAACTGAAAGGAAGGGACCATCCAGACAAGCTGTTTCCTCCCCATATGTGAAGATCACGGTTTGGAGGGCATGCACTGGAACAGCTGCATTGGGTTCTTTCTCGTCGGAGCATGACAGCATCTCAGCTTTTGTTTTGCCCAGTGGTAGGCTCTGAAGTGATTTCCAGCCACCTCTCTCAATATACTGCAGTGACAAAAATAAAACCCACTAGGCCTAATTTTAGCCACAGCCATAGCAATTACTTTGGGGTTACTGCCAAGGGCACAAGGAGAAGCTCACCATGGGTTCTGACATAACAACCCTGAGCCCAGGAGCCAGGCACAAACTGTAGACCAAAATATTTCCTCATGAAATACAGAATTCCATGAAACTAATGTCAAACTTGTCAAAAAATTAAGTAGCCACAGTATTTTGATGGGAAATCTATTCTAAAAATCTTTTAATGTTCAATCACTATTTAAAGATGGAATTTTTGAAATCAATCAAATGGCTTCAGTTTCCATTTACATAACTTGGAAACCAAAGCCTTCTGGTCTCTCTGGCCTTGAAAAATGTTGCTGTTTTGATTTTCTACCATGTTTCTTCAACAAAGCCTGAGAGCTGAAATGCAGCAGGGTGGAAGCTGCCTTCTCAAACACACTGTGGAGGGCTAGCCACAGGCCCACCAAACTCTCATCTAATAAACCACACTCAACCCTTGTCACTGCATGCAATAACAGCCTTGGATTTCTTTCAGATGACCCATCAGCACCTTCTCTGCATGCCTTTGCTCCCCCCACTCATCCTCCCAGCCCCAGAAAGTACCAGAAGCAGCTCATACCCCTCACATCCCTTCCCCTCCTTCTTTCCCAGGAGTATTTTCTCAACTGCTTTCCATTCCTCAACATGCTTCACTTTATTCCTCTGCAGAGGAGTAAAGAAGCCAAAAGAGAGCTTTTTAAAGAATTTTCCTTCATCAGAAGTCTTTTGAATGTTCACTTGCACTCGAAATAAAACTGAAAGTCAGGGCCCCCGAGTGCACTGCAGCAGCGCCCCTGTTTTGTTACTGCGCTTGTTGCAGAAAGTTACGAAATCTTGCAGTGGACATGGTGGCCCCAGATTATATCGATAAATTGGCTAAGTCTACTCTTGGCTCCTTGATACAAGATTCTATTAGAGGTCAGATGCAAATGATACACGTATTACATGTTGTACAGACATACATTTGTCCAGAGAAAACCCGGTCCACATCAGAATAAAAATCATGTCAGCAATACTGCCAGATTTGAAACATGTATTTTAGTCCCTTGTTCCCAACCATTACCCTTCAGGGCATTACAGAGTGTCTTGGAAAACAGCTAGCATTTTGCACTCCTCCTCTGCACAAAACAGCTGAAACTGTGTTTGTTTTTCTAAAAATGCTTAATAATTAAGAGCTTCCTTGCCAGGATTCAAGCCGAAGCCAAGTGCAGAGATGATATTAACATCCTGGAGAGGGGGAAGGAGAATTTTTGTGTGAAAGAAATAAATTCCCTATCAAAGGGAGAAAGTAGAGAAAGATGAAAAATCAAAGCACTTAAACATTAGTAAAGGACCTGAAACATAAATATGAGGGAAGGGGAAATACTATATTGTTTCTTCATGGATATATCCTTGTATTATTGCTTCTAAGATTGTCTTAAGGTAACCATTTTTTCTAGAAAAGGGGATGAGAACAAACTAAAATTCCACAATTCTTTTAGAAGTGCAGCCTTTTCTTTTAGTAGTCTGGAGAGGAGGAGGCTCAGGGGGACCTTATTGCTTTCTCCAGCAGCTCTCTCTGAAAGGAGGCTGTAGGCAGGTGGGGGTCGGTCTCTTCTCCCAGATAAATAGCGACAGGAGAAGGGGAAACAGCCTCATGTTGTGCCAAGGGAGGTTTAGATTGCATATTAGGAAAAAAATTTTCACTGACAGTGTGGTGAAGCATTGGAACAGGCTGCCCAGGGAGCTGGTGGAATCACCATCCCTGGAGGTGTTTAAAAAATGCATAGATGCGGTGCTTAGGGATGTGGTTTAGTGGTGGACTTGACAGTGCTGGGTTAACAGTTGGACTTGATCTTAAAGGTCTTTTCCAACCTAAATGATTCTATGATTCATAATTCCCTGCATTGACAGTCAGATTTCAGTGACATGACATTTTTTAGAAAGCTTAGAACATCAGACTTCCAATTCAAAACCTTTTTCTTCGAATCACAGAACATTAGTTTTTTCACTGGACCATCAACTTAAAGCAAGCATCCAACATAAAACTGAACAGATAGTTTCATGAAACCTCTCCATAAAAGCTGGCAAGACTATGTGTCATCTGGTACTTGCAGTATCACTCTGAGACTCAGGGCATCTGGGCACCATTCCCAGCTGTGTCCCAGTACTTCTTCATATATTTTAGACAAGTCATTTACCTCCATATGCCTCAATATTCCAAATGCAAAATGTAGAAAATGGCATTATGCTACCCCATGGTACTTACATTATTTATACAGGTACATATGCCCTTTATTACTCCAGCCAGAAGCATTTTTTCCATATTCGTTTGCAAAAGCTGCTAAATTAACTGAAGTCTCCTTTAATACTAAAGGTGGCTTTAGTATTGAACACACATCCTTTGCTATTTAATTTTAAATAAATAAATTTAGGATGCGGTACACCTTGAAAACCACCGGCTCAGTACAAATAATGAGAAGGCGGCACCTGTTCATCAGTAAAGAGCAATTCCTAGAAGCTTGGAACAGTTCATTTAAAATAAAGCAATTTAGACCTCTCACCTTGCCTGGAATCCCAGGTCTCCCCTAGGCTCTTTGCAATGGCCAGGGGAGCCTACCCCTTTCAGAAAATGTAGGTTTGAATCAAAAAATCAAGAATTCTCCAAAGCCTGAAACTGTTTTTTGCCTGGTATGACTCCTGAGACCAGTGTGTATGTATTTTTTTCACAATGTCCACTTTATGAAAGGGTAAAACGAACCACAAAGGTTAAATGATTCACCTACAAAGTCTTTGGACACAAACAGAAACTCAGTGATTTGCATTCCCAACCACTAGATCTAAGAAAAAAGACCAGTGCCCCATGGCAAGCAGAGCCAGGTATCAGACAAGTCCATTTCAGAAGAAGGAAGCTCTCCAGCAAGTGCAACACAAGTGCATTCCTTTTAACTGAAGAGGAAGCTCTGCCCTTAAGCCATACCCTTCCTGGTTCATAGAAACCTCTGCAAAAAGCAATTTTACACAGCTGAGTTTTGAGTCTTTTAAGCTAATGCACTATTTTCCTTCCCATTCCTTGACATGAGAAGTACATCTCATAGCAAACCAGGAGAGACACTGTCACTTGTTACCAACTGGGAAAGAGCTGGGAGTTCTCATAATCCTGGAGATGCCACATTCATCTACCTGTGGCCTCAGGCAGGCCAACGTCTCCCAGTCTTCCATGCTGCCAACTAGAAACAGTATCTGCAATCTCTGAATGCTCTGAGGCTCATCTCATTCACTGAGCTCCATGTTTTGCATTTAAGATTGCAGGCACTTCACATAGTGTTCCTCTTACATCACAACATTAGAAAAGAGCAGTGCGGTCTTGCAGCCAAGCTTTCCATTTCAGACCTCCATCTTCCCGGTCTGGAGGAGCATTGCTAGTCTGTGAGTATCCCATGATACGATTACTTTGAAAACTATTTTGGTTCTGCTGGATCATGTTTGAAGGCTTCCTGAGAAAACCCAACAGCTTTTGCATATAAAACTTCTACTTCATGAGGCTCAGACCCCTTCTATTCCATTTCCTTTGTCTGTGTTCAGATTTGCTTCTAGTAAACAGTTTTGTTTTTCAGATTTAACCAGTACGAAGAATTTAAGCCAGCCAGATGGAAATACCTTCACAAAGTTACTGAGAAATGTAATGTAGTAATACTGTGAGTGAGTTCCAGGAATTACTGAAAGTCACTTGCTATTTATTGCTTAGTAATACAGTGTTTGAGGTTTCCTGTCACTAGTTCAGTTGTGCCAAAGCTTAAAAAACTATAATATGGTTTCACATGCTGGCAAATGCCTTCTTCCACCAGATCACTTTACAAAAGGAACCGACCTGGTATTCAAGCATGCATGAAAAAGATTTGTGGACCTCTCTTTATTCATTTTGTGACCAAACTGCTTGCAAAAACTAACTGTGAGAGCAAGAGCAAAAAGGATAAAACAGAATAATTGAAGTGCAGCAGGCATCATTCTCCCATGATTTCAGGCAAGTAATTCTGTTCCCCTTACCAAGTAACTCAAACAAAGCACTTCTTGTTCATGTCAACTTGCAACTGGTAGTCCACATTGGATAGGCAGCTTTTCACCACCACAAGGAGCAGGGCTATTTCACACCACCTCTACTCCTGAAGCTGTCAGCTGAGATACAGCCTGGCTTTCATGACTGCAGGGAACTGACTTCCTCAGCAGGAACACACAAACACTCCTGTTCCCGACGGAAGCATACCAGAGCATCTCAACATACCCTGCCTACATGACTGAGGACCACAAACTCACATAGTCTGTCAGGGACCTTGGGAGGATCCCAGTCCAAACCCCTGCCCAGAGCAGGCTCACCCATGGGGTCAGACCAGGTCGCTCAGGGTTTTTTATCCCGTTGGGGCTGGCCATACTAAAGGCATGGAGATGGCACAACCTTTCTGGGTCCCTGCTGCACTGCTGGGCTGTCTTCACGGGGAAAAGCTTTTCTTTTATCACCAGGCTGAACATCTCCTGTTTGAGTCTATGGCCATTGCTTCTCATCCTTCTGCTGTTTGCTGCTCTGAGGAGCAGCTTTCTCTTCTCAGTAACCTCCTCATAGATATCAGTGGGCAGGAGGGTGCAGCAAGAACAGCGCTGCTCAATGGTGGGCACAAACAGGGTGCCCCCAGCACAGGCAGTACCCACAGTGGTGTCAGGTTGGTGACAGTGACCAGTCCCATCTGCAGCCCCAAACAAGGTGAGGTAACACGTCAGTCCGGGCATCCACCTAGGGAGTCCAACCACAAAGAGTAGGAGACAGGGCTGGGTGCGCTATGGTGTAGCTCAGGCCAGAGTGGCCTGATGGGTCATTGGGTTGGACTAGAGACCTCCAAGGTCCCTTCCAACCTCCACAATTCTGTGCTAGATCACATCATACCTCATGTTTGTGTTCTGGGAAAGCAGTACTGAAAAGTAAAGGTTTTGACCCATACGCTGGATGATTGTAGTCTGGTGGGCAGCAAATTAACTGCAAACACTGAATGCCATTTCATAGGACTAGATGCACAGTGAATGGAACCAAAGGAACAGACTGTCTTTAATTCCTTCGTGAGGTTTCTAATGCAGTCTACTTGCAGACCCAGATTCTGTGACACAGAATCGCTTGGGAGGTTCCTCAACCTTTTTCAGAAACAGCTTTCAGTATGTTCAATGTAAATAGGAAAATCATGCTTACTGGTGTACACTGTGTCCATCTTTGCTTCTGTCTCCCTTGATAAGCCTCAGACTCATGAATTTTCCAAGCTTGGAAGAAACAGTAATATTTACCAAAAGAAGACAATCTCGTCAAGGAAGTAAACACCATTAGTAACCTTACCCAGGAAACTATCTGCAAAACCCCAGCCTAGTCAAAACTGAGAGATCAAGATGACTGCAAAGGCCCAAGATGAGAAGCTTTTTCTGAGAGCCAAAGCAGGTTGTACTGACCAGAAGGAGAAATCAGGGGCAACTTTTACGCATGTTTATAGCAGAATAGTGAGCAGAATATATATTGCTCTTGATCCTTTTTAACTCCCCAGGGGGACACAGATTACACAGCCAAAGCGACCTCCCTGTTTCATGTGCCATCATCATCATCAGTGAAAATACAGGCTTGTTTGGTGACAGAAATAGCCCTATGTCTCAAGCCCAGAGAGGGCTGGTACTTCTGGGAAACCACTTCTGCTAGTTTCTGCATGTTTCCTTAGAAGTATACCAGTTAGGTCATGTACTCTTCCTTGGAGACTATCCAGATTTTAAGGGATTCATCTTTCTGCCCCATAAAAAGTCATGTCTGTACACCAGCACAGCATTCTGATGCAGTTTTCCACCGATTTACATGAGTAATGTCAACAGCGACAGGAAGTGGTACGGCCACCAGCTCTAAGGCAGCACCCTACAGTCTTTCAAGGATGTTGTCCAGCCCAGGTCTGCCAGAAAGAAGGCAAGCCCACCAGCGCCCCTTCAACAAGGACAGAGAAAACAAGATAAAACAGCGAGAACTATTGCAAAGGGGAGACTAGGATCAGGAATACTCTGGGGTAAAACTGCATGGGGATTTCCAAAAAGGATAGCAGCCCAGAGCTCAGATAATTTGGCTTCTGAGGACGGGGGGTAAAGACAGCCTTTTATTTTACAACCCCAAGGAATAGACAGCAGGTGGGAGTTTTAGGGGCTTTGCTAAACTGGCAGGGATCTGGGGCTGACTGGCATGCTCACTTAAATAGAGTGTATGATCATCAGAGAGAGCAGCGTCCCTGCCCTCACTGTCTATGCTCCCACCAGGGTTTGCAGCCTTTGTTTCTCGTGTCTTCCCTTCCTACTCATAACTCCCATCCTTCTGCCCAAAGTTACTCCAAACGATGTCTGTGAGTACAAAGCTCCTCAAATGAGGAGGTACAAAGCCACGTCTCCCAGGACTGACCTCCTGCCAGGGAGACTGGGCACACATGACCCTTGTATTACAGATATGCCACCAGGACTGACAGTTTGACAAAAGGCAAGTGGTTCAGGTGATAAACAATGACATTTTTACAGTTGTCTGCCAAAAGCAGCATGGACACTGTACTCAGCGTCTTGTGCTTAGGAAGGGCATCTACGTAAAGAACTTGCTGAGGAAGGAGTAATGGCACTGAAGATTTGTCTCATGTTGGTGGTGTTATGTGAGGGGCACAGGTCAGAAAGAAAGAAATAGCTGAAAAGTGAAAGAAAATGGTCATCTGGTTGCTGTGTGTGCAGTGACTGGGCATAATTTCACTGACACCTGAATGAGTAAAATAGGCTATTAATTCTCCAATTTAATATTTTAAAAAGCAAATCACTTCAAATCAATGCACCTCTACAACTTACTTTCACATGCTTTGCTGTGCAGGAAGAAGGGTGACAAATACATACATCTGCTAAGCAGTTTTAAGTATATTATTTAGCTGGCAGAAATGATAATTTTTCAAAGATCACTAGAAGCAATATATTATTCTTAAATCTTGGAAATGAAAGAAAAACGCAAACTGATCTAGTGACAGACATACCCAGAAAGCAAACAAATGAGAAATGTTTCATCTGTTGTTCTCACAGCATAAAGAAGACAAACTAAAAGACTAACAGTTTATTCTCAGAGCAGCCCTCTCATCAGGCAACATAGGCAAACACTGAAGGTTTACAACATCTGTGAGTCCTTGTTTCTGTTGTTATTAAGCTCTGCAGCTTTACTCGAGTTATTTAGGGAAGCATGTTTTAGGGAGACCACTGAATTGAGAGTGCTTCTAGTTTTGGAAGTATAGTTTTTAGCAGGTACATGATACTTCCTCCTTTCTGATATTGTGGTATAAGCAAAGCTTTCGATCTTGATGTTTCCAAAACAAGGCGCAGAAATATCAGGTTGGCTAAAATAAACCTTTAGATACACTTGTGAAGTAGGCTGTGTACTTAATATTCTGAAGACTCAAAAGTAGCATATACACTGAGAGGGAGAAAGTTAACTCTTCTGTGGCAAGCACATTTTATCACAAGTATTCAGGAATATTTCAAGAATTCCCTCCCACAGTCATATGACAGCTATTGCTATGACACTGGAGAAGGGAGGAAGGTTTATCTTTATACCCAAGCCAGTGCTACAGGAGGCGTGCAAACTGTGGGGGTTTATACCAGAAAACAAAACTACAGCTTAAATAAAAGTGTTATCAATATTTATTATTAAACTGTTGATTTCACAGCAGCATTAAGGGAGGAATAAAGTAGCAAGGCCAGCCAATGTTTTCCAGTTCTTCACCCTTTTCCTGGAGAAGCAGAAATATGACACGGTATCAGAAGCAGGAATAAGAGCACAGGTCCTGCACAGAAGAGCCTCAAGATTCTCCACATCTTGGACAAAGCAGAGGACATTCAGCAGGAGATACTTAGGAAAGACAAATACCTGACATGCCCCTGAGAGAGGACTGCCTCGAGATTCAGTCAAAATCAGGTGAAGGAAGGAAACTAACTGAACTGTGGTCTTTCACACTTCTGATGAGAATTTAGACAAAGGGGGAGGAGAGACAGAGCCAGCAAATGCGACCCTACCCTGCTTCTTTGTCTAACTCCAGCGCAAACCTGTGGCTGTGAACTCTGAATAGATGCATTCTTGCAGCTGGCTGGCACCTTCTAGGGTCTTCTACCTCACGAAGCCTCCTCCTCTCCAAAGAGTTTCCTGGGGGTGCCTTGTCAGTTTGCTGGCTTTCGTGAATTGCCTGTCTGGCACCTGGCTCTGCAAAGCTTTCATCAGGGGTTTTAGGTGGCTCTGAGATCCAGTAATGACTGAGCACTACTCTAACAGTACTAGCCTAGCAATGACTGGTGATGACTAGGCTTTCTTCTGTGAAACAACTTTGACTTTTCTTTCATAAACATGGGAAGGTGAGGATTCCAGCAGCAGCGTGCCTGACTCAGTGGAGAAGATCTGAAACGGTGCAGTCTACCAGCCTCCGCTGCCCTTTCTGTGATGGGACCTCAAGCTCACCAGAGCTTTGAGGTGGACTTGCTGAGATACTTTTCTTAAAGTGAGCTCCCTAAAGAAATTCAGAAAGCTTCCAAACTCACAAAGCCAAGTTTTATTTTAGAATTGGGAAAAGAAAAAATTTAAAGCAGTGAGGTCAGCAGAAATTTAAAGATGTTTATAACTAATTCTTCCCTGGTACCAGTGTCCCTGTTTCCATGCCTAACTTCAGCCACCTCAGGGGCTACCCAGAATCCCTTGTCCCTTAAGGGTTTCTCTTCCCATCACCACAAGACCACACTTTTGGACTTGTTGGATATATCCTGCCCTTTTCAGCACCTCTACTGCAATATCCCTGGTCTTTCCTCTGAGTCTAGACAGGTATTGGGGCATCTCTCAGTGCCTGGACCCATGTCTCCTTGAGCGCATTCAGATGCTTTTGAAGGAAGGGATGCTTGTCCCTGCCTTCCAAAAGTGTCCACCCAACACAGTTCTTATAAATGAGCTTAACACAGGAGCTGAAAACACAGAGGAATAGACACTGTTCACCAGCCCATCAGATTCACAACAGGAAACAATTAACAGAAATTTCCCCTACATCATTCTGAAAGCAAGTCTTTCAGTAATGGTGGGTTTTGCAATTCAAATATATTTTAATTTCAGTGGTTGACCTGTTTATGTATTGGTTTCTTCAATTTTCGTATCAGACTTGTATCAGCTTCTTATTTTTTTCAGGTGCAAATCTTACTCATTTTGACTCTGAGGCAAATTATGAACACATCAGCATGTGTGAAACCCAGAAATGAAGTTAGGTAACACTGCAAATAAAACCCTAAGGGAGGAAATACCTCCTATCTTGAATACATGTAAGATGCACCTATTGTCACCATTTTGCCCCTTGAAATGTAAACGAAAATTTTGTGTGCTTGGACCTATTCCTTTGTAATTTGTAACACTGTTTCAAGTCCCGCATCTATTACTCCAACTCACTGCTTCATCAAATCTTTGAACAAGTGTAAGTAAGGGAACCAGACATGAAATCCTAATTCATCTCAAGTTTATGTTGTTAGGCCTCAATATATGGCTCAACATTTTTGGATCTCAAATATACCTGCTAGCCAATATGAGTAAGGGTCATAGCACATGGTATGCTAATTATTTGAGGTATGAAGGCAGGTGGGAGTGAAACTGGGATACTGGGTAAGAAGGAGAAGGAGAGGTGCAATAATGTAAAGTTCTCTGGTGTTGAAAGTGGTGACGAGTATTTCTATATGCAGTAGAAAAGGAAAAGCGAGACTTGTTCTTCATCAGTGATAACTTTTGCTGAGATGTATTATGTTCCTGCACCTCTCCAGTAACATCACCTGAGAGGTACCCCCCTCCCTTCCCTTTGTGTTTGCTGCAGGACATTTGTGAAGCACTGACAACACATTCTAATTTTCCAGGTTTATCTGTTAATCAACTCTGTGGCATGGCTCGTCTGCACAACCTCTTCTTTGACAGGAGAAGAACAGAGGAAAACTCTCCCTGTGCTGAACCCCTGCACAGCAAGAGCTTGCAATACCCAAACTTTTAAGTCCTTTCATAACTGTGGGTAGCAGGCTTTGGAAAATCTTTAAGAAAAAGAATTGAGAATACACTCCCTTAATCATGTGTTTGTCCTGATTGTATCAGCAGAGTCAGTCGCTTTGAACTCCACTGGCTACAGGGAAAAAGCACTCGGCTCCACTTCTAAGAACCACAGACATGTTTCAGGACTTTCTCATGCTCTTTTTTACCAAACACACTGGTTTAGGAGACAAGAAGAAGAACTCTTTCTCCCTCTTTCTCTTATTTGATGGCCCAAACAGGGAAGATCCTGCAAGTGATGTCCCTGGATTTTGGTCACCCCAATGCCTGAGAGGATGTTACAAAAGCACCTAAAATGTCTCACTCAGCGTGCCACCACTGCCTGGCCATGCTAGTATACTTAGGAGCACTGCAGAAAAAAACACCCAGGTGCAGTCGCTGAATGTTGCTGTTCACAGGAAAGCTGTGATTACGTTATCCATCCCTGAGCACCCGTCAGGTATGAGCATCTGATCCCAGCAGCCAAGTTTGCCATAAACGTCCCCAAACATTCTGACAGAAACACTTGGAGTCCTGTAACCTCACAGACTATTTCGTATTTTGTAGTAAGAATTTCATAAGAAATTGCAGGAAGAATGATGACCCAGCGTGGTGACCTAGCTATGGTATGAAAAAAGCCAGAGTACTAATAAATCAATGGAGTGCAGGAACCTGGTCAGAAACTCCCAATGTTTTGATTAGTTTTCCAGTGGTATTTGGAGACTTTCCAAGAGACCAGAAAACTAGGGAAGGCTGTGATTTCCTCCTGGCCAATGGAAGTCTATAGAAAAAAATTCTTGAGATAGGACTTCTTCATCTCTGATCAGAATCATGTCTTTCAGCATAGGGAGGGAGCAAAGATACTTATAAATTTCTTGTTAATCCTTCCAACATCTCTGTAATGAGAATAAGCACATGCAACTAATGGAATTAATTCAAACTGAGCAATTTGTTCAATGCCACAGAACAGAGAACAGCCAAACTAGAACTCAACCCCATCCCTTAGTTATCCCTTTTGCCTTCTTACCTGACATGTGCAGATAAACTAATAGCTTTTATTCATTTCATAGGAACTGTTGATCACAATATTTCTATTGCTTGAAGAAAGTGACCATGAGAGTATCTGCCTGCAATACTACACAGCAAAAACTGTTGCAAAATGAAACACAGAAGTCTACAGACTCTGTAATTTTTTCATGTATTCTCTGGCTTTTAGTAACCTGAAAAAGTCTTTAATTCTCTTTCAGTCCCTCTGTTTCTCCTGTACCAGAAACCCTTATTATCAGTTCTTGTAATTTTAAGCATCTATTCTTCAGAATTCCCACTAATCCCCATTTCAGTTTTAACTTTGTTGTTTTTATGTTCCTTCCCATTGTCCTAACATGCATAAATTTTCTTTGTTGGAAGAGAATTATTTAGGCTGTAGGGATATCTGAGAAGCTATTTCAATCCAAGCTACCCCATGCTGAGCCTTGTGCTGTTCATATCACATTGTTCATGTGATAGGAGTATCAGTATCTTCTTGTTGTCAAAAGTCTCGTCGTCTCAACTCACAAATCATATCCACAGCTCTTAGCACATAAAGATCCTTAAAACACGTAAATAATGCTACTC
Source organism: Ibycter americanus (assembly GCA_035590275.1). Classification (NCBI taxonomy): domain Eukaryota; kingdom Metazoa; phylum Chordata; class Aves; order Falconiformes; family Falconidae; genus Ibycter; species Ibycter americanus. The sequence continues at coordinate 68,496,357 of JAVJGI010000057.1, read as the reverse complement.
CCCTCTCCCATATCAGAGCCAGTGTTAGAGGTGAAGGAGCCTGATACATTTCAATCTTTCCCGCTGAAGCCAGTCCACTTTGTGAAGACAGGGCAGGAGCCTAAGCCCTGCCTCCTTTCCTGATGGTACCTTTTACTTTCAGTAACAGAGGTGTTGGCTACGCTGTCATCGAACTTAGGGGCTGAAACAGAGCAACTGGAGAGTATGCCGTTGCCCAGTGGTGGGAGTATTCATCTGAAAAATGAGACCTGCGGTCAAACCCTTTGAAGAAAGGAGGGAGAGATTCAATTTCAAGTTAATGAACTCCATGGAGTTGGTGGTCCCCAACTCCATCACATCATACAGCTGCTTTTCTGTGAAATTCCTACTTTGGTAACAGTGCTGTGATAATTCTTACGACCTCCGAGTAGCACAGAAATGCCTAGCTTATTCCAGCAAGGATCAGGCATGGCTGACACATTTGGCTCTCCAGTGTATTTTAAGACATGGGTTGTTCTGGTGATGTACCTAAAGAGCTTTAAAAACAAAAATTGTGCATCAAGGTCCTCAGATATCTCTTAGGCTAAACAATAACTAAGCAAGGCTCTCTAGAACATAAATTTGGCAGTTAAATAACCATGCCATCTTACTGTGGTCATTTGCAAATGACACCCAGCTGGTGGGAAACATACAAACAGGAACACAGTGGGCTGTGTCAAGACGACCTACATCTCCCTCCAGCATGTGTGTTATTGCTTAAGGAAGTCTGATAGTGTTTCCAAATTTACAGAACTGTAGTTTTCACCAGGTTGCAGAAGACTAATGACTAGCCTGCAAGAGCTGGACTTCAGCCAGCAACTGGTGGACTTTGTTTCATAATTATCTAATTGCTTTCTCCTTTTATGGCAAAATCAAGCAGAATGACCCATAAATAATGATGACCTAAGCCCCTACACTCTGTGTTGTGTTTGAAGATTTCTTCTTGTTTAATTCAAGCTGCCTTTTCAGACACGTAGAAATGTGCCAATGGCACTTTAAAAATAAACAAAATAAACACAGAAATAGATTTGTAGGCTCCGTAGCATCCTGAACTTTGTGCAATAGCAGGTAATTGACAAAATCTTTAGGTGGTATCTAGTAGGCTGGATCCATAGCTAGGGCTGTTAGCTTAGGTCTGTGTTCATCTCCACCACAGTTTACAGCTACTGGGGATCTGTGCAGTATTCTGTGGTGACACAGCCACTTCTACTTTGTCCATGAGCACAGAATTGACACACTTTACCCACCACGGTAAGTAATTTTTCTTGGTGTGTAGCTACACCAAAATGTATCATTCAGAACAAGATTGTCATGGTATTTACTCAGCTGTGATTGCAAGCAAGCCCAGCTGCCAACAGAGACAAGAAGAGGTACTAATTCGCATCTCTCGGATATGGGTACAGGAGACAGTAAGGGAGACAAAACTGCAAAAAAAATACCACTTGTCTTCCCAGAGCAACCCAAAGGGAGAAGAAGGTGTTTCTGGCCCAAGTCACGTTGTCATCTGCCCACTGAGTGACGCAGGTTCTAACAACCCTGACTGCGTTATCAGTGTATCTAAAATGAGTCAAAAAAACATGGGTTTTAAGCTGGGCTGTAAGATTTTCACAGCAGCTAATAAAGTTATTTCTTTGGAGAGGAGAGCCAAAACTTGTTATCCCAGCCCATTTTTAGGGCTAATTGAATCTATAATCTTGTTTCTAGTTTTTGAATTTCCTCTCCTTCCAGCTATACCACCAAATGTCCCACAAAATGAAACAATAACAGCAAAAGGAAGAGGGATAAGAACTTACAAGAAGACACAGAAAACCACATAGTTTCAGAAACAGACTATATGAGAAGAAAGCTTTAAAAAAGGAAAAAGGTTTTAATACCTTGCTCAGAGATGCTTATTTTCAGTGAACTCATCACTTTCAAAGCAAGCATGCAACAAGCATCTTCTTGCTTGCTTGCCACTCACTGTGACAAATTTTACAGGTCTTTGTTTTGGGGTGTTTTACAGAGCATGCATGAGCAGAAGTGAGAAAGATTTCATGGTGGCAAATCAGGAAGAAAATTTGTACTTTTCTTGTGCAGGCTTCCAAAAGCAGCTGGTGAATTTGGATCCTCTTCTGAGTACTCACAAGGCCTGATTTTTCAGGAGCCCTAAGTGTGTACGAGTCACCAAAGGGTAAGGAAACACAGGATATAACCATTGACAGAAAGAGAGAAGATGACACCCAGTGCTGCATGATCACTTGGCAAAAAGGGAGTTGTTGAATCTAGAAGCGGAACTTGCTAGCAGTTCTGTGGTGTACAGTATCTGACCTCAACACCTTGCACACTAAAGACATTTTTTATGAGAATATCAGCACATGTAGTGGTAGCTCCAGGCACTCAAAAAAAAAAAATCAGATTCAGTTCTCCCTTACCAAATCACATCACTGTTATTGCCCGAAATTAAAAAGGTGTTTGTTACAGATTCCAGCTCCCCTGCTGTCAAATCCTTTGCTCCTCCTGCACCTGAACCCCACCAAGGGCTAAATCCAAGAATGACTGCTGAATAAAGCCATTTTGTGCACACACAATGAGCATTTTGTTCAAGCCATTTAAGACATATTTTATAATAAAACTTTTCATTATCAGAGGCATTTAAAAAATGTTTTGCCTTTAGTCACAGTTTACAGATTCACTGTGTACAGTATTAAGTTTGGTATTTGATGCACACACTTTTTTTTTTAAAAATGTTTAATCATTTTTAAACCACCCCATGCTGCTAGATAGGGCCAACCAGGGGCAACTAAACATTTGTGTCCATAGCATATGTGTTCATATTTAATCTTATTTCAGTATGCAATAGGTTCTTTCTCAAAATAGAAAAAGTGACAACATCTGTATGTGTACAAGTGCTTTACAGCATTGGTTTCTCTATGTTGTTTCCTTGTGAGGTTTTTTTTTGAAAGATCGATCATTTTGTATTCTAAAGGGAAGCTGTAACATACCCTTGGAAACATTTATCTTTAACACACCCTCAACTAAAAAAAATCCACTTTTGAGATGGGCACAGACCTTTAGCAGATTATGGCACTGATCTCGCAAAAATTATTTCCTGCACAGTATTTCATTTTTCAACAACCAAACAGTGTCCCACTCATCTTGCTTGCAAAAGCAAGACTGGCTTGCTGGAACCAACCATAGTGCAAGTAGAAATCATTTCTTCAACTTCAAAACAAATGTAATGTCACCTTCCCTTTCTGCTGAGCTTCGTCTCTCTTGTTACTGTAAATCACTGTAAATCACTGTTACTGTAAATCACACTCTTAACTCAGCTCCTAGTGAGCACCTCCTCTAGGCTGCAAAATTCCATGACCCTCCCAGGACTCTGCCTGGAACTGGTGAAATGAACTGACCAGTATCAAAACCATCTCCTCTTCAGGAAGATCTAGCATCAAAGGGACTCAACTGAAAACTCTTGCCTGCCAATGCAAGACCCATAATGGGTTAGTAGAAGAACCACATTTCCCTGTGTGGGAAGACTTCTATGTGCTAAAAAGATACAGGAACTCCCTCCACACATCTCATTTTTCATATTAAACCTGACCCAGCGATGACTTCCTCAGCAAAGGCATCTGACCCAAAGGTGCTGGGAAGGAATACAAGGTTACAGCCACCTCCTCATCTATTTATGACTCCTTTACTCATGACTTCACCCCTCATGCTCTAAGAAGTTAATTTATCCTCTATTCACTTTTAAAAAGTGAATTTATCACCTTGTCATACTGGGTAGGCTGTGTTTTTCTTCTTCCCTGTGGCAGGAAGCTGAACATTACTTCTCCTCTACACACAAGAGAGTAATGAGTTTCATCACACTAAAAAAAAAGAGACTGTGCTGCATACAGGGAGGCACCGCTGCAGTGTGCACATACTCTCAGCCTTGCTTTAGATGATTTTCAGCTGATGTGGGCACAGAAAATAGCGAATTTGAAACAGCGTAACACTGAGTAGTTAGCAATTGAAAGGTGACTTCAAAAGCAGGCCAGGTAGCTCCAAGGTAGTGCCAGTATGTCCTGACATTGCTCCTTGCTGCTGTGCAATGTCCCAGATACAGATCCTTTTACTGCTGCACAGGGTGATACTGATCCGCCACAGATCTGGCCAACCTCAATGAACAACGACCTCAATAAATAGTGCAGAGTAATAGAGGGGTGAAGCTGACTGTTCATCCTCCACAGATGAGGAAGCTTCATCATATTTACACCAGTTAGGCATATTATGGAGTAGGAGACAAGCCACAGGTTGTCACATGAGCTTGCACAACTGTGTTTGCACCTTCCTCAGCTTCTGCCAGCGAGGAAGTGCCTACAGGGCGAAGTACTTCCCATTCGTTGTTGTTCATTGGTTTGTAATTTGCAATAAGCACTTGGAGATCCCATGGTGTTAAAGAGTTAATAGATGTCATAGAGTCTCCTTGTGAGTGAGACCATTGTGTGCAAGACTGATGTCATCAAATCAGGCCACTGAAAAAAGCCAGGTCAGATATACGGTGACCCTGGTTAGTCTTCCCCTAATATTAGTCACTTATCAGAGAAGTCATGAAAGGTTTCAAAATGTGGACAGAGTGTACTGTTTATTAACTGTTATTCCAAAGGATTTTGTAAGCAATGTGACAATGAGCTTTGGGGAAAATTTTTGGTTCTTTGAAGCCACCAAGTCACTATAGCTTCTAATTAGAAATCTTCAAATGAGCTTCAACACCTTTTAGTAAAACCAAATCAGGGGAAAGTTAGCTAATGTGACAAGTTGGCCTTACATCACTGTCTGTACATTTTGCAGCAGTAATCACAGGTTATTTCATTGTGCTTCAGCTTGTACATGCCTCCAAGGAGCAATTGCTCGCTAGAGCTCTAATTAACAAGACCTAACTCCCTCTCTGCTCCGTCAGCTTGAACCTATGGCCCAGGGATGGGACTGTTTCCTTTAACTAGGTCAGTTCGTTAAAACACATGATCTGAAACCAGGGAGCCAAACTTGTCAAGCAATGACTGCTGCACTGAAACCCTGCTTTGCAGTTCCAGAAGTGCTTGAAGATTCATGCCTGCAAACAGTTGACGGTGTCTTACCCACAAGAAACTTTAGGCACATGACTCCATGCAGAATCATCTCCTTGCCAGCGTGGGCCCTAATTGAACAAGTATTTATGGCATGGGTTGTTCAGCCACACTTGAGGCTCTATATTTATGCAAAATAGAGTTTAGTCATCCCTCAAAATCTCAGTAGGTGGAACTACAGTGAATGGAAAGGAAAAGATCCAAATCCAGGACACAGATTTTCTGCTACATTGCAAGATCTGGGAAAGAGAGAACGGAGGTTCTGCCTTGCTCCCAAGCTGTTAACACTGTCACAAACAACCATTACTTTGCTTCAGCAGGTGTCCCTGCACTCCCAACTTCAGAAAGGGACAGGCATGGTAGAAATGAGAATTGCAAACAGCAATTTGAGAGAGCAAGTTAAATGAGCTCGCTGAAATTAGTCCTGTTCAGAGGTCAGTTCTTTGTAAGCAAGGTCCTGTTATGTAAGCCAGGATTTATGTAAGATGAGACCATCTGGATGCCTGTGATCCGGCTCCAGGAGTTGCTTTCTGTCTTAATAAAATAAGACATAAGACAAAGAACTACATGAACAACATTCATCACAGCTGCCTTCTCTTGGGAAGTGTTCTGCAAAGGACAGATGCTGCTGGAGGAGTAAAAGGCAACTACATTTGCCCTGTGAATGCCTTGGCTTTTACTGTCCTTTTTCTAGTATCTGCTGTTTTGTATTTGTAATTTCCATTCTTCGATTTTCGTTCTATTTTCTCCTCTCTTCCATTATCTTACATTTCCCATGCCTCACAGCAACCACCCTCATTTCCCTCTCCTCCTCCCTGTGTGGCCTCATCCTGAACGGGAGATCTCCTGAACTTTCTGTCGGTTGATCTAAAGCTGGTACATGCCAGAAACATCAGATAATGCAAGGTTCAAAAGACAAGGAGACACAAATTAGAACTGAAGGTTCTAGCAAGAGGGAAGGATGAGTTCTGTTTTTGCCAGGTCAGAGCTGTTTCTTTCTGCATCTGAGGAACTGGACAGCATTAACAAATGTCAGGGCTTCTAAAATATGCAAACAAAGGCATTATCTCTTTTACTGGAATAGAAAAGAGTACAGCGTCCTTAGCCTCTTTTCCAGGGATATGCAAAAGCTTTGCAAACACAGAGGCACAGGACGCCATTTACTAAGATTTCCAAAGGGAATTCAACCATTGCTGGGTGTTGGGGTTTTTTTGTGCAGATCCCCATAGGCACCAAACTTGAGGCCGACATTTCGGGTTGCTGCACAAGCGGCGGCGGCGGGCGGCGGGAGCGCACCGCGGAGCGCAGCGCGGCGTGTGTGGTCCCGTCCCCCCCAGAACCGCCCGCGCTTCCTCTAGGTGGCACACGTACCTCTCCTATAATTCACCCTGAGGCGGGCACCCTCCTCCGACATTGCTTTTGG
>JAVJGI010000057.1:68474005-68484662 GCA_035590275.1 Ibycter americanus | reverse complement strand
CGGGCGCGTTTGTCGCCGTCGCAGGGCGCCCGTCCCCGCAGCGGCGGCAGGGCTGGCCAGCGCGCGGGTCCAGCCGGAGACCCGTCCGGCCCGGTGCGTCAGCAGCGGGTCCGAAGGGTGACGGCCCGCGTCAGGGATGAGCGGGCCAGTTACAGTGAAACTCTGGAATTGTGTTTTGACCAACATACGAATTAGTTTTCTGAGGTGAAGTAACTTTCCCGGACGTCTTGGTGTGTAGGAATTGGTTATAAGCGGTCTTGATTTCACAGAGACAGCAGGTTTTATTCTCTTCACTGTAAATTGTATGCAGGTTGCTGTTGTCTCTGTGTAAGTGAAAGTCTTTTTAATGCCATCCTCTTCCTCTTCTCGTTATCCCCAAAACAGAAGAGAGGAATACAGAGTATTCAGTGATGGTTGTCACAAAGACTCATGACTGGTGGTGACACCGATTAACATGTACTAGTGTATAAGACCATCAGATGGGCAAGTGTAGACTGCTACTGCACTGACACTCCTGTGTCTTCTGCTGGAACCCATCTGCAGAATTTCACCAACCAGCAGGTTAAGAAAGGCGTACGCTTAAGTGTGATTGTTATTTAGACTCCCATAGAGAAATGCTTTTGATTTTTTAGTTACTGGTGTGATAACTTTTTCTTAGGTTTTACTTCTGTTGCTTTTCATCCCAGTGTTTGAGATTGACTATACCATAGTGAAATATTTCATGTTTCATTCCCAATGCAGTGCCATTTTACTTTAGATTTAATTCCAGAGAACTTTAGGTACAGCCTCTATTAATTTTCACAGGTTATGTCCTTCACGTCCCTTTGTAGGATGAAAAGTCTGGAATGGAGCATACATTATTGCACCTTTCCATTCTTGAGGTCACTCCTAGATGTGGCTGTCTGCCTTTGAGGTCAGGTGAGACTTTTATCTCTGAGTCAGCTCCTGTCTGCTGTTCCTGGCTTTCAGTGCCTGGACTGCTATGTCGAAATAGACCTCAGATCCCTTGGCAAGGTATCTCCTCAAGGAGCCTAGGACAGCTGCATTCCTTTTGATAATTGATCAATTTGATAATGCTAGGAGGTCTGTAAAGCAGAATTTAATATAGAATCAGATTTTGGGGTCTCCAGCCCCAGACACAACTAATATTCCTGGAGATTATGTACATTACAGGAAAAACTATTTTCTTGCCGAGAGCTAACGTCATTTTAGGGTTGGAGCTGCCAGCTCCAAGTTAGCATTACATGGTTGGAGAAGCACTGCTTCAACAAATATGCTGGCCTGACGTTCGTTCCACTGTAGTAGCTCTCCTGTGAATTATAGTGAGCCCAGTGTTTCTCTCGCCTCTGTTGCCTAGGGTGGCTTGAAGGGTGACAAACTGTTCCTGAGGTCTTTTGCAAGGAGGAAAGCGGCAAAAGCAAATTCAGGGTAGTCTAGCTCTTCTTTCGTGCTGTGGGCTCTCCACCCTGGGAGCTGTGAATATTTTGTCAGCTCGTTGCACTGCTGCCATTTCTGACAGTATGGCTGGTGGTGTAAGAGGCTGCTCTGGAGCTGAACTGTGGAGCACAATTAAGTATTGATGCCGCTGCAGCAGCAGGAGTAGGGAGCCCAAGAGCACACGGGGAAGCAACCTCACCAGGCTTACGCTGCTGTGAACAGACCGAGCTCTGTGCTACCACAGACCAGGTGTGCTGCTTTCTGGTGTAGGAATGGTCTGTTACAATGCTGGATCTGTGTGTTCGTAAGGACCTTAAAGCAGTTCCAAAACAACTTTTATGTCATGTAGGTGTAGCTGGTATCTCCAGCACTGCACTGTTTTCCTCAGTCCCAAGAAATTTTATTTTGCCAGACATAAAAGTTCAGGCAGATAAGCATTCTCTTCTTGAATATTCTCAATCTTAAGTCATAGGCCACTAATAAAACAAGCATTGTATCAAACTAAAACTAGTTCGGTTACTTAAGGAACCATTTTTTTCCTAGATTAAAAAAAAAAAGGCACCATTTTGATCTTGGCTTTTGTTAATGTAGTAGTCGTCTGTGTTTACTGAATGCACACATGAACAATGTTAAAGGTGGCCTTGTTGATTTTGAGTTTTATGATTGCTCCTGTTGCACACCTCTTACACAATTCTTAGGGAAAAAAATTACTCGTCCTAAAACTTGTATAGTTTTCAGGTTATATATGAGCAATCTAACAATCTGAATGTTTGTGATAAATAAGCAACATGAATAACATGGAAACAGACCCATCAGTACTACTGCAAACAATGATCTAGGTCGTCTCAAATGCTTAAGTTCTGTTCAGGGTTGGAGTCTGTGGATTTTTACTGGTATTTTGCTTTGCACTACTCCTCGTGCTCCACAGGGGGGTAGCAAAAGGAAACAGGAGATCTGTTAAAACTACTATCGTATTGCATTTACACCATCTGCTGTGGAAGGCTTTCTCATACAAGTATTTGGTGTGTAATGAAGGCCACAGAGCCTCTGCTTGTTGAAACGAAATGCTTGATGAGCCAGCTAATATAGTGGTTGAACAAATGAGGTGTCTATGAATGTGAAAGTTAAGAAAAAAGACTAAGAGACAGTTGGGTGTGTGTTGTGGAAGGGGGGTGGTTTACATTGGAATTCACATTGAGTTATTTTCTATCTTTAAAAATAATATTAGTGGTGGAACCATGCAGTAGTAAGTAATGCCAGAATAGGTCCACCTTTTTTTTTTTTCATGATAAGCAACAGCCATGATATGAATTCTTCAATTTAAAAAATGAAACAAACCACATAGGAGAGGGGAAAAAAAAAAAAAACAAAAAGACCCCAGTAGCATTTTCTCTCCCTCATTACTAAGCTTTAGGTTGTCAAGGACCTGACAGCGCCCATTCTATCCAAAGAGGTAGAAGTGTTCTGAACTCAAGAGAAAACTTGACTTGTTGAAAACAGAATTATCCCTACAAAGACAAAACCAAGATACTTTCCAATGATGAACTAGCAACAAAGAAAATTCAGATGCATTTTTCTTTAGCTGGAGTATGAAACCACAGGTGAGCTTAGTGTCCGTGACAATATACATTTCAAATTACCTTTTTTTCTTTTCCCTTTTTTGCGAAAGAGCTGGAACAGATGAGCAATGAGCAAGAACAAGAAATCAGTGATTACTAAAGCATGACAAGTGGTATTTTTAATTCACATCAAGTAACTATACTACAAATTGTATCAAAACACAACAGGATTTTTATCCTGGTTTTCTAAGGAAATAAAATATATTTTATTTAAGTGGCCCTTTGCTTTGCCCTCTTTTTTTTGCTTTTCAATATGCTTTGAAACTATTAGTCAATTTCATAAAAATTTGGGAAAAAAAAACTTGAAAAGACTTCATTAAAAAAGTAGGAGGACTGAGAGTCTCTTAAGTTTCTACTTAGGGAAGGTTGTGAGTTGAATAAAACCTGACACCAGTGTATCTACACAGGAGACAATTAGTGACCCAGCTGCAGGCAAAGTTTGAATAATCACTTACACTTTCTTATGTACCAGGTGACCTAATTTTAAATACCTGAAGAAGCCCAGCAGTGCTTACAGCAGGTGAAATTGTCAGTAGATCCTCTTTATTTCACTTGTGAAGATGTTGTTGAGCTTTTCAGAAGCTATGCAGAGATTACTTACAGAAACAAGGAAGTTCTTAGATCTTGGCAAGTCAAGAAAAAAACCTTCTAATGTTTTGGAAAAATGTTATCTTTCCATTATTTTGAATGTATGATACTATATGTCTGGTATTCCATATAGCGGTTATGTGTAGGGCTTTCCCCATGTAAACAAGAAGCTTTTGTTATAATATATTTTATGCAGATACTTCATTAGAGGCATTCCCAAATAACACCCTTCATTTTTGTGTTGGAAATAAATGATGAATTGGTACATCTTTATGCATTTTCCATAGCTTTTTTTAATTTGGTATCTCTAAAGAGGAGAATCATAGTGCAAGAAGTTGGCAGCTTACAGTTGTTTAAAATGAGTCATTTGAAATTAGGATAGCTCTGCAGAGAAGGTCCTGGTAGTGCTGGTGGACAGGGAGGTGCCCATGAGCCAGCAGTGTGCCCTGGTGGCCAGGAAGGCCAATGGGATCCTGGGGGGCATTAGGAGGAGCATGGCCAGCAGGTGGAGAGAGGTGATCCTGCCCCTCTGCTCTGCCCTGCCCTGGTGAGTCTGCATCTGGAGTGCTGTACCCAGTGCTGGGCTCCCCAGTTCAAGAGAGACAGGGAACTGCTGGAGAGGGTCCAGCAGAGGCTACGAGGGCGATCAGGGGATGGAGCATCTCCCTTATGAGGACAGGCTGAGAGAGCTGGGCCTGTTTAGCCTGGAGAAGAGAAGGCTGAGAGGGGATCTTATCAATGCCTGCAAATATCTTAAGGGTGAGTGTCACGAGGACGGGGCCAGGCTCTTTTCGGTGGTGCCCAGTGACAGAACAAGGGGCAACGGGCACGAACTGCAACCCAGGGAGTTCCACCTGAATATGAGGAAGAACTTCTTTACCTTGAGGCTGACAGAGCACTGGCACAGGCTGCCCAGAGAGGTTGTGGGGTCTTCTTCTCCGGAGAATCTGAAAGCCCACCTGGACACAATCCTGTACAGCCTGCTCCAGGAGAACCTGCTTTAGCAGGGGGTTGGACTGGATGATCTCCAGAGGTCACTTCCAACACCAACCTTTCTGTGATTCTGCAATTAGGTAAAAGAAAGATCCGAGCTTTTTGCAATGGGTTTGAAAATACGACCCCAGGAACTGACGTAATTAAAAAACAAGCTAAAGATCACCAAATGATTTGGGTTTTATAGTGTGATATATTTAAAGCTTGTTATATGGTGACTCATGACTTGGGCTTTACAATAGCCGGGCTAAGAGTATACATACTCCTCATTTCCTCAGCAGTCTGCCAGCCAGCTTGAGAAGAACAGGTCGTGTATTCCTAATTACTAATTTTCAAGATGATCTATGAAGGAGAGTGGGCTAGAGGGAAAGAAAACTCCTAGTGTTTTTCTTTTTCTTAAAACTTCATGGGCTTTATAAAAGCAAGACAAAACTAATCTAATATAAATTCTTTGCAGATCAACTTTTTAAAAATGTCTTGACCCCCTCCTGTGTTCCTTACTTAACGGTAGGACAGACACAGACAGCTGCCAAGTGAAAAATTCTGAAACAGTCACTAAACTCTCAGCTATCAAAGCTCACTTTGCAATCAGCTGACAAGAGGTCTGAATAAAAACTGAAGAAGTAATTTGTCCTTGATGTCCATGGGTTTGGGTAAATCAAAGTTTCATATGCCAAGATTTCTGTATGCTGAAATAATGCACTAAATTGCACTGCCTCTGCACCCCCAACCGCGTCTGGAATAATTTACATCCCTGAGAATATGAGTTGACTGCAACTAGGAAATCTTCCTCCTTTGTACCTTGTGAGGATACATAAAGAGAGATACAGCAGTCGATAAGGATAATTTACTACAAGATTAAATTGAACCTACAGATTCTCAGCATGTCTGTATATGCAGCTTAACTGTAGTGGGAAAGTCAGCAGCTTTTAGGAGCTAAACTCAACCACCACACTCTTGATCAAAATAGAAAAAACTAGCGCAATATGACTGATTGTCCAATTCAATCTGATAGATGCATTACAGCTTAAGCAGAAGAGTTGTCATTAACAATATAAATCTGCATACATACACTTGAGGACTGGATTAAATGTTTAATTGAAGACCTGCTCATTGTCTGTTTTGTGTAATTCAGCAACATACATATAACACGTAATTCAGTACATTATGTAATTCAGTCATTGATTGTGGAAGATGTCTGACATCTGCCTGACATGTTAAGCACTGCTTAGCTCTCAGGCAGCATGTTACCTGACTCACCCCCTTCTTCAGACACTCTGAAGATGACAGTTCCTTGCCACTGCAAAATCAGAAAGCCCATGAACAGGGTGCTTTTACCATTAGACTTTTTATGTTGAAAATACGTCTCAGATTCACTAGCCTTTCTCCTGCTACCTCACAGGCCTAAGAGCACAAACCTTATGTAAGTGAGCCAAAGAGAGACTGATTTGCTCAGCACTGTACAGTTAAGTGATGGGGACATGAGAATTATTACTTAGGTTCCAAGTTGTTTCACTACACAGATGCCACAAAAGAAAGCTGGGGGCTCTGCTAGACTTCGTGAACTGGAGAATGTGTCCTGGATTCTGCATTCATGTCTTTATCTGTAGTCAGCTAAACCTTTGGATATGAAGACATCTAAAAAAAAAAATTAATAAAAACTGAAAAAATCAGACCCCTAGATCTAGATAGCACATTTGCTGGTGCTGTGTTTTATCCATATTTTCATAGTAAAAACCACAGGACCAAACCATTGGGACATCTATGGAACAGGTAACTCATTCTGGTGGAACAAAACTCAATACCAAATAACAAAATTAGGAATAGCTTACAGAGGAGATGGTCCACTAGCATCTGCTTGTGTTTCAGTAACTTATAGCTCTCTGACATAAGAAAGTAAATTATTTGTTTTCTAGTTCGAGTGTCTCCGCTACCACTGATTTCAGCTGTGCAGGAGAATATTTTGTCAAAGACCCCCAAGGGAGAAAACGGCATATGCAACATGGCAACCAAACATGAAAGCAAGTTTCAAGGTCTCTCTCACTGAATCCGTGATGCTTACACTTTCAATAAGAGTAACAGTGCACACAGGGAGCTCATTGCAAACACAGCTAGGCAGATAGTCATAACATTGCCGTAAGTGTGTCTATGCGGTGTTTCATAGTGTTCATGTCCACATTGTTTGAAAGAATACATAAAAAACAACTGGATAAAAAAGAGAAAGTCCCGTTCCAAAACAGTGCCGATACCGTTAAAAAGAGACAACTGAATTTGAGTTAGTGCTTGTACTTCCACTTGAAAGAAATCCAAAACCATCACGTTTTTCTGTTCTGATTTACTTGCATATTTATTTTGATCTGGACAAGAAATATTAGGTCACCAGTGCTGTCTGTCTTCCTCCTTCCCAAAGCAAGAGACCCAGTGGAGGGAAGAACAGAACCTCCTACTCTACAAAACGCGTGTCAGCTGGAAGAAAATGTATCTGTGACAAACCTGCCAATAACCTTTTTTCTCTGCCCAGTGATAACTAGCTAATTTCTTGCCAGGCCAAGCAGAATAAATCGAGGAAGAAACAGACTTTTCCATAAAGTCAGATTCTCCCCTGCTACGGTTAAGTCTCTCTGATACAGGCAATTAGTATTCGAGGGGAGGACCAAACAGTCACCTTTTGCTTACAGGTAGGCAAAGTGGCAGAGCTGGCACATAACTACTGTGAGGTGCAGTCAGTAGGAGAACAGGCCTGTGAGCAGCTGATGTTTTTGGGGACTGGAAGCCCACTGCTTTTGCAGTCACTTTATCACCTAGCTTGAGGATTTTAAAGCCTTTCTGCCGATTTTGTTTATTTGTATGATTTTTTTTGTTTTCAGATCCTTACCACTGTATCCCCAAATGTTCCAGTTATCCTGTGACACCTCATTCTTCTTGGCAGACATCCCTGGTGACTTCCTACAGGAGTCAATGATGCCTATTCTCCCTAGTGAAAGCAGTAATATAACTGATGACGGGGATTTTTACTAGCATCCGCACCTACTTTATCAGAGCATGATACATTAAGATTATTCTTCAGAAAGAATTTATTGACGGGTTTTTCAAAATCCAAAGCTCTTTAACCTGTACTAAATCATGTTTCATTGTAGCACTCGGTTTTTTGCTCTAATTGTAACACTATGCTCTGGAAGAACTTCTATTCCTCTGGAGTTAAATCAGTGAAAACTAAGAAAATCTGCTGTGAGTAACATTCTGCTTTGTGGTAAGCTGCTTTTGAGTAATATTGAGCTGATTACACATTATGCATACTAACAATTACCTTCCTGAATCTCTCAACATTTCTCTTTTTTCCTTTTGACTGCAGAAATCTGTATTATTGCAGTGCCTGTAAGGTCTACCTGCTTGCCAAGTGATCTGTATTTATTTGGCATTTTGTCAATGTCTATATGCATATTTAATATGCCTGCAGCACACATTTGTAATACAGTTACGAAAGGTGTGATGCCTCCCTAAATGATTGTTTCAAGGTCATGATTGCACAACTTACCCCTGCATGATTAACTCTGAACTGGAAGTAGTCACTTCCAACTGTCTAACAGCTTCTTTAAAGCTACCATCAACTGGACAGTGAAACTGTCCTTCAGCCAGCAACTGCACATTCAGAGCACAAGGAAAACTCTGACTGAGATTCCAGCTCTGAAGCAAGCAGTTTTCAGCTGAAATACCTTATTTTCTCTCATGGGTGGATTTTCGGTTCTTGGTCAGGAGAATAAGCATTTATAAATCCGCAAAGGCGGGCTTTTTGAGGGCAGTCTTCTTTTCCTTAATAGCATAGTCTGGGTTTTTGTAAACTGCAGGAAAAATCAAGAAGGTCTCCTTACTTTATCATTTGTGTATCCTTGAAAGTGTTACTTCCTGAGGTTTGTAAAAAATGCCAGCTACTTCTGAAAGCACGGTGGAGGAATATTTTGGTGTCTGGTTATCTTATTTACCACATAGCCTTGGAGCAGCAAGTTAAACAAATGAGTAGAAAGCCTGTCTTTCTTTAGACATGACTTTCATGGTTTTAGTTTGTTAAAATAACATGCCCTGCTTAAAACTTTCACACAGTTTCAGTAGACGCGGCCTGGTTTTGTTTACCGTACAGACATACCATTGGCATATCTATCAGAACCCTTTTTCTATCACTAGTGCATGGCTGTCCTGTAGCTGAGAATTCAGGTCACTGTACTATTTCTACTGAACTGATTCTGGAGTATTGCTATTTACTCCAGCTGCTGTCAAAATTAGCTTGCTATCTTTTTGAGACTAAAGTATACTATTCACTACTTGTGTGTTTCCACTGTACAGTGGTGTGCATAGCAAGGTATATAGGTTTAGCTCCTCCTCTGATTTGTTTTTTTCACTATAGAGGTCTGAAGAATCTTTATTTTCTCATTTTTATGGCACCCAGTGTTTGAATAGCAAACTCATTAATAAAGAAAGAGGAAAGAAAAATAAAAGCAAACAAACAAAAAACCCAGAACATTGGGATATCACCAGACTGAGTACAAATGCTCATCATTTAACCAGAAGCAACTATTTATACCAAGAAGCTGTTTATCATGAGTGGAAATCCACTCATTTCTATATGTGGCCAGCAGGACCAGGGCAGTGATCGTCCCCCTCCACTCAGCACTGGTGAGACCACACCTCGAATCCTGTGTTCAGGTTTGGGCCCCTCTCTGCAAGAGGGATGTAGAGGTGCTGCATCGTGTCCAGAGACGGGCAGCGGGGCTGGTGAAGGGTCTGGGGCACAAGTTTTGTGAGGAGCAGCTGAGGGAACTGGGGCTATTCAGTCTGGAGAAGAGGAGTCTCAGGGGGGACCTTATTGCTCTCTACAACTACCTGACAGGAGGCTGTAGGCAGGTGAGGGTTGGTCTCTTCTCCTGGATAACTAGCAACAGGAGAAGAGGAAACAGCCTCAAATTGATCCAGGGGAGGTTAAGATTGGATATTAGGAAAAAATTGTTCATGGAAAGGATGCTGAAGCATTGGAACAGGCTGCCCAGGGAGGTGGTAGAATCACCATCCCTGGGAGGTGTTTAAAAAATGCATAGATGTGGTGCTTAGCGATGTGGTTTAGCGGTGGACTTGGCAGTGCTGGGTCAGTGGTTGGGCATGATGAACTTAAAGGGCCTTTCCAACCTAAAGGATTTTGTGATTCTATGATTCTACATCTAGGCATAGAAATAGTAGCCAGTGTGAGTGAAGAAGCAGAATTTGGCACCAGGCTGATTCAATTATAAGAACACACCAAGCTTGGCAAATAAGACCACAAACTTAACCTTTACATAGACAGTTTCCATGGCCCTGCCAGTTATCATCCTTCTGGTTGCTGCTGGCATAAATTGCCTGCACCATTTGGTACTGAAAACAGAGAGCTTTCCTGGTAGTATAGCTGTGGCTTTCTAAAGTAGTAGGCCAAGGAATTTCATTGTTCTGATTACATGTACTTATTGTTGCAGTTAAACAAGTGGGCAGCATGATTGTCAAAGGATTGAAAAGCAGCGTATGACAATATGGAGCAGAATTATGACGGCAAACTTCCCAAGAGATTGAACTTAGACGTCCCATGTGTCTGACAAAGGTCGCATCCATGCGCTAAGGTGAGGGAACGGGTCACAGTCTTGATACTTCACAGTGAAAGCAGCAAGGGCACTTGTAAACCTCAAGAACCAACACTGTGAAACGTACCTGAATGAAAAAGTAAAGACCTCTTACTTCTTCGGGGTCTTTGCGCAGCACCATGTGCAATAAGACCCAAGAAGCCTTTAACCGCCTTTGTGACGCAGGCGCTGCGTTTGTTGGTAGTTACTGTGAGATTCGCGCAGCGACCTCGAGGAGGAAGAGGCGACCGCCCCCCGGGGCACGCCAGCAGTGCGGTGGCTCGGCGGCCTCAGCAAGGGCTGTGCGCTCTGCCAGCTGCGGGACCCGCTTCCCCCCGCAGCAGCGGATGACACCAGCCGGTCGGTGGTCACGGCGGCGGCCCG